>JAOPSE010000045.1:4121484-4701241 GCA_029449295.1 Zea luxurians | reverse complement strand
CTACTGTGACACTATGAAAATCATTAAATAGAAATAATACATCTAGTTAATAATGATATTTATGGTAACTAATTTTCTCTTAAGTGTTCGTTATTTATTTACCTTTGGAATGATTTTTGATGCTCATGATTGATTTTGAATATTGAATATCATTTCTTCTTAAATTAAAATTCACATAAATAATATAATAAATATTAGTCTAAGAATTAATATTTTATTTATAAATAATTTTGATTTGATTATTATGAATTTATGATTATTTGAATATGTATTTTGGATTAGAAAATAGAAATTCGAAAAAAGGAAAAAACTAAACTCTAAGCCTTTTGGCCACAGGGGCCCATCCTCCCAGTCGCGCCCCTGCTAACCCTAGCCGCCATTTTCCCTGCTGCTAGCCGCGCGCTCCACTCCCCTGTGTAGCTGCTGCCACCCCTGCACTTCTCCTTCTCTCCCTCCCTCTCTTCTCTCTTCTCTATCCTCTCTCTCTCTCCCCCTTCCCTCTCTGGCCTTCCCTGCCCGCGCGACCCAGGCACCAGGCCGCTCGCCAAGCCGGCCGAGCGCCACTGCCTGGCCGCCGCACCTGCGACCCACACAAGGGCACCGTGCAGCCTAGATGCCGACACCGCCAAGGAGCTGTCACCCGCGCCCGAAGACCCCGCCTCAAGCCGCGACGCGCTGCAAGCCCGCGGAGCCGAGCGACCCGCGCCATGCCCAGCCGCCCTCCAGCCCGCGCCAGCCGAGGAGCCGACCGAAGCCCCGCGCAGGACACCGACACCCGCGCATGCCGTTTTCCCTGCATTATTGGAGTTTACTGCGTCCATTTCTCCCTCCATTCAAGCTCCTTGAACGCCATTGATGGCCATGAAACACCCCCCCCCCGATGACCTCTACTCTCCCTCCCTCTCTCTATAAAACCCCAGCCGAGCTCCTCTCTTCTTCCACCCACAGCCAAGCTCTCTTCCTCTCCGAGCTCCCTTTCTCTTTCTCACATTGCTTGCTCGCCCACGCCGTCGCCAGAGTTCGACCACGCCATCGCAGTCTGCCCCGCCGTCCGTGTTGCCTCGCCGGAGTTCGTGCTCACCATCCGTGGAACCCCGTCAGAGCTCCCTTGAACGCAGCACGAGGATCGCGTCGTTCCCTGCTCGACGCCAAACCCACTGTCCCTCCCCTGCACGGTCGAAACCCCCTCGACGACGTTCATGCCCTACACATGAGCGAACTCAAGGTTGAAGACAACCCCAAACCCGTAAATGTATTTTCAAAATCATGTTTGAATTACTTTATCTATCTTATGAATTATTGTTGTAATATTGATGCGATTTGGCGATTCACGTGTATGATTTTTAGAGATGCGATGTATACGTGTAGCCAAATCGAACCCCGCGACAATACTTTGAATATGCGTATGATTTTAAAAATGAGTACGGTCACTATTCACTACTTCCGTGGTTTTCATACTATAAATATTTATAATTAATTTCGCTTTAGTGTATGGAGCGATAATCAGTTAGCATTGATATACGCGATATAAGAAACTGAAATAGGAATTAAGCTGCGTATTTCCGGTCAAATAAAAATATATAGATGTTACTGGTCATAATAAAAAGTATTCATAAGGATAGCACTTAATTACTTAGAATTAGTAAGATATTTATCTTGGTCATAATAACCATAAATATATTATTAAAAGTCTCATTTAGTAATTTACAGTTAATTCTAGTATATTAATGTTAAAGGAATTAAATAAACAATTTTAGTATACGTATAAATTCTATTTAAGGAGAAAATCGAAAGAATAGAATTTTATTATG
The DNA here is from genome assembly GCA_029449295.1 of Zea luxurians. Classification (NCBI taxonomy): domain Eukaryota; kingdom Viridiplantae; phylum Streptophyta; class Magnoliopsida; order Poales; family Poaceae; genus Zea; species Zea luxurians. The sequence goes on along the minus strand of JAOPSE010000045.1, from coordinate 4,699,430 downwards.
TTAAAATGACTTAATTAGGCACCCATGCTTTCCTAATAAAGAAATTAATAGTTATATTAGTAAATATAGATTTCTTACTAAAGAATTAGAGAATTTGTTTCTAACTATAAAATGACCTTTTAATAGACATCATGATTTTGATTTAAAAGGATTTGTTATAGATGTTTAAGTATAGCTGTACTAAATAGTAATATGTCTAATAATGATATAATGGCTTAAATAAGTGCTGACACTGTCATAACTAAAATGATAGTTAATTATATACTAATAAATATAGTATTCATTTTAATTATCTAGATCATTTGTTCCTACAATAGAATTAAAGATAATTAATATATTAATTATCCTTTATCATAATTTATTAATCAAACCTGTAGTCAATTTGTTCTTAACTAGGTTTATGGCATAATTAATGATTTCATAGAATTTAGTACACATTATATACGAATCACTTAGCTTTTCCTAAAGGAATAAAATAAAGTAATAAGAGTTTAAGTTCTTTTATAACTTAAAATGTTACTTTATATATATTGACTTCGAATATAATAATATAGGCTATTTGTTTCTAATGAAATTAAAAGATAGTTATTTGTTTATTATCTTTTGCATGAAAATCCACTTAATGCTCATAACCTAACTCGTCTTAAATAGGTGATTAATAATATAATTATGATCTTTTCACATAAAAAGTTGTTTATGAGGCTTGTTATAAAAGTAATGTTTAATAATGTGTTTTATAAATCATTAACCCTAGATATATAACTTATATCTATTCTAAAAGGTTAAAAATGTTTAATATCGTTATAACATGTTTTATCGTCTTATAAATCAATTATCTTAGACGTATCACATATGACGTTTGGTGAACCTAATATTTGTATATTTTAATTAAGACATTTATAAGCTCATGTCTTATTTTATAAAGTATAGATCACATGTTTGAAAAGAATACCTTTTTATTATAACCCTTGCATGTAATGTTTTTGAAAAGCGAACGCTCTTTTCGTTAGGCTTTCTTTTAGCTTTACGTATGGTGAATGTGGTATGTTATTGAGTGGTGTTTGTTCTTCTTGTTTGTTTGTGTGATATTCAGTGGTTGATCTAGTAGTTAAGAATCAAGATCTATTCTTATACATGGAAGAACCTCAAGATTTCAATAAGCAAGGCAAGTGGACTTCTCCCTCTGCGTACTCTGTTTGATCCCAAACAATACATTTAATAAAGTTTATTCTTCGATATATATATATATATATACGCATAATTTGATGGGTTACCTATTCGGATACACCTAACCTTTTCACCCTTATTCCTTGATCAAACCTGGGTATTATACTTTACCTTCGTAGCTATGCTATTGCTACAACTTAACTTTATGCAGTCACTCCCGCTTATGATATTAATGTTCCAAATGGTAAGTTTACATTATTGTTGTAACCCGATGGTTAAACAAGATTATTGCATATTAATTGGAACATGGAGTGACCACCCGAAAAATTGTGCTACCATGAGCCCCGACCATAAGTGAGCTCACCCTTGCTTATTTTTGATCAGAAGTTTGGAGATGAAGTTATGATGCTGAGCTCCATGGATGCTAGTCTAGTGATACCCCCGGTCATCTTCTTGTGGATGAATGTCCTTGTTTTGCTGTACTTTGATGAATAAAGGTTAAGACATTTTGTCTGTTTGAAGTGTAATATGTTAATATAATCGTTATCTACGCTTTTATGCATTGTTCTTTTGATATATTACACTTGTGACATCAACATATGTGTGGAAATAGATCCTGGCACACATATGCTATGCACCCGGCTCTGCCCCTTGGAAACGGGTGTGACAGAAGTGGTATAAAAGCAATGTGACCATAGGTCGCTAGATTAGTTAGAAATGGAAAGCCCAGTCAGTCTTTAAAAGCCAGACATATTTTCCTCCATAAAAACTTACTTTATATCAAAACTCGTCTCTTTTATCTTCAACTCTTCTTGTCTGATTTCTCGTCTATCAGAAGGTTCTAATGAGAAGCATTGCAAGATGATCAAGCTAGGATTGTGGAACTTGAAGCGAAGTTTGCCAGAAGAAACCCTTTCGAAGCTATCGACAACGCCCTATTCTTTGTCTTATCCCCACTCCGCAAGAAGTTTTGTTATGGATTCTTTGGATCTATTACCATTCTTCTTGGTTAGGTTGATAGGATTGTTCTTTAGTATTAAGATTTTCGACTAGATCGGTAATGGCAATATTATATTATATTATAAGTGGTTTTCTAATCCCTAATATTTCTTATACTTTGTTTTCTTGCCATTGTATTGCCACCCTTGCGCAATATCTACCTTGATATATTAAACCTTTGCCTCTCTACTTTTATCCTTGATAATGCTTTCTCCCTAACTCACTTCATATCCTTGGTTATATCATTTATCCTCACTTTAATTGTTTATGGTTATATTATTTCACTCTTGGCCACCAACAAATATGTCTTGTCTAACTCCTTGCTATTTCTTACCTGACTCCTTGACTTTATAATATCTTTCTTATTCCAAACTCACCTTTTATTTTGGTTGAATAAGTATAATTGGATTATGTTGTGCTGGTATGCTTGAGTTCATTGTCCTTTGTGTTCATGTTTGATTTGCTTCTTTGAAAGGATTGTTGGTGTATTGTGTGACTTTTGTCCACAATGGCATCAGTTAGTGTTGGGGACTTGTTCTCAAATGCTAAGAGTTAAGAACAAGGCAACATAAAATGTGTTAAATGCTAAAGTCCTTCGTCCTTCAAGGCATTATGACCCTTCGGGAATAATGAATTCCGGACGAAGGTTATGAAGGAAAAACCTTCGTAAGCACAGTAAATAATAAGGAAGAATTCATATGCGAAATATGAAGAATAACATATATAATATCACCAACTTATTTTTATTAGCATTATCATATCCAGAATAATAAATTATAAATGTACCTTCGGTTTGACGAAAAGTAAAGGTACAGACGTGATGCAAAAAGCGAATGCCAAGTCAGCCTCTCCAGTACGGGAGTACTGTTCATCTATTTATAGGCAAGGGACGCAGCCCATGTAGAATTACATTTGTGCCCTTTACATTTATCAATAACTCTATGGTAATTCTTCAGGGTCTAATTTGCCTTTTCATCTTTAAGTCGGTTCCCCTTCTCTGCTATCATGCCGAAGCTTTTCTGCGCACAGCTTCGTGATCATCTTATCCTTCATCATAATCGCTTTCCGTCTCGCTCAGGCTTCGTACTGACCATACTTTTGTATACTCATGACCCGATTCCGAAGATACCTGTTCACATATTCCACTTGGAAAACATTGTTAAATCATGTTTTTGAGGACCTTCGGAAGCCGAAGGCACCCAACAGTAGCCCCTCGCAATATTAATTTGCTAGAATGATAAAATTCATATTGCGACATGGACGAAGGCCTTAAGCCGAAGGTCTGAAAAAACACCTTCCCTTTGCTAGAATAGCAACAATCATTGACAAGCGGGACCCTCCAGTTTTCATCGCACTAGGTGTATAAATAAGAGCTTACCACCAGTTTATTTGGCACACTTTCTTGCCATCTGCTCTTGCTCACTCGACTTTTTGCCTGTGCGCAACAACGCTTGCTTGGCTTTTTAAATTTTTAAGCTTCGGATTTGAGAGCACTTTCTCAGCGTTTGTGAAGATGTCTGAAGATAAGAAAGCTGTTGCTGAATCGAAACTGAGCCTTTCTGAGGAGATGCATCTCGGGTTTGTTCAATCAATAGCAAAGACCAATACAGAGAAGATCACTAGGGAGATTTTGGAGGGCTTATCTGAAGACACTGGTGATAGTGACAGCTATGATGTAGAAAGTGGGGGTGAAGACTCCGAAGATCGGCCATGGCGACCAAGTCACACAGTCTTCGGAAAATCGAGCATTAAACAGAGTCATCTTGATAACATGAGGGGAAGGTACTTTCAAGACATGTCTACTGTGAGGGCAGATGACGGGGAGAAGACTGTGCCTACTCCCGAAGAGAATGAAGTCATAATCTTCCGAAGCTTATTAAAGGCTGGACTGCGGTTTCCCTTGAGCAGTTTTGTCGTGGAAGTACTGAAGATATTTGAAATCTACCTTCATCAACTTACTCCCGAAGCAATCATAAGAATGGGCATCTTCGTCTGGGCCGTGAGGAGCCAAGGTTTAGAACCAAATGCAAAAAGTTTCTGCAACATACATGAGCTATTGTATGAGACAAAACCCTGGGGCAAAGAGCAGTATCACAACAATTTTGGCTGCTACAGCTTCGGCGCCCGGTCTGGGTCAAGCTGTCCCGTGCCAACCTTTCGAAAGAGGTGGCCCGGCGACTGGATGACGGAATGGTTTTATGTGAAGAATGACTTGAAAGCACGGGAAGATATTAAAGGTATCATTATGCGCCCTGTCTGGCAACGCTTCGGCCTTCGGAGGCCGAAGGTGGAAATGAATGAAGCAGCCGAAGAGTGTCAGAGAGCCTTCGGCGTGGTTTGCTCTTTTATTGGGACAAGGGATTTGGTCCAAGAACACATTGCCTTCAGAATATGACCACTTGTAGAAAAGTGGGAAATGCTGAAGGAGACCGTTAGAGAAACTGACAAAGGTGGATTAGTTAGGCTAAAATACACATTACAATATGGGGATAAATTCGTCAAGCCAAATGATGACTGGCTAAAAAGTATTGAGGCCATAAGTGATGAATTGCTTGGATTATACTCGAAGGCTGAAGACACTGCACTATCAGCGGCCTTCGGAGGCCGAAAGAAGAAGAGACTCAACCGATTATTTGATGCAATTGGGTTTGTCTACCCCGACTACCGTTATCCAACGCGGGGTCAAAAAAGAAAGAATACATCTTCTGTGAAGGAAGCTGCTTCAGCCGCTCCTAGCGAGCCAGCGCCGAAGAGGAAAAAGGGTAAAGGTTCTCACACATCAGCCACGTTATATTGAACCGGCCACAGTGCCTGAGTTTGTCGGTGAGACCTCTTCGTCCACCGAAGCTAAAGAGCCAACTCCCCTGACAAATATTGAAGGGCTGGCCGAAGTGCCGGCGATGGAAAAAATAGAAGGACCGAGGGCTGAAGAAACAAAGACATCAGAAGTTCTAAGTCCTTCAGCAAAAATTGAGGCAGCAAAAAGCCAAAAGGGTCCAGCAGTGACCCCAAAAAGAAAAAGGATGGTTAATGTGCTGGATGCTTTGGAGACAATTAAATCTTCAAGCACAACTCCGAAGAAAATTGATGAATCCTCCGAAGTGCATATTGAAGCATTTGATACCGAAACTTCAAAACATCAGTCTAAGACTGAAGCTGGGCCTTCAGAGCCCACCAAGGTGAAATCCTTGGAAGTTGAAGAAACAGAAACAGCAAAACAAATTTCGGTTGAAGAAACTGGTACTGCCACCCCCGAAGCATCTTCCGAAGCCTTGGATTATATTATACGTCATGTTTCGGGGAAAAAATTGACTGAAAAAGAACAGCAAGAGGCCCAGTTTTACGCCCAAAAATTGAAATATCCAAAGGGAGCGTTGATATTCAACGGCAGTGGAGAAGAAGACTTTTTGTATTGTCTCCCTGATAGCAAGGAGATTTCTGTCTGTCGGGAGATGAGCAAGAGTTTCGGATTCCCAACACTAGAAGACGGGCTCTCTGTGCTGTCGAAAAACGAGCTAGCCGACAGCCTGGCATATAATAGCTTAAAGGTGCAGAGAATGAGGTTTTCGTATTTTTTCTTGAAATCAAAAATTTTTTGTTTACTTAAATTTATTGACGCACACACATTTTTCTTTGCAGGGCCTTATACTTAGCAATGCCCTCAGGGCCCAAAAAGATGTCGAAGACGAAGGGTGTGTTATGGCGCTGAGCAACCTTCGTTCCGAAGTAATTGAACTAAGGAACGAAGGTCTCGAAAAAGATAAAATATTGCATTCATTGATAGATAGAATAAAAGAAGACGAAGCTACTTTTAAAGTTCAAGCTGAGGCTCAGAGGCGTGAAATTGAAGATCTCCGAAAACAACTAGCCAGAGCTAAAGAGGAACGCACACTTGAAGAAACAAAACGAGAAATCAGTGAACAATGGGCCAACCATTTGGAAAAAAAGCGTTGAAGAGCTTCGTGCATCTAAGAAAAGATGCTATGAGAAATCTATAGAATGTGTTAAAAAAGTAAAAACCAGCTTCGCGAGCGTTGGTGCTTTTTCAAATGAAGAGAACTTCATAAAGGGTGACCCCGAGGGCCCAATCACATGGATCAGTCACGAAGCTGAGGCCTTTAATGAAATTTTGAATAGTCGCGGAGACATATGTGCCTTTTCGGGTGCCAGGGAGATTGCTACCATTTTGGAGAGGAAAAGCTGTGAGCATGTGAAATTTTTGGCACAATCCGAAGCCGCCTTATCCTCCGAAGATATAAAAGACCCCTCGGCCGAAGCAAGCCTGGTCGGTAGAAAATTTTTCACCGACATCTGGGAAAATGGTGACCGGGAAATGGCTCAAGAAATTATACGAAGAAGCGAAAAAGGCATCCATGATGCTAGAAAAGTAGCAGAGGCCGCTGAGAAAAGTGCGGAGCTCGAAGGGCAAATAGGTACTAACTAGTATGGTTTTTGGCTCTGTTGTAATTTTTTGATTTCGAACCTGTTTACGGTCTGTAATAGTAATATAGCCGTATCTTCTCCTCCCTCAGAACCTGCTAAGCCATATACGGGCCCCCACGCGAAGGGGGATGACGAAATTAGAAAAATGGCCGAAGCCATCATGGATAAAGTTGTTTATCAGCTACTAAACGAAGCTGCAGAAGTAGTTCTACGGGAAGATTAGATGCTGTTGCAAAAAAACATTAGAATGTAATGTTTGTTGAGAAACATGTGTAATATTTTGTAACTTTGAATGTAATATATTAGCTGTTTATGGTTCTATCCTTTATGACGCATGAAATTTCTTATACATACCGTTTTTGAGCCTTCGGCGAAAAAACACCTTCCCTTCTTTTCATGCTTCGTAAACAGTACCCGTGCTCTCATAAGATCAGTAACCAATCCTCGTAACGTCAATAACCAATGGATCTTTCCATTTCAGAGTTTGACGAAGGTGTAACTCCTCAATAGCTATTTTTGTGCCTTGTCACTATTTCTTCGAAACAATTTTCGAATATCAATACTGAGATCCCCTTCTTGCGTTGTTGATGCAACATGATGTATGATGTTATGCTATGCAAATGATGGAATGATGTGATGTTATGCAAAATGATATTTGCTGAAGGTCGATGTTTTTTCACTACAAGCCTCCCTTAGGAGCTTCTTCGCCTTTTACTTCAGCGGAATCAGCGTTTATTTTTTGCTGTAAGCCTCCCTTAGGAGCTTCTTCGCCTTTTACTTCAGCAGAATCAGCGTTTATTTTTCGCTGTAAGCCTCCCTTAGGAGCTTCTTCGCATTTTACTTTCAGCGGAATCAGCGTTTATTTTTCGCTGTAAGCTCTGCATTCCCTTCGGAACGACTTTTGAGCAGAAAACTTACTCTGCGCTCCCTTAGGAACAACTTTTGCTGTTTCGAAGAAATTACGCTGTGTTCCTTAGGACAAAATTTTTGATAATTCGAAGGTCCTTCTTGCGACCATAAATTCTTATGCTTCGGCAGCTTAAGCCTATGGAGAAGATATATTTTCATTACGGTAAAAAGCGAAACTGTTACAAGAGATAAAAAACGACAAAAAGCCATTAAGCCTCCCATAATTGTTCCTTATTAAAAAGAAAATAATACTGAATACGAAAAACCGCTGTTGGGGTAGGATATTTGTCAGTAAATATGCTTCGACTCTGGCACAGTGCTATTGACTGTGCGAGCTTCGGACTCCTCTCTGAAGTCCCACTGAAGGTGAGTGCGCTGACTCCCTTCTGGCTGCTGACCTCATTGCATTGGTGGTGGAGGTGGAGGCTGCTGCCAAGATGCTTGGGGTTGACTTGCCGAAGCAGCAGAAGCTGCAGGGTGGTTGCCTACATATTCTGGAATATAAGGTGAATGGTACGAAGCAATATGCATGACTTGCTTCGGCTGACTCTGTTGCGCTGCAGCTTCTGCTATCTCCTTTTGCTTCTGGATGGTAACATGGCACATCCTGGTGGTATGGCCCTTGTCCTCACCACAGAATAGACAATAAATTTTCCTTGGCTGATCCCCAAATCTTCCTCCGAAGCCCCTGGCGCCTCTGCCCCTTGGAGCTGGCGGCCGGAAAAGAGCTTTACTGCTGCCCCGAAGCTTGCGAGGAGTACTGTGGTCTTTTCTATTGATTCCCACTATCATCACTCTGAGCAGAGTTGTGAATTGACCTGACGTGCCTCGGATGGAATCTTCCTCCGAAGCCCCTAGTCATTTCAGAGAACCTGTATGCTTCCTCCCTTCTTTGGCGGAAGTCATTGTCAGCTCGAATATACTCGTCCATCTTCTGGAGCAGCTTCTCCAAAGTTTGAGGAGGCTTCCTGGCAAAGTATTGAGCTGAAGGTCCTGGTCGAAGCCCCTTAATCATGGCCTCAATGCCAATTTCATTGGGCACTGTTGGTGCCTATGCCCTCAGACGCAGGAACCTTCGGACATACGCCTGAAGGTATTCTTCGTGGTCCTGGGTGCACTGGAATAAAGCTTGAGCAGTGACCGGCTTCGTTTGAAACCCTTGGAAGCTGGTTATCAGCATGTCCTTCAGCTTTTGCCATGAGGTGATTGTTCCTGGCCGGAGAGAGGAGTACCAGGTTTGTGCAACACTCTTGACAGCCATGACGAAGGCTTTGCCATGACTGCAGTATTGCCTCCATACGAAGATATAGTTGCTTCGTAACTCATCAAGAATTGCTTCGGGTCTGAATGACCGTCGTACATGGGGAGTTTGGGTGGCTTGTAAGACTGGGGCCAAGGTGTAGCCTGCAGTTCTGTTGACAGAGAAGTATCATCAAAAGCAAAATTTCCATGATGGAAATCCTCATACCAATCGTCCTCGTTGTAGAAGCCCTCCTGATGAAGCTCTCTGCACGGAGGCCTTTGGTTCTGGTCATCTTGAGCAAGATGACGAACTTTTTCAGAGGCTTTGTCTATCTGCCTTTGTAGGTCAGCTAGACGAGCCATCTTTTCCTTCTTCCGTTGGACCTGCTGATGGAGCATCTCCAAGTTTTGGATTTCTTGATCCAAGTCGTCCTCCGGAGGCGTCGAACTGGTGGCCTTCCTCTTCTGGCTTTGGGCCTCCCTAAGAGAAAGGACATCCTGATTGGGATCCAGCGGCTGCAGAGCGGCAGCCCCTGTTGCTGAAGCTTTCTTTGGCGGCATGATGAAGGTGTTCAAAACTCAAAAAATGGAAGTGAGTTCACCGGCGATGGGCGCCAATGTTGGGGACTTGTTCTCAAATGCTAAGAGTTAAGAACAAGGCAACATAAAATGTGTTAAATGCTAAAGTCCTTCGTCCTTCAAGGCATTATGACCCTTCGGGTATAATGAATTCCGGACAAAGGTTATGAAGGAAAAACCTTCGTAAGCACAGTAAATAATAAGGAAGAATTCATATGCGAAATATGAAGAATAACATATATAATATCACCAACTTATTTTTATTAGCATTATCATATCCAGAATAATAAATTATAAATGTACCTTCGGTTTGAAAAAAAGTAAAGGTACAGGCGTGATGCAAAAAGCGAATGCCAAGTCAGCCTCTCCAGTATGGGAGTACTGTTCATCTATTTATAGGCAAGGGACGCAGCCCGTGTAGAATTACATTTGTGCCCTTTACATTTATCAATAACTCTATGGTAATTCTTCGGGGTCTAATTTGCCTTTTCATCTTTAAGTCGGTTCCCCTTCTCTGCTATCATGCCGAAGCTTTTCTGCGCACAGCTTCGTGATCATCTTATCCTTCGTCATAATCGCTTTCCGTCTCACTCAGGCTTCGTACTGACCATACTTTTGTATACTCATGACCCGATTCCGAAGATACCTGTTCACATATTCCACTTGGAAAACATTGTTAAATCATGTTTTTGAGGACCTTCGGAAGCCGAAGGCCCCCAACAGTTAGCTAGGTAAAACCTTGTATAGATGGGTTTTCTCTGCTCTCTATAATCTGTCTTTGCTCAACCCTTTTGTCCCTTCCATTCTTCCATACCCATACGGATGTCAGACCTTGGAATGTCAACTACAAGTGATGTCACTAAATGCAAAGAATGTGGTGTATTGGCAAGTCAAAACAACACTATAAATAAAACAGCTGATGAACAGACATTCAAGACCCAAAAGGATGCACAACCAAACCAACAAACAAGTGACCTTGGAACATGTTGTTGTTGTGAGTACTATGGAATTCCTTGTCGCCATATCAGTACAAACGAAAGTGAAACTACAAAACAGAAGAACCGGATTTTATTTTCTGTCATAAATAGACAGATGTCTCCCCAAGAACAACTAATAGCAGATTCTCTCATACCTAATGCACTGTCAGTTGATGAATTGCAAAGTATTCCAGAAAGGAAACATCACAAGGATGCCCAGCCCCAAGAAGAAATACATGAGTGTTACATTGATAGATGGACTATTACTTGCACACAGTTTCAGCCTCATCGTCGCATCAGGTCCAAGAAACAAAAAGGGAAACATGGAAAAAGTCAAGAAATAACTTCAAGAAAAGCTTGCTATCAATGTGGACGTGAAGGTCATTACTTCCATAACTGTCCTGAGAAGAGTTCACAATAGATCACCTCCGAGATGAAGCTATCTCAGTCTTCAGACATGGAATATGAACAAAAATGCAAAGAAACTTCTACCAACAACGTAAAGACAACTCCACCATGTAACTTATCAAGTCGTGTTTGCTTTGGCTGTGGTAATACCGGCCATCTTGTTAATGGTTGTCCTAAGAAGGATGTGGAGATCAATAAGGTCCAAAAGAAAAGACAACACCCCCAAACCCATGCATCAACAAAGAATAAACAACGGAAAGAGACCACAGGAAGGATAAGTTATGTAGTGACAGGAACTATTCCATATGATAATGCAGTGATTTTTGGAACACTAGTCATTCACACAACCATCGCCACCGTGTTGTATGATCCTCGTACAACACATTCCTTTATTAGTGCCCAGTTTGCAACAAAGTATGGTATCTTTAAGTGTCCCTTGAGATCAAGGAAGACCATCAGTGCACCCGAAAGAAAAATGTTAGTAAACTACATATGTCCAAATGTAAGTGTTAAAATCAATGGGATAGATTTTCCAGCTGATCTTATAGTGATAGAATCAATGGGAAAGGATGTGATTCTTGGAAAGAATTGGTTACAAAGAACTAAAGCAGTAATCCAACATACTGAGAGAACCATGTGTTTGGAAACCCCATCTGGAGAAAGAATAGTAGTTGAAGACAATCGACCTCCAGCTCTGATTGGTGCATCTAACAAGGAAGAATCTTATACCATTTAGCTAGAAGGAGTATGTCTCACGAAAAAAATGTCAAAGTGTTGCCCCTTTCAAGATTTGTAATTGTGCTAAGTGATATATGAATAAATTTAGAGAATCTCTCGCACCTATTGTGTTTTGCCTCTTTATAAAGAAAATAAAGTATGGTGTCATCTGCTATACGCAGACAATGTGATGCTCCACTCTAGTTACCCTAAAGTCCCGCTCAAGTCTTTCTCTCAAATTGTGTTCAATAGAAATACTATTGGACCAGAAAGATAATTTGGATATCATGCTCTAAAATCTATAAAGTTCAAAAGATCTCTGTTAAGGAATATAACACCTGTAAACTCTTGTAGTATGATGAAGCTAGGCGGAATCGGAAATCATCCTTAATTAAACTTATATTGGAAATCGAAATGTTATGTTAGCTCTTTATCTTAATGTCATGCAAGCCTCTTATGCAGTCTGTCTGACTAACTCTTTTACCCTCTGACTAGATGATGAACCCCAATGGAAATGAAGTAAATGATGCCAACGACAACATTACTACCTTAACGACTATGAACGAGAAAAATGAGTCACAGAGATATTCAATGAATGGAATGAAGAACAACAAAAGGAATAGAAAAATGTTTGGATACATGATTAGTCCACCTCAACCACAAGCAAAAACCACGACACACATGGATACCCAAACAGAAGAATCAAGTCAGGCTCAGCGACATGAGATACAGACACCCAGTCAACCCTCACCCCCTGTTGGTCAAGCAAAGTTGACTCGCAAAGAACTCAAAGCAAGAGGTGCTTGCTACTACTGCAAAAACGAAGGACATATTATTCGCGAATGTCCCAAGAAGCGTCTAGACCGACTAGAGAAGGAAGCTGCCAAGCATGACCTAAGCAATAGTTCAGAAGACCCACCATTTTATAAGTATGATGATGAAGGACGCTTGATTAGTATATATTGCGGAGCAAAGAAGTAAGGAAGTTCCTTAAGTTTGAGGAGTTCAATGTGAACTAAGAACCTACAATTAACCATGTATCTCATTTTCTTTCGTGCTAGCCTTTCCTAATCTCGAGGACGAGATTCTTTTTAAGAGGGGTAGATTTGTGACACTATGAAAATCATTAAATAGAAATAATACATTTAGTTAATAATGATATTTATGATAATTAATTTTCTCTTAAGTGTTTGTTATTTATTTACCTTTGAAATGATTTTTTGATGCTCATGATTGATTTTGAATATTGAATATCATTTCTTCTTAAATTAAAATTCACATAAATAATATAATAAATATTAGTCTAAGAATTAATATTTTATTTATAAATAATTTTGGTATGATTATTATGAATTTTATGATTATTTGAATATGTATTTTGGATTAGAAAAGAGAAATTCAAAAAAAGGAAAAAAACTAAACTCTAAGCCTTTTGGCCCACTAGGGGCCCATCCTCCCAGCCGCGCCCCCTGCTAACCCTAGCCGCCATTTTCCCTGCTGCCAGCCACGCGCCTCCACTCCCCTGTGCAGCCGCCGACGCCCCTGCACTTCTCCTTCTCTCCGTCCCTCTCTTCTCTCTCCTCTCTCCTCTCTCCTCTCTCCTCTCTCCTCTCTCCTCCCCTTCCCTCTCTCGGCCTTCCCTGCCCGCGCAACCCAGGCGCCAGGCCACTCGCCGAGCCGGCCGAGCGCCAATGCCTGGCCGCCGCACCCTGCGACCCGCGCAAGGGCACCACGCAGCCTCGATGCCGACGCCGCCAAGGAGCCGTCACCGTGCCCAAAGACCCCACCTCAAGCCGCAACACGCTACAAGCCCACGGAGCCGAGCGACCCGCGCCATGCCCAGCCACCCTCCAGCCCGCGCCAGCCGAGGAGCCGACCGAAGCCCCGTGCAGGAAACCAACACCCGCGCATCTGTTTTCCCTGTGTTATTGGAGTTTACTGCGTCCGTTTCTCCCTCCATTCAAGCTCTTGAACGCCATTGATGGCCATGAAACACCCCCCCCCCCCCGATAACCTCTGCTCTCCCTCCCTCTCTCTATAAACCCCATCTGAGCTCCTCTCTTCTTCCACCCACATCCGAGCTCTCTTCCTCTCTGAGCTCTTTTTCTCTTTCTCACATACCTTGCTCGCCCACGCCATTGCCAGAGTTCGACCACGCCATCGCAATCTGCCCCACCGTCCGTGTTGCCTCGCCGGAGTTAGTGCTCACCATCCGTGGAACCCCGTCAGAGCTCTATTGAACGCAGCACGAGGATCGCGTCATTCCCTGCTCGACGCCAAACCCACTGTCCCTCCCCTGCACGGTCGAAACCCCCTCGACGACGTTCATCCCTACACATGAGCGAACTCAAGGTTGAAGACAACCCCAACCTGTTAATGTATTTTCTAAATCATGTTTGAATTACTTTATTTATCTTATGAATTATTGTTGTAATATTGATGCGATTTAGCAATTCACGCGTATGATTTTTAGAGATGCGATGTATACGTGTAGCCAAAATCGAACCCCGCGACAATACTTTGAATATGCGTATGATTTTAAAAATGAGTACGGTCACTATTCACTACTTTCATGGTTTTCATACTATAAATGTTTATAATTAATTTCGCTTTAGTGTATGGAGCGATAATCAGTTAGTATTGATATACGCGATATAAGAAATTGAAATAGGAATTAAGCCGCATATTTCCGGTCAAATAAAAATATATAGATGTTACTGGTCATAATAAAAAGTATTCATAAGGATAGCACTTAATTACTTAGAATTAGTAAGATATTTATCTTGGTCATAATAACTATGAATATGTTATTAAAAGTCTCATTTAATAATTTACAGTAAATTCTAGTATATTAATGTTAAAGGAATTAAATAAACAATTTTTAGTATACATATGAATTCTATTTAAGGAGAAAATCGAAAGAATAGAATTTTATTATGTTAAAATGACTTAATTAGGCACCCATGCTTTCCTAATAAAGAAATTGATAGTTATATTGGTAAATATAGATTTCTTACTAAAGAATTAGAGAATTTGTTTCTAACTATAAAATGACCTTTTTAATAGACACCATGATTTTGATTTAATAGGATTTGTTATAGATGTTTAAGTATAGCCGTGCTAAATAGTAATATGTCTAATAATGATATAATGGCTTAAATAAGTGCTCACATTGTCATAACTAAAATGATAGTTAATAATATAATAATAAATATAATATTCATTTTAATTATCTGGATCATTTGTTCCTATAATAGAATTAAAGATAATTAATATATTAATTATCCTTTATCATAATTTATTAATCAAACCTATAGTCAATTTGTTCTTAACTAGGTTTATGGCATCATTAATGATTTCATAGAATTTAGTACACATTATATACGAATCACTTAGCTTTTCCTAAAGGAATAAAATAAAGTAATAAGAGTTTAAGTTCTTTTATAACTTAAAATGTTACTTTATATATATTGACTTCGAATATAATAATATAGGCTATTTGTTTCTAATGAAATTAAAAGATAGTTATTTGTTTATTATCTTTTGCATGAAAATACACTTAATGCTCATAACCTAACTCGTCTTAAATAGGTGATTAATAATATAATTATGATCTTTTCACATAGAAAGTTGTTTATGAGCTTGTTATAAAAGTAATATTTAATAATGTGTTTTATAACCCATTAACCCTAGATATATAACTTATATCTATTCTAAAAGGTTAAAAATGTTTAATATTGTTATAACATGTTTTATCGTCTTATAA
Source organism: Zea luxurians (assembly GCA_029449295.1). Classification (NCBI taxonomy): domain Eukaryota; kingdom Viridiplantae; phylum Streptophyta; class Magnoliopsida; order Poales; family Poaceae; genus Zea; species Zea luxurians. The sequence continues at coordinate 4,684,223 of JAOPSE010000045.1, read as the reverse complement.
ATCCTTTATCTTAGACGTATCACATATGACGTTTGGTGAACCTAATATTTGTATATTTTAATTAAGACATTTATAAGCTCATGCCTTATTTTATAAAGTATAGATCACATGTTTGAAAAGAATACCTTTTATTATAACCCTTGCATGTAATGTTTTTGAAAAGCGAACAATCTTTTCGTTAGGCTTTCTTTTAGCTTTACATATGGTGAATGTGGTATGTTATTGAGTGGTGTTTGTTCTTCTTGTTTGTTTGTGTGATATTCAGTGGTTGATCTAGTAGTTAAGAATCAAGATCTATTCCTATACATGGAAGAACCTCAAGATTTCAATAAGCAAGGCAAGTGGACTTCTCCCTCTGCATACTCTGTTTGATCCCAAACAATACATTTAATAAAGTTTATTCTTTGATATATATATGCATAATTTGATGGGTTACCTATTCGGATACACCTAAACTTTTCAACCTTATTCCTTGATCAAACCTGGGTATTATACTTTACCTTCGTAGCTATGCTATTGCTACAACTTAACTTTATGCAGTCACTCCCGCTTATGATATTAATGTTCCAAATGGTAAGTTTACATTATTGTTGTTAACCCGATGGTTAAACAAGATTATTGCATATTAATTGGAACATGGAGTGACCACCCGGGAAAACAGTGCTACCATGAGAACTATCATGGCTCTGGTCTTAGCTAAATAACTAGGGAAGTCTTATGTTGGGTGTTGGTCGTGGTTGGCCAGGAACGGGGGCACCTGGCAAGCGCTTATAGTACCGGCTCAGGCAGATTGGATACGGGCATAGTTCCCAATGCTTTAACCTGTGGACTGGACTATAAGTTGGTTACAGTAGGTGTACCTTATGCAGTTGACCATTTCCAACATTTGCGTAATGAGGACTCTAGGGAGAAGCCTCGTAGTGAGACCCTGGCCATTCACCTCGGAAGTGAATACTGGTCTATTTAACCCGGGCTAGAAGGGAATCGTGACTCATGGGTAAAGATGTGCCACCTCTGCAGAGTGTAAAACTGATATATCAGTCGTGCTCACGGTTATGAGCAGCCTGGACTCCTCACATGATAATTGAACTTGAAGAAGGAAATAAATCGAGATCCGATGATCTGCCAATGGTTTGCTTAAGTGGTTTCACTTAAGTGTTTTTGATATACTCTTATACCTTTGTTTAATGGGAATACTTGGGATTCACACTTATTAGTAAGACATGTGTTGTTAATAAAATGTTGACCAACTAAAATGCTTACTGCTCAACCTTAGCCTCACCTTGTTAAACTTGCATTAGTTTTTCCCCCACTTGCTGAGCCCCGACCATAAGTGAGCTCACCCTTGCTTAATTTTGATCAGAAGTTTGCAGATGAAGTTATGATGCTGAGCTCCATGGATGCTAGTCTAGTGATACCCCTGGTCATCTTCTTGTGGATGAATGTCCTTGTTTCGCTGTACTTTGATGAATAAAGGTTAAGACATTTTGTCTGTTCGAAGTGTAATATGTTAATATAATCGTTATCTATACTTTTATGCATTGTTCTTTTGATATATTACACTTGTGACATCAACATATGTGTGGAAATAGATCCTGGCACACATATGCTATGCATCCGGCTCTGCCCCTTGGAAACGGGTGTGACAGAAGTGGTATAAAAGCAATGTGACTGTAGGTCGCTAGATTAGTTAGAAATAGAAAGCCCAGTCAGTCTTTCAAAGCCAGATATATTTTCCTCCATAAAAACTTACTTTATATCAAAACTCATCTCTTTAATCTTCAACTCTTCTTGTCTGATTTCTTGTCTATCAGAAGGTTCTAATGAGAATCATTGCAAGATGATCAAGCTAGGATTGCGGAACTTGAAGCGAAGTTTGCCAGAAGAAACCCTTTCGAAGCTATTGACAACGCCCTATTCTCTGTCTTATCCCCACTCCGCAAGAAGTTTTGTTATGGATTCTTTGGATCTATTACCATTCTTCTTGGTTAGGTTGATAGGATTGTTCTTTAGTATTAAGATTTTCGACTAGATCGGTAATGGCGATATTATATTATATTATAAGTGGTTTTCTAATCCCTAATATTGCTATATAACCCTTGATTTCTTATACTTTGTTTTCTTGCCATTGTATTACCACCCTTGTGCAATATCTACCTTGATATATTAAACCTTTGCCTCTCTACTTTTCTCCTTGATAATGCTTTCTCCCTAACTCACTTCATATCCTTGGTTATATCATTTATCCTCACTTTAATAGTTTATGGTTATCTTATTTCACTCTTGGCCACCAACAAATATGTCTTTGTCTAACTCCTTGCTATTTCTTACCTGACACCTTGACTTTATAATATCTTTCTTATTCCAAACTCACCTTTTGTTTTGGTTGAATAAGTAGAATTGGTTTGTGTTGTGCTGGTATGCTTGAGTTCATTGTCCTTTGTGTTCATGTTTGATTTGCTTCTTTGAAATGATTGTTGGTGCATTGTGTGACTTTTGTCCACAATGGCATCAGTTAGCTAGGTAAAACCTTAGATAGATGGGTTTTCTCTGCTCTCTATAATCTGTCTTTGCTCAACCCTTTCGTCCCTTCCATTCTTCCATACCCATACGGATGTTAGACCTTGGAATGTCAACTACAAGTGATGTCACTAAATGCAAAGAATGTGGTGTATTGGAAAGTCAAAACAACACTATAAATAAAACAGCTGATGAACAGACATTCAAGACCCAAAAGGATGCACAACCAAACCAACAAACAAGTGACCTTGGAACATGTTATTGTTGTGAGTACTATGGAATTCCTTGTCGCCAGATCAGTACTAACGAAAGTGAAACTACAAAATAGAAGAACCGGATTTTATTTTCTGTCATAAACAGACAGATGTCTCCCCAAGAACAACTAATAGCAGATTCTCTCATACCTAATGCACTATCAGTTGATGAATTGCAAAGTATTCTAGAAAGGAAACATCACAAGGATGCCCAGCCCCAAGAAGAAATACATGAGTGTTACATTGATGGATGGACTATTACTTGCACATAGTTTCAGCCTCGTCGTCGCATCAGGTCCAAGAAACAAAAAGGGAAACATGGAAAAAGTCAAGAAATAATTTCAAGAAAAGCTTGCTATCAATGTGGACGTGAAGGTCATTACTACCGTAACTGTCCTGAGAAGAGTTCACTATAGATCACCTCCGAGATGAAGCTATCTCAGTCTTCACACATGGAATATGAACAAAAATGCAAAGAAACTTCTACAAACAACGTAAAGTCAACTCCACCATGTAACTTATCAAGTCGTGCTTGCTTTGGCTGTGGTAATACCGGCCATCTTGTTAATGGTTGTCCTAAGAAGGATGTGGAGATCAATAAGGTCCAAAAGAAAAGACAACACCCTCAAACCCATGCATCAACAAAGAATAAACAACGGAAAGAGACCACAGGAAGGATAAGTTATATAGTGACAGGAACTATTCCATATGATAATGCAGTGATTTTTGGAACACTAGTCATTCACACAACCATCGCCACCGTGTTGTATGATCCTCGTACAACACATTCCTTTATCAGTGCCCAGTTTGCAACAAAGTATGGTATCTTTAAGTGTCCCTTGAGATCAAGGAAGACCATCAGTGCACCCGAAAGAAAAATGTTAGTAAACTACATATGTCCAAATGTAAGTGTTAAAATCAATCACTACAGGAAAACAGTTAATTCCCGTCGGCCAGGAACCGACGGGAATAAGCACTAAACCGACGGGAATAAGTAATTCCCGTCGGTTTAGCCCTTATTCCCGTCGGTTGTCAGCCGCCAGGCGTCCCTTGTCGGGGATACGGTTATTCCCGTCGGCCGCCGACGGGAATACGTAATCCCCGTCGGCCAAAATCGAGCCGACGGGAATAAGGGATAATTCCCGTCGGCTCTACAACCGACGGGCATTACTAATTAATCCCCGTCGGCTGACCTGGCCGACGGGAGTTACTAATTAATTCCCGTCGGCCAGGTCAGCCGACGGGAATTATCTGGGCCGACGGGAGGTAATAGTCAATTCCCGTCGGCTATGGTCAAACCGACGGGAATTAACTGGGCCGACGGGAGTTAACCTATATTTCTGCAACAGCAACACCAAATTAGATATTTCTCACACATAACATACACAAAACATATATATCACAAACATATGACAAAACATATCACATAAACATATAAATCACAAACGCATTGACATCACACATCACAAACACATCATTGACATCACACATCACAAACACATTGATATAATTCACACATCACAAACATTTCAGATACGAGAGTGTTTACACAAACATAACGTCCAGGAGTTAAAAACATAACGAGCACGAGTTTAAGTGTTTAAAGATAACCACCACTTGGGTGGTTAGAGCTTTGACCGCTGCCGCCTTCACCACCAGGAGGAGGGTACGCGAAGAGCGAGTCAACAAATCCAGTCCCTGCTGCTGGATCAGACCCACTGCCACCCGCTTCAGGCGTAACCTATGCAAGTTAGCAAATATCAACACGTTAAATGCAAATATCAAAAAGTATACAAGTGTATAAATTAATGGAGAGTTATCAAACGTACCCTATCTCCAGGTGCAGGTATATGTGTCGGAGGGGTGGTGAACTGTGGTGGTGGAACTGGTGTGTTTGCAAATTGGCTCCATTGTGGTGGCGGTGGAAAATTTGATGTCATGCCTTGTTGCTGCATTAACTGTTAAACACATATGTGTTACTACCGAAGATGTTGTATTGAAATATAATAATTTAGAGTTCGGATTATGTGTACTCACTTGATACATCGCTTGATTATGAGCATTGCAAGCTTCCATAAATTCGCGTTGTTGTCTCATCTCTTCGCGCATCCTCATAATCTCCAACTCCTGCTCGTTCGGTCGACGAGAGCATGAGCTACGGGAAGATGAACCCGTCCTCTGAGATCTCACCGACGACGAGTCAATGAATCCGTCGAAGAGTGCGTATCTATAAGTTATTCAAAAAATGTGATTATTGTATAGTCAATTTAGTGTCAACCATATAATTTCATAAGTTAGAGCTTACCGTCCATGCGCTTTGCCACCACCACTTGCGTACACCACCGAGGGATCCACCGGTTCATGGCGCCAGTCGAAGTCAGGGCCATGGCGACGAACCATCTCCTCCCCATATGCCGCCTATACATCATTGACAACCTTACAAATGCAAGAATTTATATACTTTGAACGTTTGAACTTTTGAGCCAAAACTCACCAAGCGATCCGTGGCTGTCTGGCTGCAGAGCTGGTCAGGGTTGTTCGGGTCTGGTCCTTTGTGGCCCTCCTGGTAGACCTCAATGTCACTAGGCTTTTGGCCACTCGTAGCTTCCTGTATAAACAAAAAACATTCATAAGCAATCGTATTATTTGCTGATCGACATAGATAGATCAAACTTACCATTCTTTTAGCTTTTCGTATCATGTCGTCACCGCCAAACTTGTGGTTAGGATTGGTTCCTCGACATTGTCTGTGATGCGCTGACGCTTTCTGGAAGCCTTCGGAAGCCCAATATCGACACCAAGCATAGTACGCATCAGGCACGGGCGCCATCCATGGAACCATCACCTGCACACACACAATGTTACATATTATCAATCACAACAATAAATATAAAGGGTAAAACAAATTGAATACTAACCTCACGATATTGATCCTCAGTCAAATATATCTTTGACGACCCTTCCTTTTTAGTCAAGGGGCCTGCTTCTTCCGGATGCTTTTGAAAATACAGGTTTGTAGCCTGAATTCTCGCATAGTATATGGCATCCTTCACCAGCTTCTTTGCATTGTTTTGGAAGACACGTTCAGCGTGCCCCATGTAATCCTCTCCGTCAGGCAACCGATATCGAAGCTACAACATAAAGAATACAAATACAATGGTATAAGTCATAGATTTACAATATTAAGAAACATAACAAAAATAATAAAGAATTCATACCCAAAAGTCATTACGCACAAGTCCCTGTCTGTCGGTGTGGTTTCGTTCCTTTTTAAACTTGTACTCGTCCCAGGTACTGACGAGCACCTCATCCTCGGTATCACCGTTTGACACCTTCACTATACCAGGGTAGTGAAGGCGGCAAAGAGAACCCAACGTAAGGTTAACCTGAGTGTGGTGTCCCTTGCCGTCAAAGGACAGGTCCTCCCAATTCCTGCATTACACAAAAACATTAACAATACACATAATAGTTATATGAGATAAGTTAATATATTACACTCACCGATCTCCATGTGGCATGATTAAAGTCCTATCAGCCTCTCGCTCTATCGCGTGACGAGGCTTTACTGAGTGGCTTTTTCTTGAGCGACGTGTGCGTGTCGCTGAAGAGCCTCCCGAGCCATCATCCATCGGGTTGTCAGCCGGTTCGCCCTGTTGGCCCCACTGGTCCCACGCCTGTTGCTGCTCTCTCTGGTGGTCCCACTGGTCCCATGGCTGGTGATGCTGTGCGGCCTGGTCCCATGTCACGTGCTCCACCTCCTCAATGTGCTCCACCTCCTCATTGTGCTGCTCAGCCTCATTGTGCTGCTCCTCCTCAATGTGCTGCTCCTCTGTGTGCTGCTCATCCTGGTACATACAACTCAAGATTTATTTGTAAATTTGTAAACAAATTTATTTGTACAAGATATGTTACCTCATCTCCATGTACCGCGCTCAACAGCTCTCGACGTCTGCTGCTGCTCGAAGAACTGCCCTGAAAAAGGCCCAGGCCCTTGAACAACCCTTTCACTGACTTCTTTGATTTTGGCGGCATCCTGCATAAAAAATAAGAAATTATTCATTAGTGCATCAAAAATGACATAATACTTAAAATATAAACAAATGAAATAACAAAACAACTTTACTTGTTAAATATCATCAAAATCAGGATCTATTTGTTCTCTTCTATGCAGAGGTCGCCATGTAACTTTTCTCCTAACAGGTTGTCTTCTCCGCCTCTCCGGAAAAGTTAAGTCGTTAACGTCTGCGACTAGTGAATCTAATGCCGGTGCAGGATCAATATGAAAACTAGTTGGCAACTCTTCTTCTTGAAACACCTCATCAACCTGCTCAAGGTGACCAATTTGATATTCGTCCTCACCAGGAGTGTATAGGCGTTCGCGGGGATTTACATTGTACACAACCCTCCATTTAGACAACTTTTTGCATGGATATGTCGAGAAATAAACTTGGTCTGCTTGATGGGCAAGGATATACGTGTCGTGTCCTTGAAGCAATTTCTCAGGTTGGATCTGTGTCATCCCAAATTCGGTCCTATAATACTTCGGGTCATACCATTTACACTCAAAGAAAACTAGCGCTAAAGGCTTATTTCCAGCAAATGTAATCTCGATTATATTTTTGATTTTCCCGTAATAGCAGGCTTCGTGTCCTTCCATGTCGGTTGCCCTAGTAACGACTCCACTATTTTGAGTGGCGGCCATAGGATGACTTGATTCGAAAATGCTTGAACGAAAGCGATATCCATTGACGTCGTAACGTCCATAGCTTTTGGCAGTTACGCTTCCAATAGATAACTGACGTAAGTCATCATTCAAATTCATTTCCTCCCCAAACTGTCAATCATGCCACAAAGCATTAGCAAATTCTGTAATATTTGTTAAATGAAATTAGCTCTCGGACCCACATAATTAAGACTTACACGGTCCCGAAGCCACATAATGAAATTAGGTCGTCCATGCATACCATCGCGTCGCAATTTGTCTATGTCTCTCGCTGTTGGCCTACCGAGACACCTCATGTTTTGTTCATCAAACTCGCTGTCAAATATTATTGTGTGACATGAGATATTTGATAACATAAACTAATTCACATATGAATAGTTTAAGAAAATAAGTCTTACACAAAGTATTTCTCCACCTCAGGCATATTCGTGAACATGTACAGTAAAGCAGACTTCCGTTCTTCCATACTGAGGTGATATGCCTTGGGTGGACCAACGGCTTTGCCGTTTGTCTGAAAAATCGAAAGATCACTACAAGGAGGCATCTCTCGTTCATCATCATGGTACCTTTTCTTTCGAGCAAATACATTATGTTCTTCTGCAAAGTAACAACTTGTGAAGTGTGCTACCTCCTTTAGTTTAAATTGTTCTGCAATACATCCTTCAACTCTTGCCTTATTGCCCACCATTGCTCTAAGCTTCTTTAATGCTCTTTCTATATGAAACATCCACCTATACTGAACAGGACCACCGACCTTAGCCTCATATGGAAGATGTATAAAGAGATGCTGCATAGGATTGAAGAAACCCGGTGGAAATATTTTTTCCAATTTGCACAAAAGCACCGGTGCCTCTTTCTCTAGCTGTTCCATCACATCTCTTCTGATTTCTTTAGCACACAACTGTCTGTAGAAATAGCTAACTTCAGCTAACGTTTTCCACACAGCTTCAGAAATGTACCCACGAAACATTACAGGCATGAGCCTCTCCATAATTATGTGGAAGTCATGGCTCTTCAGTCCATTCATCTTCATTGTCTTCAAGTTCACAGATCTTCTAAAACCAGCGGCATAACCATCGGGGAATTTAATATCCTTCATCCACTTCATCACTTCTTTCCGTTGCTTAGATTTCAGACAATAGTCAGCTTTTGGTTTGCCTCCGTTTTCTCTAAGCACCAGGGTTGGACGATCACATATCACTGCTAAGTCCATGCGTGCCTTGTCATTGTCTTTCGTTTTATCAGGGAAATCCATGCATGTATTTATGAGGGCTTGGCAAAAGTTACTCTCTTGATGCATGACGTCGATGTTGTGCATCAAAATCAATGACTTAGCATAAGGAAGCTCCCACAAGCCACATATGTGAGTCCAGTTATGCTCCTCACCAAAACCTTGATACCTTTTCCCACTCTCGTCTAGGACAAGTTTCATATGCTCTTCTGTAATTTCTATCCCACTACGTCGCTTGGGCGGTCCCTTCGTGACGATGGTGCCCTTCCTAAATTCCTTTCTCTGCCTTCTGAAGGGGTGATTGAAGGGTAGAAAACATCTATGGCAATCAAAGTAACATATCTTGCCACCAGCACTAAGACGAAAACAATCTGTATCTTTAGCACAATAAGGACACGTCAATCTACCATGCACGCTCCATCCAGAGAAAATACCATACGCCATAAAATCATGAACCGAGAACAGATATGCAACACGAAGATTGAATTTCTGCTTCTTGAAGCAGTCATAGGCTTCCACACCTTGCCATAGCTTCTTCAACTCTTCAATCAGTGGTTGAAGCATCACATTGAGGCGTACGCCAGGATGCTCAGGACCAGGTATAACAAGACATAGGAACATAAACTCATATTTCATGCAAAGAGCAGGTGGAAGGTTGTACGGTATGGCAATGACAGGCCAACATGAATACGACGCAGCGGTCATATTGAACGGCGTGAAACCATCAGTTGCCAAGCCGATACGAACGTTTCTTGCATCGCTGGCAAAATCTGGATCAAATTTGTCAAGAGCCTTCCATGCATCACCATCTGACGGGTGCACCATTAACCCATCTTGTCTGTCCGTACAATCTTTATGCCACCTCATGTGCATAGCGGTCTTCCTCGAGAGAAACAAACGTTTCACTCTAGGAGTGAGAGGCATGTACCGAAGCTGTTTATGTGCAACCTTTGTCACCACCTTCTCCCCATCTTCATTTACAAGCTCCACGTACCTCGACTTCCCACATTTTAAGCATTTCTGTTCTCTGTCATGTTCCTTCCAAAAAAGCATACAGTTGTCTTGGCAAACATCAATCTTCTCATACTCCATACCAAGACCTTCAAGCAATTTCTTGGACTGGTACATGTCTTTCGGCATCTTGTGACCCGTAGGAAGAACCTCGCTAATCAAATCCACAAGCTCCTTGTAACAATTAATTGAGAATGCAAACTTGGACTTGATTGACATCAGTCGGGTCACGAATTCGAGCACGGTCACGTCAGTGTGCCCGTGAAGAGGCTCTTCTGACGCTTTGAGAAGGTCGAAGAACTTCTGAACCTCCGGTGTAGGTGAATCATGATGATCTGGTGCCAGTTCAGGCTGCAGATCCTCAAGCATCTGGTCCATCCTATCAACATCATCTTCACCGTCATCAACTTCTACTTCTGCTGCTTGTTCAACATCTTCACCATGGAGATACCAGACCTTATAGCCTGGCACGAAACCATGCGAGCACAGGTGTAGTGTGACCTGCCTCTTGGTGTGGCTCGTCATATTTCTACATTTATTGCATGGACACCTAATATTATCTATTTGTGACAAAGCAGCTGCATGGTCCAAGAAACATCTGCGTCTTGGCAAACCATTCACTTGTGTGACACCCACCCTTCTTGAAACCTTCATACATCCAATCACGTCTATCACCCATTATTGCGGCTGTGTGTACGAGTAAAGAGTGTGTGAGACAATATCACGTTTCTAAACGTAACACATACATCTATATGTAAGTAGTAAAACTATATATATATATATATATATATATATATACATAAATAACTATATATATACATAAAAACTATATATATACATAAATATATAGTTATATACATAAATAACATTAAATTTATCAATAGCGAAACCTTCATACAACCTAATATGATAAGTTAAATCTATTCAATAAATAACATCAAATTCAACAATTTAATAGAATAAGTTAAATTTATTATAATAATAAAAATTTTGAATTATACGTAACATCAAGGCACACATGTGATATTAAACTAACTCTATTCACACTCTAATCACATGTTATATTAAATTAACTCTAATTACACTCTAATCACACCCTAAACTAACTCTAATCATATGAAAGTTAACTCCCGTCGGCCATAAAAAACCGACGAAAATAAACATTTGTACACACATTTAAAAATAACACTCGCATCATTATAATTCAAACCATAATATACCTTAACGGTCCGGGGCGGCTGCGGCGCTCCGCGGCGGCGGCGTTGGTGGCGGCGAGCAGCGGGCGACGCTTCGGGGGCGGGCGGCGCAACGGGGACGGGCTGCAGACGGCGCTCCGGGGCCGGCGGCGCGGCGGACGGCGCTCCGGAGGCGGGGCGGGCGGCGGTCGTTGCTCCTAGAGCGGGCGGCGCTCCGTGGGCGTGGGTGGGCGGCGCTCCGGGGGCGTGGGTGGACGGCGGGCGGCGCTATGGGGCTGGCGGCGCTAGGGGGCGGCGGCGGGCGGCGCTACGGGGGCGGCGGCGGGCGGCGCTATGACGCCAGGGCGGTGGCGGTTGGGGGCGGCGCTCCCGGGGCGGCGGCGGGCGCGCTCTAGGCCGCGGGCGGGCGGCGGGCGGCGGTGGTGCGCGGCGGCCGGCGTCGAGAGGTGGTGAGCGGCGGCGGCGTGAAAACGACAGAGGCAAGCGAGCGAGAAAATGAGCCGCGCGGCGGCGGCGTCGGGCACATAAACATTTAATTCCCGTCGGTTGGCGTCAGGACCGACGGGAATTAGTTAACTCCCGTCGGCTGGCGGCTGGGCCGACGTGCGTTAAACTAAAGCCCGTCGACTGGTGGCTGGGCCGACGGGAATTAAAATAAAGCCCGTCGGTTTAGGGCTGGCCGACGGGAGTTAAAATAAAGCCCGTGGGCTGGAATTGAGCCGACGGGAGTTATTTAATTCCCGTCAGCCCGAACGCGGGCCGACGGGAATTAAAATGGCCGACGGGAATCTTCCTGATTCCTGTAGTGAATGGGATAGATTTTCCAGCTGATCTTATAGTGATAGAATCAATGGGAAATGATGTGATTCTTGGAAAGAATTGGTTACAAAGAACTAAAGCAGTAATCCAACATACTGAGAGAACCATGTGTTTGGAAACCCCACCTAGAGAAAGAATAGTAGTTGAAGACAATCGACCTCCAGCTCTGATTGGTGCATCTGACAAGGAAGAATAATATACCATTTAGCTATAAGAAGGAGTATGTCTCACAAAAAAATGTCAAAGTGTTGCCCCTTTCAAGATTTGTAATTCTGCTAAGTGACATATGAATAAATTTGGAGAATCTCTCGCACCTATTGTGTTTTGCCTCTTTATAAAGAAAATAAAGTATGGTGTCATCTGCTATACGCAGACAATGTGATGCTCCACTCTAGTTACCCTAAAGTCCCGCTCAAGTCTTTCTCTCAAATTGTGTTCAAAGAAATATTGTTGGACCAGAAAGATAATTTGGATATCATGCTCTGAAATCTATAAAGTTCAAAAGATCTCTGTTAAGGAATATAACACCTGTAAACTCTTGTAGTATGATGAAGCTAGGCGGAATCGGAAATCATCCTTAATTAATCTTATATTGGAAATCAAAACGTTATGTTAGCTCTTTATCTTAATTCCATGCAACCCTCTTATGCAGTCTGTCTCACTAACTCTTTTACCCTCTGACTAGATGATGAACCCCAATGGAAATGAAGTAAATGATGCCAATGACAACATTACTACCTTAACGACTATGAATGAGAAAAATGAGTCACAGAGATATTCAATGAATGGAATGAAGAACAACAAAAGGAATAGAAAAATGTTTGGATACATGATTAGTCCACCTAAACCACAAGCAAAAGCCACGAAAAACATGGATACCCAAACAGAAGGATCAAGTCAGGCTCATCGACATGAGATACAGACACCCAGTCAACCCTCACCCCCTGTTGGTCAAGCAAAGTTGACTTGCAAAGAACTCAAAGCAAGAGGTGCTTGCTACTACTGCAAAAACGAAGGACATATTATTCGCGAATGTCCCAAGAAGCGTCTAGACCGACTAGAGAAGAAAGCTGCCAAGCATGACCTAAGCAATAGTTTAGAAGACCCACCATTTTATAAGTATGATGATGAAGGACGCTTGATTAGTATACATTGTGGAGCAAAGAAGTAAGGAAGTTCCTTAAGTTTGAAGAGTTCAATGTGAACTGAGAACCTACAAATAACCATGTATCTCCTTTGCTTTCGTGCTAGCCTTTCCTAATCTCGAGGACGAGATTCTTTTTAAGAGGGGTAGATTTGTGACACTATGAAAATCATTAAATAGAAATAATACATTTCGTTAATAATGATATTTATGGTAATTAATTTTCTCTTAAGTGTTCGTTATTTATTTACCTTTGAAATGATTTTTTTGATGCTCATGATTGATTTTGAATATTGAATATCATTTCTTCTTAAATTAAAATTCACAAAAATAATATAATAAATATTAGTCTAAGAATTAATATTTTATTTATAAATAATTTTGGTTTGATTATTATGAATTTTATGATTATTTGAATATGTATTTTGGATTAGAAAAGAGAAATTCGAAAAAAGGAAAAAAACTAAACTCTAAGGCTTATGGCCCACTAGGGGCCCATCCTCCTAGCCACGCCCCCTGCTAACCCTAGCCGCCATTTTCCCTGCTGCCAGCCACGCGCCTCCACTCCCCTGTGCAGCCGCCGCCGCCCATGCACTTCTCCTTCTCTCCCTCCCTCTCTTCTCTCTTCTCTCTCCTCTCTCCTCTCTCCTCCCCTTCCCTCTCTCGGCCTTCCCTATCCGCGCGACCCAGGCGCCAGGCCGCTCGCCAAGCCGGCCGAGCACCACTGCCTGGCCGCCGCACCCTGCGACCCGCGCAAGGGCACCGCACAGCCTCGACGCCGACGCCGCCAAGGAGCCGTCACCGCGCCCGAAGACCCCACCACAAGCCGCGACATGCTACAAGCCCGCGGAGCCGAGCGACCCGCGCCATGCCCAGCCGCCCTCCAGCCCGCGCCAGCCGAGGAGCCGACCGAAGCCCCGCGCCGGAAACCAACACCCGTGCATCCGTTTCTCCCTCCATTCAAGCTCCTTGAACGCCATTGATGGCCATGAAACACCCCCCCACGACCTCTGCTCTCCCTCCCTCTCTCTATAAAACCCCAACCGAGCTCCTCTCTTCTTCCACCCACAGCCGAGCTCTCTTCCTCTCCGAGCTCCCTTTCTCTTTCTCACATTCCTTGCTCCCCCACGCCGTCGCCAGAGTTCGACCACGCCATCGCAGTCTGCCCCGCCGTCCGTGTTGCCTCGCCGGAGTTCGTGCTCACCATCCGTGGAACCCCGTTAGAGCTCCGTTGAACGCAGCACGAGGATCGCGTCGTTCCCTGCTCAACGCCAAACCCACTGTCCCTCCCCTGCACGGTCGAAACCCCCTCGACGACGTTCATCCCTACACATGAGCGAACTCAAGGTTGAAGACAACCCCAATCCGTAAATGTATTTTCTAAATCATGTTTGAATTACTTTATCTATCTTATGAATTATTGTTGTAATATTGACGCGATTTGGCGATTCACGCGTATGATTTTTAGAGATGCGATATATACGTGTAGCCAAAATCGAACCCCGCGACAATACTTTGAATATGCGTATGATTTTAAAAATTAGTAGGGTCACTATTCACTACTTCCATGGTTTTCATACTATAAATATTTATAATTAATTTCGCTTTAGTGTATGGAGCGATAATCAGTTAGTATTGATATACGCGATATAAGAAACTGAAATAGGAATTAAGCCGCGTATTTCCGGTCAAATAAAAATATATAGATGTTACTGGTCATAATAAAAAGTATTCATAAGGATAGCACTTAATTACCTAGAATTAGTAAGATATTTATCTTGGTCATAATAACTATGAATATGTTATTAAAAGTCTCATTTAGTAATTTACAGTTAATTCTAGTATATTAATGTTAAAGGAATTAAATAAACAATTTTTAGTATACGTATAAATTCTATTTAAGGAGAAAATCGAAAGAATAGAATTTTATTGTGTTAAAATGACTTAATTAGGCACCATGCTTTCCTAATAAAGAAATTGATAGTTATATTGGTAAATATAGATTTCTTACTAAAGAATTAGAGAATTTGTTTCTAACTATAAAATGACCTTTTTAATAGACATCATGATTTTGATTTAATAGGATTTGTTATAGATGTTTAAGTATAGCCGTACTAAATAGTAATATGTCTAATAATGATATAATGACTTAAATAAGTGCTCACACTGTCATAACTAAAATGATAGTTAATAATATACTAATAAATATAGTATTCATTTTAATTATCTAGATCATTTGTTCCTACAATAGAATTAAAGATAATTAATATATTAATTATCCTTTATTATAATTTATTAATCAAACCTATAGTCAATTTGTTCTTAACTAGGTTTATGGCATGATTAATGATTTCATAGAATTTAGTACACATTATATACAAATCACTTAGCTTTTCCTAAAGGAATACAATAAAGTAATAAGAGTTTAAGTTCTTTTATAACTTAAATTGTTACTTTATATATATTGACTTCGAATATAATAATATAGGCTATTTGTTTCTAATGAAATTAAAAGTTAGTTATTGTTTATTATCTTTTGCATGAAAATCCACTTAATGCTCATAACCTAACTCATCTTAAATAGGTGATTAATAATATAATTATGATCTTTTCACATAAAAAGTTGCTTATGAGCTTGTTATAAAAGTAATGTTTAATAATGTGTTTTATAACCCATTATCCCTAGATATATAACTTATATCTATTCTAAAAGGTTAAAAATGTTTAGTATCGTTATAACGTGTTTTATCGTCTTATAAATCATTTATCTTAGACGTATCACATATGACGTTTGGTGAACCTAATATTTGTATATTTTAATTAAGACATTTATAAGCTCATGTCTTATTTTATAAAGTATAGATCACATGTTTGAAAAGAATACCTTTTTATTATAACCCTTGCGTGTAATGTTTTTGAAAAGCGAACACTCTTTTCGTTAGGCTTTCTTTTAGCTTTACGTATGGTGAATGTGGTATGTTATTGAGTGGTGTTTGTTCTTCTTGTTTGTTTGTGTGATATTCAGTGGTTGATCTAGTAGTTAAGAATCAAGATCTATTCCTATACGTGGAAGAACCTCAAGATTTCAATAAGCAAGGCAAGTGGACTTCTCCCTCTACATACTCTATTTGATCCCAAACAATACATTTAATAAAGTTTATTCTTCGATATATATATATATATATGCATAATTTGATGGGCTGCCTATTCGGATACACCTAACCTTTTCAACCTTATTCCTTGATTAAACCTGGGTATTATACTTTACCTTCATAGCTATGCTATTGCTACAACTTAACTTTATGCAGTCACTCCCGCTTATGATATTAATGTTCCAAATGGTAAGTTTACATTATTGTTGTTAACCCGATGGTTAAACAAGATTATTGCATATTAATTGGAACATGGAGTGACCACCCGGGAAAACAGTGCTACCATGAGAACTATCATGGCTCTGGTCTTAGCTAAATAACTAGGGAAGCCTTATGTTGGGTGTTGGTCGTGGTCGACCAAGAACGGGGGCACCTGGCAAGCGCTTATAGTACCGGCTCAGGCAGATTGGATACGGGCATAGTTCCCAAAGCTTTACCCTGTGGACTGGGCTATAAGTTGGTTACGGTAGGTGTACCTTATGCAGTTGACCATTTCCAACATTTGCGTAATGAGGACTCTAGGGAGAAGCCTCGTAGTGAGACCCTAGCCATTCACCTCGGAAGTGAATACGGGTCTAGCTAACCCGGGCTAGAAGGGAATCGCGACTCATGGGTAAAGATGCGCCACCTCTGCAGAGTGTAAAACTGATATATCAACCGTGCTCACGGTTATGAGCAGCCTGGACTCCTCACATGATAATTGAACTTGAAGATGGAAATAAATCGAGATCCGATGATCTGCCAATGGTTTGCTTAAGTGGTTTCACTTAAGTGTTTTTGATATACTCTTATACCTTTGTTTAATGGGAATACTTGGGATTCACACTTATTAGTTAGACAGGTGTTGTTAATAAAATGTTGACCAACTAAAATGCTTACTGCTCAACCTTAGCCTCATCTTGTTAAACTTGCATTAGTTTTCCCCCCACTTGCTGAGCCCCAACCATAAGTGAGCTCACCCTTGCTTAATTTTGATCAGAAGTTTGCAGATGAAGTTATGATGCTGAGCTCCATGGATGCTAGTCTAGTGATACCCCCGGTCATCTTCCTGTGGATGAATGTCCTTGTTTCGCTATACTTTGATGAATAAAGGTTAAGACATTTTGTCTGTTCGAAGTGTAATATGTTAATATAATCGTTATCTACGCTTTTATGCATTGTTCTTTTGATATATTACACTTGTGACGTCAACATATGTGTGGAAATAGATCCTGGCACACATATTCTATGCACTCGGCTCTGCCCCTTGGAAACGGGTGTGACAGCTGCCCTAGTCAATGCCACTGCGGATAATACGTGCTTCTTGCGTGAAATGGCGGGCAATCAGTTCCAACAGCACGGAGGGAGAGTTCCTCCGCAAGGACCTCATGAAACTACATACTTGGAATTTTCTAAGACTCGACCCTCGCTCTTCATCAAAGCAGAAGAACCTCTAGAAGCCGATGAGTGGGTAAGAGTGATGGAACAGAAGTTTGGGTTGATTCAATGCACGGAGACGCAAAAGCCATTATTTGCTGCACAACAACTAAGAGGGCCTACCAGTACTTGGTGGGCAAATTTTGTAGCAATTCAACCGAATGGACATTAGATCACCTGGGAGGAATTCAAGCTAGGATTCCGAGAGCATTATGTTCCAGAGGGAGTGCTCCATATGAAACAAGAAGAGTTCATCCGATTAAAGCAAGGGGGAGATACTGTAATGCAGTATCTCAATAAGTTCAATCATCTGTCCCAGTATACCATTGACCAAGTAAATACAGATCTGAAAAAGAATTGTTTTATGAGGGGACTTAATGACAGGCTTCAACAGAAAATGGCAACATGCCTAGATCTTACCTACAGTAGGGCTGTCATTATAGCACTGGCAGTGGAAGCCAAAAATACCGGGCATGGAAAATCAAAGGGGTTTGGAGGTGAAAGGTCAAATCAAGGATCTGAGAAGAGAACCAGGTTGGTGATCCGACCTTTTAATCAAAATCGTTCTTCACCTCGCCCACCTTCCTATCCATTCAAGCAGTCTGTTTTTATTCGTCCCACTACTGCCCCCGCTCCTACCAATCAGCCGAGTGCCCCTGGTACTCGTTTCCCCGCTCTCCCTAGTTCTTCAACTGGTTGCTTCAACTGTGAAAAGTCCAGACACTTCATCAAGGACTGCCCATACCTGAAGCAAAATAAAACCAACTTCCAACAGAGCTCTAGGAACTCCATCCAAGGAAAGGGGAACATGGCTAATACTTCAACGGGCAAGAACTTCAAGAAAACTTGATGGATTTATTATACCCAAGTGGCTACAACACCGGATGGCGAGCCGGTAATGATGGGTACGTTCCTTGTTGCCAATTACCAGCAGTTATTCTCTTCGATTCTGGTGCATCACACACCTTCATAAGCAAGAATTTTGTGGAAAAGCATTGCATTCCTTGCACTGAATCAAGGGAAGGATTTATTATCCATTCACCTGAGGGATGGATATTTACTAAGGAAGTAGCTTTCCACATACCAGTAACGTTGGCCGGACAGGAATTTCCTACCAACATGATTGTTTTAAAAGGCCAAGACATAGATGTAATTCTGGGCATGGATTGGTTAGCCCAGCATAAGGCTATCATTAATACAGATTTAAGGACCATCAAATTGAGCCATGGCCATGAAGAGATTCAATTGTCCATCCCTGTAGCTGTTCTAGCCAAAACCTCTGGACAAGTTTATGAAGCTATCGTGCAAGAAATCCACGATATTCTAGTGGTATGTGAATTCCCAGATGTCTTTCCTGAAGATTTGCCTAGGTTGCCTCTAGAAAGGGATGTGGAATTTGTGATTGAACTAAAGCCCGGTACGACTCCTATTTCTAGAAGGTCGTACCGAATGCCACCTAATGAATTGGCAGAACTCAAGACTCAGCTCCAAGACTTGCTTGAGAAGGGGTTCATTAGGCCTAGTTCATCACCATGGGGATGTCCAACAATTTTTGTTAAGAAGAAGGATCAGACACTTCGAATGTGTGTGGACTACAGATGTAACACCCCAGGTGTTTATCGTCTGCTCGACAACGAGTGCGGACTTTAACACGTGATAGCAGTCAATAACAGTCTCTCTGTCTTAATCTGTTTTGTCTGTCGCGAGTTCGACATCATTTTTATTTATCCGGGCTCTTCCTAAATTTTCATGATGTTCGGAACATAGTTGTTCTGAAAATCGGTGCGTCTGGTGATTATTTAAAACTCATCTCTCGCGCGAATACGAATTCGAAAGCTTGACGTACTTTTACGATTTTTATCCAGGACAAATTAATTTGAACTCGACGACTAAAATGTTTGGGGCAAAATAATCTGAATCGCGCAGTGTCTGAGAGAAATCGTGTGCGAGGTTGATAATCAAGGAATTATAATTGAGATCCGATTACCACGCAAATTACCCGTGACCATGGAATCATGTGTTCTGACCGCAGATCAAATTTATCAGGTTTCAAATCAAATCAAACCGTGTCATAGGTACCGTCGACCCATTTTATATATCGCTAAAATCTGGATTCAAAAATACCTGCGATATTCTTTAGAGAAATTAAAAAAAGGAAAATAAAAATATCTTCTAATCCCTATCTTCAGCCGCCGGGGGGGGGGGAATCTTCCCTGCTCCTATCTCTACCGCCGCCCCCTTCACAGATATTCCTCCCAGCGCGCGCTTCTTCTCTGCATCATTTGATCTCTCTCTCTCTCTCTCTCTCTCTCTCTCTTGTCTTCTCTCCCCTACGCGCTCCTCTCCATCGAGCTCCCTGCACGCAGCCATGGCACGCCTACTCCCTGGCTCGCCGCACGCCCAAGCTCTCTGCTTCCTCCCTCCTCCCAGCGTGCGCTCAGCCGCTCCATCTCCCTTCGCGTCCCTGGCTCGGTCTCTGCTCACCCAGGCGGAGCTCCCTCCTGCTCCCTACTCGTCGCCCAGCTTCTCTGCTCCAAGCTCGCCGCGTGTGCCTGGACGCTGCCCGTGGTGGCCGCCTGCTCTCCCTGCATCGTGCCTGTGGCAGAACCTCCCAAGTTATTGGACCTACATGCACCTTTCCTTGTCTCAAAGACCTCAGACGGCTATGCATGTGCACCAGATAACTTAACAGGATCTGTCCAAGTGCCCCAAGGATCTCGGATAAACCACTTACAACCAGGACCGCACGATTATGTAAACACAAATCACACACCAACATTTTGCAGCGGAAATTTTATTACAAAATTTTACAAATTACATCAAGTTTTACATTGTACATGATCGGAGTGATTACAAAAGTGATTCAAAGAAATAACTTTGAACTGTTATAAATTATTTATAGTTTTGAAATATATGCTAGCTCAAGTGACCATCCTCAGTAAGAAGTATAGAAGAAGTACTTAGACTTATAAGAAGGCCGTGCCCACCGGCGCTTAACATCAATCACAATCGAAATGACTCGTAACCTGCAGTAACAATGGGTAAAACCCTATGTACGCAAGTACTCAGCAAGACTTACCCGACTAAAGAAAAGACTCTCAAGGATATGCTGGCTTGTTAGGAATCAAGGTAAGGCTTATCAAATTTCAAAGACTCATTTTGTAGAAGAGCTTACTAGTAGTGAATCCTTATGCCAAAATTTTACTTCACAAGTTAAGTACTTTTCCTGAATCTAGATTTGCCTGATCTAGAGCATTCACTTGTCCTGGTCTAGCTTTCTTTTCCCCAAATTCTTATTTTACTTATAACTACGATGAGTGGTCAGTGAGTTGAGTCTCCATGACCGAGGAGCAACGACGATTCGAACCAATTATACCCAGCTGGGGATTCCCAACCACACGACATATGTAGCACTTAACCCTTGCATATGTCAACCGTTCCCACAGATCCTCCACAACGTGAACCGGTCCTCGCTACCCGGGAGCATAGTCCTCCATCCAGCCTCTAGCCAGGAGGGTACACGCTACTCCCACCATCTCCCACACCCAATGCGCGATTGTCTTTTCACGTATGGAATAGCTGGATTCAGGCTTACCGGAGCATGTGACTAGTTGCAAAGTCTCACCTCATCAGGCCTACATCGAACGGTCCTTAATCGACACAGACGGGCGAACCTCCCTACTCAACGTCTGGTCTACATTACATATTATTTCCCAAAACTTGATACCTAAGAGAGGTACCCTACTTGAATGATGAAATTATCGCGGCCATAATGGCTTCATCATCACAAGTCATTTTATTTCACAAACTCCCATATCCCGTGTTACACATCATCTTTTTAAAACCATCCTAAGGTAATGAGCAGGGCTAAGCATCACTAAATTTTTATAAAACGGGTATTTGGGTTGTTTAATCAAGGAAGGAAATGCATCAACGGTTTAGCACACAACTCCTATCACCTAATGCATCAAACAAGGTGATAAAGATTTTAAAACAGCAAGGAGGTGGCAAATATATCAGGGCTTGCCTAAGATACACTAGGTTAGTGTGGTTAGATGATGTCCGCTTGGTGAGCCTCAAAAATCCTGACACTTGATCAAGTCGTCCATATCGAGATGGGTTCATCAAAGCCACCTTGTAATCCATCCTGATCCATGCCTTCCAATTCGCATAATCATCTAGCGTACCTATTGGAGATGCATAGTGCATATGAGCATGAGCAAGAGAACACAAAATAGATAATCTATACTAAAGAGGATAAATACTCAAAACAAGTCATCACAACTCCTATGAGCATACTAGATGTGAAGATACTACTAAGTACTACAAGTGCATCTTTTATACTTAAATAGATCTAACTCAAGTATCGAACAATCATAAGATTACACACAAGTCTTAAGCTCATGGACTAGAGCACACGGCTAACGGACTAACACTATTATTAGCACTATATTAGCCAATACAATTAGCTCAACCCACTACAGCCATAACAGGTGCAGATCTGAAATTAGCCAAACAAAAGTAATTTCAGAAATCAACAATTTAACACTTGCAGAATTTCTGGACAGCAGCACAGTACTCAATTGTTTTGCTCATAATTCACAAAATATCCATCCAAAAATAGTAAACTAGGACTTTCTGGAAAGCTTATGAAGTCCTCTATAACTTTTGTATTATCATCACCATGAGATTAGACACTTAGAAAGGTCAATCAGCTTTAAACGATGATGTTGTCCAGATTTGGACAGAATTCGACTACGTACTTCAAAAATACACAACTGGAATTTCAGGCATCCAATTCAGGTGATCCTAGACTTTTTAGAAAGCTAATAGAATTGACTACAATTCATTTATAATCATCTCAAGGTGATTCAATGTGTATCAAAGTCAGTTAATACAAACAAACATTGCTGTCCAGACTTTTGACAGATTCAAGCATCACATTTCAAACAGCCATAACTTGACCTCTAGATAGGGCTGGAAACGAGCCGAGCCGAGCCAGGCTCGGCTCGGCTCGGTGCGGCTCGGTAAAAGAGCGAGTCGGGCCAGGCTCGACTCGGTTGTCTGGCGAGCTCTGTAATCAGGCTCGGCTCGGCTCGGTACAGGCTCGCGAGCCGGCTCGAGCCGGCTCGCGAGCCCACCCTTCAGTTCAATTCTCAACCAGCAGCAGTAGAATATATTCAGCACTGGAAATCAGTAGCAGTATATTCAGCTCAAAACATACAAGAAGATATGCGAGCCCACCCTTCAATTCAATTCTCAACCAGCAGCAGTAGTATATATTCAGCACTGGAAATCAGCAGCAGTATATTCAGCTCAAAACATATTGTTCTCAACAAAGAGTATTAGAAATCAGCACTGGAAAGAGTAGTATATATATTCAACAAAGAGTAGTATATATTCAGCATTGGAAATCAATAGCAGTATATTCAGCTCAAAACATAATGTTCTCAAAACATAATGTTCTCAACATAATGTTCTCAACAAAGCAGTATATTCTCAAGCAGCAGCAGTAGTATGATGCATCTTCTCTTGAGTATTGACTCTTGACGTCTCCTTAGCTTAGCTTGTCTTTTCTCCATCCAATTCTTCCAAATTCTGTGAAGGCAATTCTAATTAGTTTACAAATAACACTAAATAATTCATGTTTCCCCTATATTCTAATAAAGAGTATTAGAATTCAGATCTCTTACTAGTTGCTTTCCACCAAGCTTTTTGGGAACATAATGTTCTCAACATTGTCTTCATCATCTTCTTCCTGATAAAATACAATTACAAAGTTCAATTAATGCGTGAAATAATACAACTTTAAGAAATGTACAAGATCAGCATACCACATATATCATGCTTCCATCATGTGTTCCTCGGATCCAGCTAGAAGAGCATACCAATGCCTCCACCATTGAAGGCCTTAGAGAACTACGATAATCATCTAGAGTTCTACCTCCCGTGCTAAAAGTAGACTCTGAAGACACAGATGTCGCCGGAATAGTTAGGAATTTCTTTGCCATTCTCGACACCACTGGAAATCTATGTGAATTAACCTTCCACCAATTCAGCAAATCAAACTCTTTGTCTGATAAACACACATTAGTCTCCTCCAAATAGATAAGCAACTCGCTCTTTGATGGGTTAGACTGAGTTGATGACAAGAAAGACTGAAATTGACATGAAGCGGATGGCAAACTACATGATCTTTCAATACTCAAAGATGAGGAAGCATTAGATTTGCTTTGAGACTCTTTTCTCTCTCTATGCTACACCTCAAAATCCCCATAAAGTTTTTCTAACTCACTACGAACATCTTCTAATTCAAACACAACTTGATGTTCATCAAATATCTTATTGAAGCACCACTCAATAAATCTCATTTTATACCTTGGATCAAGAATAGTAGCAATCACCATAACATTATTCTTTTCTTCCCAATACTTGTTAAACTTTTCCATCATAGCATTACCCATTGTTCTCAAGTTCAAATTATTGGAGACCATTGCTGCCCTCAATGCAATTTTTATATCCACAATGTGAGGATAGAATAGATTCGCAGTAGGATATGAAGAAGCAGACAATGCAGTGGTAACTTTAGCTAAAGATGCAAGAATTGGTTCAATTGCAATAAACAAATCCCACTCTTCAGCTGTAGGTTCCCATTTATAGTTTAAATCTGCATCAGCATATGTTTCAATGGCTTCTTTATAAGCTATACAAGTATGCAACATCTTGTAAGTTGAACTCCATCTAGTTGACACATCAAGACTCAACCCTTCTCCAATTTTCAAAGCTAGGGATCTACAAATCTCCACAAACTTATGCAGGCGAGAAGGAGATTTTTTAATATACTTGACAGTTGATCTTAGATTGCTTATTAAAGAATCCAATGCAGCAGTCCCATCCTTAACAACCAAATTAATTATGTGTGCACAACATCTGATATGGAAATATTTTGCAACAAAAGCACTTCCTTGTCTAGCTGAAAATCTGGCCCTCAAACCTCGAATAGCACCATCATTGTTTGAGGCATTATCTAAAGTCATGGAAACAATTTTATCCTCTATTTTCCAGCCAGCAACACATTCATATACTGCTTGTCCTATAACAGGCCCTTTGTGTGGGGGGTCCAATTCAAAAAAATTCAGGACACGACATTGCATCTTCCAATCACTATCTATGTAGTGTGCAACCAAACACATATAGGATAATGTTTGATTGGATGTCCACAAATCAGTGGTTAGGGAAATATACTCAACACCTTTAAGGACTTTTGCTAGTGATTCTTTTTCAGACTCATAGATCTTTAAACATTCAGCTCTTATAGTCTTCCTACCAATAAACTCATATGAAGGATTCAAATACCTCATGACAATGTTAAACCAAGTATGCTCAACCATCCTAAATGGATACTCATGAACTATTATCATCTTAGCAATTAGTTTTTTTACTTGCTCATGGTTATAATCTTTTGGAGAAGTGATAGTAGGAAGGCCAGATCCAGATTCACCTGCTGTTGATGGAGCAAAATTTAGAAGAGATTGATCCTGCTGCTTTGCCGCATGCTTCAAATACACGGCACAAATTCTCATGTGCCTTGACAAATGAGATGTTGTTGATCCTTGTATGTAAGAATATAGCTTCTTACAATAGTTACATTTTGCCTTTGATATCATCTTCCCCTTCTCTGTCG
This sequence comes from Zea luxurians, assembly GCA_029449295.1. NCBI lineage: Eukaryota > Viridiplantae > Streptophyta > Magnoliopsida > Poales > Poaceae > Zea > Zea luxurians. The sequence goes on along the minus strand of JAOPSE010000045.1, from coordinate 4,659,073 downwards.
TATCCGGCACAGTCACCTTAGTAAAGGCATCCCAAACTTTAGATTTTGCCTTTTTGCTCCTTTCAGTTTCAGCTGTAGCCTTCATCTTCACCCTTTTGCGCCTTCTCTTGACCCCTTGTTTACTTCTGTTGTCCTCAGATTCATCAATATTGACATTGTCCACTGAATCATCAATTTTTCCACCAAGCACTACCAGTTCATCTTCAGACATATCATCCCTCTTGTCAAACGAATTACTTTCTGAATCAGTTCCATCACTTGCAGTCCTCCCCTTTCCTTCCACAGCTGATTCCATCACTTAAAAAGTTGCAACCTATAGTCATTGATACAATAAAAGTAAATAGCCAGACAGCAACCATTCTAAGCATTGGACTTCAAAATTTCAGATCACTTTACCTGAGTACCTGACAGGCGGACTGAAGCTTGGAGGATGAACTTCAGATTTTCAGATCACTAACCTGACTAGCGACAGCGAGGCAGCGACTACTCGACTGATCGGTTCCTGGAGGGATGGCAGCGACTACCCAGCGCCCCTGCCGGCAGGTGTAGGCGGCGTGCAGTTAAACCAGCAGGTGGCAGGCTGGCCGCTGGTAGCCCAACGCCCTAGCCTATACATCACGTATTCACGTGGAGGAAGAGAGATAATAGGAGGATTAGAATGACGAGCTAACGCTAGAGTCCAAACTGCTAACGGTGGCAAAGTCCAAACTGCCAAGTGCTAACGCTTGAGCCAGAGGGCTGAGGGATTGGAATGACGAGCTCACTAACCTGACCTGAGTAGCTGACGCGGTGACGCCTGACAGCCTATGCCAACGCTAGAGCCTGGAGGGATGGGCGGCGGTCGGCGGATGGCAGATTGGCAGCCAGCAGCCTGCCTGGACGGGCGGATCACGGCCGCGGTCGTCGGCGGCTCGGCGCGTCGCGTGAGCGGTGACTCGGTGAGCAGAGCGGGGCGGCGGCCGACGGATGATAGGAATTAGGAACAACCGAACAAAATGGTAGGTTTGATACCCTAGGTCAGCGACAGATTTGGGCCTTCAGCTATTCAGATTTGGGCTGAGCCTCGAGCCGGCTCGTGAGCCTTGACTAGCCGGCTCGGCTCGGCTCGGTACTGTAGCGAGTCATGGAATCAGGCTCGGCTCGGGCTCGTTTAGAGTCTCGAGCCTCTCCGAGCCGAGCCGAGCCTTAACGAGCCCGAGCCGGCTCACGAGCCTCGAGCTTTTTTTCCAGCCCTACCTCTAGACCACCAAAAGGGGTGATCCAAGACTTTTTGGAAAGCATAAGAAAAGTACTACAACTTCTTTATAATTACTAAGAACTGATTCTTAATTTAACTTAACAAAACAAGGCAGTTTTCGAAATCTGTCCAGAATTTGGACAGATTCAGAAACTGGACTTGGAAAAATCATAACTTCTAAACTACTAGACCTATGGTCATGAAATTTTTACACAAGTAAAATAAAGAAGTTATATACAACTTTCATATACCACACATTCACTGAAAACATGATTTACTTCACTAAACTAGCTGTGCAATTAAAACTGTACTTGCAGCCCTAAACAGCAAGAATTCAATTTAGCTCCTAGTTAACTTCTACAATCACCATGTGCTTAGTACTTCAACTTGTGACACCCCAGTGTCACCTAGGGTTTCTCTCAGTGCTAACCCAAGAATCAACATTTCATGTGAGCCCAATTGAGCATGAATCATCAAATTAACTTAAGAATAAAAGATCTACTAAATGTATATATAAACAATCATGTTCCAAAGAAATAAGATTTTCAAAAAGGGAAAAATGTTGAAACCCTAACACCAACCCTAATCAAGCTATCAAAGTAGAGATAAAGAAAAGGGGTAAAAGACCATGAAAAATATAAAATCATGGCTTAGGTCAATTATAAACATTGAAATATACTAAATAAGCTACAATAAAGATTATGGAAGCTTGGCCAAAATAGTTTAATAAAAACTCCAAACAAGCTTTTCAAGTGGAAGGTTCAATAGAGATTTCTGAAATTCAGATTTCTGAATTTCAGCCCTTGAGCCAAAGACCAAGCGTGTTCACCTTGATCCCTAGCTCAAATCCTAATGACCCCATTGACAAAAATGTGCCTAACTAACCCCTCTACCTCATACCAGAAGATGGCATCGGGACGCGTGCTCTGGACACGTCAAACCCGGGATCTTCTCTCTGTGCGCGGTAGTGAGACAAACCCGATTTCTCCCCTCTCTATCTCTTGATCCAGTTAGCAAAACCTGCAAGCCTCCACACACAAACGACAAAGAAATGTCAGGGGAAGAGATCTCTCAACGGGATCATGGCCATAATCTCAAAGATTTGGAGCCAATCTGCGCTTGAACTCGACCTCTCTCTGCGCTGCCTCGTGCTCGAAGCTGTGCCAGGCGCCAGAGCACGCATTGGTGTTCGCCCGCACACGCCCCGAGCATTTGTCAGAGCCTTGCCCTCCGCTGTGCCTGCCCGCGCCTATAAAGCCTCCCCGAATGCGCCTCACCTCACCCCGTGCTCACCTTCGCCGGCCAGACGCCCCTCCTTAGCTCCGGCGAGCTCTCTTCCGCCCGCCATTGCCACTCGAGACTCGGCCACCGTGGCCAGTCCAGCCCGGTCACTTCCAAGCCGCGCCTGCCCCTCGGTTAGCTTCGCCGGTAGCTCGTGAAGCTTCCCAAGCTGTCGGGCCCGGCAGAACTTCACCGGAGAACCAAGATCGTCCTTGCCGGACTTCGGCCGCCCGCCTGCGCGCGTAGACCGAGCAATCCGGTGAGTCGTTCTTCAATTCCTTGCACACACCTTCCTTGATCCCTGGTGAAGCTCTCTAACCCATTTGATTGATCAATTGTGCCCTGGTTAGGCCGGACTCCTCGCCGCCGACGAGCTCCGCCGCCTGCGCACGTGGACCGGCCGACTCCGACCATCCCCGACGGCGACCCGCACATCACTGTGATCCTCAGGACCTCCCCTACACCCTCGACCACCTCACCGGAGCAGTCTCGCCGCCGGTAAGCCCCTCCGCCCTTTCCTCCGCCGCGGGAACTGTTTAATTGGGGGAAGGACCTCAGGTTAGGTTTAGTGGAACCCCAGGGGGTTTTTTGAACTGTCAGTGGCACATTTGAATAGTAACCCAAGGACTAGTCTGTAAGGGAAATTGAAAATACCCGCCAGGGACCTCGATGCAAAGTCGTTTCCCATTTAATCATTTCTGTTTAATCTTTTTAATGAACAGAGAACCTAGGAAATTCATAACTTGAGAAATATTTAACCAACAATTGTCAAACCAATTTTGCTGGATTCTAAATATTATGGACTACCAATTAAAAATACTGAACCCCATGCTTTATATTTTAAATTTTAGAGTTTAAAATTAATTACAGAAACTGACCAAACCTTATTAAATTAAAGAAAATTAGTTATTCTTCTGTGCTGAACCTAAGAAAATGTGTAGATGTTCAAACCCCATTTAAACACTGTTTAAAAATAGTGAGAATCCCAGTATTAAAAAATTAAGTAGGGATATCTATTAAAAGCCATTTTTTCCCAAAGCTTAGGAAAATCAGAAAGGCATTAGAAAATAATGAACAATGAGTGCAATTATTTTTCCTAGACTACTTAAGTAATAGAGAACCTAGGAAAAATAAAGGGACCTCTAGTCCAGAACAGAATCAAAGTAAAATGTTTTATTAGGTATTAATCAAACCAAAAAACAATTATTAGAATTATAAAAACAATTTCAAAATTAATTATAAAAATCAAGTGGACTTGTAACCACTAGAACTCCACTACAAAAATGATAAACACCCTAGCCCATTATTTTAGGTAGGGTAAACAAATAGAACTTGATAATGGATCATATTTCAATTAAATCATGAGCAACCCAAAAATGGTGCAATAATGGGCAAATAAAATTTTGCTAGATCAATAATGAGATAGGCCACCAGAGAAAAATGCAAAACCCAATTAGAAGCTGCAAAATAATACCCATTGCCATACTTCATGAAAAAGGCCATTTAATCCAAATAATTCCTACCACCCTTCCCTTAAGCAAAAAGATGCCAAACTTCAGAATGATTGCTCTTGCACAAAGAAGAAGCTAGGAAAATCAGAAATCTGTTGTTTGATATTTTTCAAATATAATGGCAGTAGAAAGCACCCCTTTGACTAGAAAATTTAGAAAATCATAGTAAAATGACTAAAGGATATTAGTGGCTAAAAGTTTGTACAAAGTCATGTCATAACATCTAAATGCCAGCAAAAATAAGTCTTAGAGAATAACCTACTTTTAAATGATAGTTGTAGTTCAAAACACCCCTTCTGCCCTAATGTTTGATAATTTTATCCAGAGAGAACTATTAACTCTTTAAGCCCCAAATTTTAGGACAGAGAATTATACACCAATAAGAAGCCACAATAATTTTTACAGAATTTTTTGAAATTTATTAAGACAACTTGTAGTTCAAACCCACTTTAAAAACATAAAAGAAATAGAGGAAAAGAAATAAAAGATAAACCTCGCCCCCAATAAGTTCAACTAGAAATCTTGAAAAATTCTCACTAAGGCTTTAAAAAGAATTTAGTGGAATACCAAAATGGACTAACCACTTAGTTTAACTGAGTGTGATCTAAATTACTAAGTATACCTCCAAAAATCTTTAGTAGCAAGATTAAACTCTATCTGATTTAAAGTGGATCATTCACCATCAAAGTTTAATTGCTAAAGCACACATCATATCTTGCATATATCTTACTCATTGCATTCATTAGATTGTAATCTCGCTGACGGAGAGTATGTGCTCATCCCCGAGCAAGGAACTGTCCAAGAGGAAGACTAGGAGCAAGCTCCCGAGGCTGCCATCGAGGATCTCTCTACAGCCCTAGCTATTGAAGGCAAGCCCCAGTTTTATGCATAACCGTATTTATATATGCTACTTTACTACACATAATGCTTGTAGGATTGAATTGTGCACTTAAGTGTAGGAGTTGCTGGAAACCTCTAGTTGCATGAACTTAGGATTCCTTTTTGAGATGGATACTAGTATGCTAGGTCGAGTAGCTGCTTTGCTAATCAGGATCTCGGTAGAAGTCGAGTGATTTTTCTAGCACTCGAGCGAGGTCAGGAATTAATCGTATTCATCTTGATAACGGGATCTATGTTAGTCTATGGACTTGGATCTAGAGAGGATGCCTTGTCCATGAGACGGGAAAAAGGAATTAAGGATTAATGTGTGGATACCTGAGTCAAGCTTTTGAACGTACTAAGCACATGTCGGGAAATATGGTAACCGATAAACCTAGTACCTGAGTGAAGCCGGGCGCGGACTTTAGCCCTCACGCGACCTGAGACTGGGTCTCCCATGCTAGCTATGGTGGGTACAAGTGCAGTCACTGCACGGTGGCAGCCGGGGTCAGTGGAGCATTATATGCCAAGGCGGTGAGGCCTGGACGCGAATGGGGAATCGTTGGGGACGGTTGACATGTGTGGGGATAGAGTGCCCTGACATGTCGTGTGTTTAGGTTTACCTTGCAAGGTTAAAACTGGATTCGAATTGTCTGCTTCTCGTAGCTAATGAGACTGCTTGACCCCTTGTACTACATTGAGTAAGAAGTGAAATGAGGTTACATGAGATAATTTGTTGACTGTACTAAATGCTTGTTACCATGTATGCTTAGAAGGAGCAAACTTAGCTAAGATAATGATGCTAGAATTTGAAAAGCTAAAAATTGGTTTTAGAAACAGCTAGTGCTTTTGGCAAACCAAACCCCTCAGCCAAACAGCTGCATGGTCTAGAGGTAAAGGAGTATTTTCCTCACACCGGGTAAGTCTAGCTGAGTATTAGTATACTTAGCCTTGCTTGTGGCATAATTTTTGCAGGTACGCTTCAGGATATGGTTGATGGTGTAACTTGGCCTACCACCCTACCACCGGGTTGGACGGTCGAGTGGGATCCTGCTCCTGCTCTGGCAGGAGTGGAGCACGAGGAGTAGTGGGCTAGGCCTTGCCCATTTCCTCGCTATCGACGACATCGATTATCCGCTGCATCTTATTTTATGAACTCTTACCAGCAACTTGAAAAACTCCGATTTATGTAATAATTCAGTACTTTAATTTGAGGTTTCCTGTTTTATTGTATTTCTTCTGTGACTCACCTTCGAGTGAGTATGTGGTATTTGATCCTGGTTAAGTGGCTTTATCAGACTAGATCTGAGGGACTGATGGGTTATTCCGATTTAAGTGTGTTGCGGCCCTTGAGGCGTGACTTAGGCACTTAAGCTGGAATAATTCGAGCAGTTCTGCCACAGCTGGTATCGGAGCAAATACCACCACAGAGAAGGACAATAAACCATGAATACTAATTGTCAAAATCTAAAACTTGCTTAGAAACTGATAAGAATCGTCAGGACTAGACTGCTAGACCTAGGACGAAAGGCCTTAGGAATAGAGGGGGAAATAGGTGGCTAAGTAAGTAGGCCCTGTGGGCCAGTCCTTAGCTTTTGAAGGATGCCATAGAAGCACCCTTTTATTTCATTCGGAGAGGAGACGTTGATTTCAGCATGCATGCATTATAAAAACTAAAAGGAATTAAAAATTGAGCTAACCCGCTTCCTTTTAAAACCATCCAGGCTCTTTTATTATTTTTTCCTTCCACCATAATCTTTACCTTTGATACCCTTCCGCAGATGAATTCACCCACCCCCGCCAGTGGAGGAGACACTCGTTTCAGCTCTGACTTCCTTTCTCACGATGGCTTTCCTTCCGTCTTGTGGGAAGTGCTTAACTCCGCCGGTTACCCTACGCCCCCTTTGTACACGGTGCAGTTGTATGAGGAGCATCGGGTACCTCGTTGCCGAGTCTGGCTGACTTTGGAGGCTCATCCTCTTCAGCCAGGTTGGCGTTCTTTTGACTCCAAGACGGTTGGATTCAGGACGGACGACACCACTGAAGCGGCAGCCATGAAGACTCTGACAACTTTCTATGGCTACCATCCCCTGGAGATGGTGATGCATCCCTTGGGACTCTTCCCTGCTGAGAAAAAGGGATGACCCCATGTGGTGTAACCGTGTGAGCCATGTGAAAGATGTGTGGGCAATGTATCCTAACTTGGTTGGGAGGGTCACTATTCAGTGCATGAGTGCGCTGTACCACCTTCAGGCCCTGCAAAGCGATGCTATGGCACATCTTTCTAACCTTGCTCAAACCACCAAGCTCACCCTCGGCAGCCGAGAAGACTTTGTGGTCAACTTGTCCTCCGAGTTGGTGGAAAAGGATTTACAGGTGGAAAGGCTGAGCCAGTGCATTACCACCTTGGAGCAGTAGGTGGAGATCTGAGACAACACTATTGATGTCTTGGAGAACCAGCTCCACGATGTGCAGTGGGAACTCGAAGAAGAAAATGACCACCTGGACATGCACCACTTGGAAATGGAGGCCAATGAGGCCGGAAGCGAGGGAGAAGAGGCTCTCGAGGAGTTAGGACCAGCCCCTGGTGCCAACGGGACTACCTCCGCGATGCCCCTTCACCCGCATCCAGTGTCGCTTCCACCACTCAGGGTTGATCAGCCACTTTGACGCTTTAGGCGGATAGAAACCTATGCGAGCTTAGTTAATGACAGATTTTGGACTAGGCTTATGGGTACTTTCGCCTAATTGATGTAACCCTTATGAACTTTCGAAATCTGTGGGATGTTTGTAACCATGTTATCTTCATTCCAAACCTAATATTATGATTATGGCATTTTTCCTTCCATATGAGATAATAACATGTCATTCAAAATTGTGAGTTAGGATAACATTGGCGACAATCTCTGTTTTCAGATGGCAGCTAGGCAGCGTCGCGGGCATAACGAGCAAGTTCCCCCGCCACCTCCTCTAGCTCCCACAGTGCAGGAGCTGATGGCCCAGCAGAATGAGATTCTGCGACAGCTCTTGCAATGCCAGCCCCACCCTCAGCAGCATGGTGGAGGCCAGCATCAGCGACCTTCGGCAGTGGCAACCTACCAGGAGTTCCTGAGTATGCAGCCACCCTTGTTTACCAAGGCAGAGGATCCGTTGGACGCCGACGTGTGGCTCCGCGTCGTTGAGTCCAAGTTTCCCCTCCTCACGGGAGACTGCCCTGATGAAACCAAGGCTCGCTTCGCCACGCAGCAGCTTTGTGGCCCTGCTTAGACTTGGTGGGACCACTTCCGTGCTATGCTCCCTACTGATCGTGAAGTGTCTTGGGAGGAATTCAGGACTGCTTTCAGAGGGCACCACATCCCAGCCGGAATTCTCGATCGCAAGCTGAATGAGTTTCTGGCACTTAATCAAGGAACCTGCAAGGTATTGCAGTACGCTCAGGCCTTCAATGGCCTATGCCAGTATGCAGGTTACCATTTTGATTCTGACGAGAAGAAGAGAGACCGCTTCCACAGGGGTCTCAACACCAAGCTGCGGGAACATCTCAACACTGTCCGGGCTGATAGCTTCAATGAGTTGGTCAACCTAGCCATCTCCCAGGAGGACTGTATTGTAGCTCACCGGGCAAAAAAGAAGAGAAAGGCACCAATGGCAGCACCATCCGCTCAGGCCCAGAGGTTTAGGATTGTTTCTCACAACCAGAACAGGGGATTTCAGTGGCAGGCAGGCAGATGGGTGATCAGGCCACCTCAGCAGTAGCAGCTGGCACCCACTCGTTTTCCAGCTCCTGCTACAAGGAACAATCAACCTCCGCAGCAGCAGCAGTTCTGCTAGGGCAATGGGAACAAGTGCTTCACTTGTGGCAATGTGGGCCACTATGCCAAGAATTGCCCAAGAAATCAGCAGAGGCAGATGCCAGCACCAAATCAAGACAAGGGAAGAAAGCAGAAGATACAAGTCAGGCAAGGGAAGCTCAACTTCACTACTCTGGAGGAAGTACCTGAGGGAGCCCCCATCATGACCGGTATCTTTTCAGTTTATAATCAACCTGCTTTAATTCTGTTTGATTCTGGTGCATCTCATAGTTTCATTAGCCAAAAGTTCAATGCTAAATGTCAACTGCCTTTCTATCACTCAAAAGGGTCGTTTATGATAGCAACACCTGGGGGTAAAATTGCAACTAATCAATTAAACCAAAGTGTGCCTATTCAACTGGGAAGCCACATTGTCAAAACCACACTTCTTGTTTTGGGTTTGGAAAATGTGGACATTATTCTGGGAGCTAATTGGATGACCCTGCACCAAGTAGTGCTTGATGTAGCCAGCGCATCGTGGAAATCAATTCCCCGTTCTGTGGGAGTTTCACCTTAATTCTGCCCAGTCAAAATTCTACTCAGTCATGTGCTTTTTCTATGACGGAGTTACCTCTGAAGAAGATTCTAGTGGTCTGTGAGTATGCAGATGTCTTTCCTGATGAATTGCCAGGAATGCCACCAGACCGGGATATTGAATTTGCCATCGAGTTGTAACCGGGAACGACACCTATTTCCAAGAGGCCTTACCGGATGCCACCCGCTGAGTTGGCAGAATTGAAGAAGCAATTGCAAGAGTTGCTGGACAAAGGTTTTATTTGCCCAAGTACTTCGCCTTGGGGATGTCCAGCCTTGTTTGTAAAGAAGAAAGATGAAAGCTTGAGGCTGTGTATAGATTACTGGCCACTTAATGCGGTGACTATCAAGAACAAGTATCCTTTGCCTCGTATTGATGTTCTTTTTGATCAGTTGGTCGGAGCCAAAGTGTTTTCCAAGATCAGATCAAGATACGAGCAAGCGATATTCCGAAGACAGCTTTCTCAACCAGATATGGGCAATATGAATTCTTGGTGATGTCTTTCGGGCTGACTAATGCACCACCATATTTCATGTATCTGATGAATTCTGTGTTCATGCCCGAATTGGACAAATTCGTAGTGGTTTTCATTGATGATATCTTGGTGTACTCAAAGAACGAAGAAGAACATGCCGAGCATTTGCATGTAGTGCTTCAACGTCTGCGAGAGCACCACCTTTATGCCAAGTTGTCAAAATGTGATTTTTGGCTAAAGGAGATCAAATTCTTGGGTCACACTATCTCTCAGGCAGGAATAGCTGTTGATCCTGATAAGGTGCAAGAGGTGATGAACTGGAAGCCACCAACGACTGTCCGTCAGATACGGAGTTTTCTGGGATTAGCTGGTTATTACTGAAGATTCATTCCGGATTGCTCTCGAATTGCGAAGCCCATAACTGAGTTGTTGAAGAAAGAAGCCAAGTTTGTTTGGGGTCAGAAGTGCAAAGATGCGTTCCATGCATTGAGGCAACATCTGACCACAACACCGGTGTTAGCGCAACCCGACAGCAGCAAGCCATTTGATGTGTATTGTGATGCCTCTGGCACTAGACTAGGTTGTGTCTTGATGCAAGACAACCGAGTCATTGCTTATGCCTCAAGAGCACTCAGGCCACATGAGCAGAATTATCCCACTCATGACCTGTAGTTGGCAGCAGTGGTTCATGCATTAAAAATGTGGAGGCACTATTTGATGGGAACCCACTGCAACATCTTCACTGATCATAAGAGCCTTAAGTATATCTTTACTCAGGCTGATCTCAACATGAGGCAGAGAAGATGGCTAGAGCTGATCAAGGACTATGACCTGGAGGTACATTATCACCTAGAAAAAGCCAATGTGGTAGCAGATGCCTTTGGTCGGAAGTTGCAATGCAACTGTGTTATGATGGATTCTCGCATTGACACCTTGTGTGATGAGTTGAGCAAGATGAAGATTGAAGTGATTCCTTCTGGTGCTTTGTCTCACCTTTCTGTTGAGCCAGCTTTGCAAGACCAGATCATCATGGCCTAGCTCAGTGACAAGGGAGTGCAAATTATTAAGGAGAATCTCCATCAGAAAACCAAGAAGTATAAATGTTTCTACCAAGATGGAAAGGGTATATTGTGGTTTGAAAACAGATTGATAGTTCCTAAAAACAAGGATCTCAAGAAGAAAATCTTGGACGAGGCCCATCTCTCCAAATTCTCTATGCATCTAGGAAGTACCAAAATGTACCATGATCTGAAGCCCTTGTATTGGTGGACCAGAATGAAGAGGGAGATAGCCCAATTTGTATTGGAATGTGACACCTGTCAGAGGATAAAGGCCAGCCACTTGAAATCAGCTGGAGCTTTGCAGCCCCTGTCTATACCTTCGTGGAAATGGGATGACATTAGCATGGATTTCGTCGTGGGTCTGTCCAACACCTCTCGTCATCATGATTCAATTTGGGTTATTGTGGACCCACTGACGAAAGTGGCACATTTTCTCCCTGTGCACACCACTGATAAGGCTCAAAAGTATGCAGAGTCGTACATTGACCAAATCGTGTGTTTGCACAGATTGCCTCGGACCATTGTTTCTGACCGAGGAGCCCAATTTGTTGCTAGATTTTGGGAACAACTGCAGGATTCTTTGGGAACCAAGCTAATCAGAAGTTTAGCTTACCACCCACAGACTGATGGTCAGACTGAGAGGGTGAATCAAATTCTTGAAGATATGCTGAGAGCTTGTGCAATCGATTGTGGCAAGAACTAGGATAAGCACCTCTCCTTGGCAGAGTTTGCTTATAACAACAGTTATCAATCCAGCCTAAGGATGGCACCCTTCGAAGCTCTCTATGGAAGAAGGTGTAGAACACCACTCAATTGGTCTCAGCCTGGAGAAAGAGAAGTTTTCGGACCTGACTTAGTGAATGAAGCTGAAAGGAAGGTCAAACTAATCAGGAAGAATCTAGAAGCTGCTCAGGCCAAGCAGAAGAGTTACCATGATAAGAGAAGGAAACCTCTCCAATTCAAGGTGGGAGATTTCGTGTGTTTGAAAGTATCACCCACCAAGGGAGTGCAGAGGTTTGGAATCAAAGGCAAGTTTGCCCCTCGTTACATTGGACCTTATGAGATCATAAAAGCATGTGGACCCGTGGCATATAAATTGAAGTTACCTCCAAAAATGTCTACCATCCACAATGTGTTCCATGTATCTCAGCTGAAGAAGTGTGTTCGATTGCCGACCGAGATCATAGCAGAACCAGATATGGAGATAGAGCCAGATCTATCGTACCAAGAGTACCCTTCCAAGATTCTAGATTGCAAGGAAAGATCAACTCGGGCTAAATCGATCAAGATGTACAAGATCCAATGGAGTAATCACACAGAGGAAGAGGCTACTTGGGAGACTGAGGAATTCTTGCGATCCAACTTCCCCGATTGCCTACCTAAGGAAATTGGTACGTAATCATGCCCAACCCCTCCCTCTGCCCTTCGAATCTAAATTTCAGAAATATGATCTTAAATCAGAATGAAGTAATTATGAAACAAAATTTAAAAGGATTTCCTTATGAAGTTGCAAAGAGAATGACATTCGAAGAGCAGTTTGCCCTAATAAATTGAGCACCCACTTCCTGTGAGTCTCACCCTTCACTTCACCCCGGGAGGACTCTGACCCGAATCTTGGGGCGAGATTCCTTTAAGTGGGGAAGGCTGTGACACCCCAGTGTCACCTAGGGTTTCTCTCAGTGCTAACCGAAGAATCAACATTTCATGTGAGCCCAATTGAGCATGAAGCATCAAATTAACTTAAGAATAAAAGATTTACTAAGTGTATATCTAAAGAATCATGTTCCAAACAAATAAGATTTTCAAAAAGGGAAAAATGTTGAAACTCTAACACCAACCCTAATCAAGCTATCTAAGTAGAGATAAAGAAAAGGGGTAAAAGACCATGAAAAATATAAAATCATGGCTTAGGCCAATTATAAACATTGAAATATACTAAATAAGCTACAATAAAGATTATGGAAGCTTGGCCAAAATAGTTTAATAAAAACTCCAAACAAGCTTTTCAAGTGGAAGGTTTAATAGGGATTTCTGAAATTCAGATTTCTGAATTTCAGCCCTTGAGCCAAAGACCAAGCGTGTTCACCTTGATCCCTAGCTCAAATCCTAATTATCCCATTGACAAAAATGTGCCTAACTAACTCCTCTACCTCATACCAGAAGATGGCATCGGGACATGTGTTCTGGACACGTCAAACCCGTGATCTTCTCTCTGTGCGCGGTAGTGAGACAAACCCGATTTCTACCCTCTCTATCTCTTGATCCAGTCAGCAAAACCTGCAAGCCTCCACACACAAACGACAAAGGAATGTTAGGGGAAGAGATCTCTCAACGGGATCATGGCCATAATCTCAAAGATTTGGAGCCAATCCGCGCTTGAACTCGACCTCTCTCTGCGCTGCCTCGTGCTCGACGCTGTGCCAGGCGCCAGAGCGCGCACTGGCGTTCGCCCACGCACGCCCCGAGCACTTGTTAGAGCCTCGACCACAGTCGTGCCCGCCCGCGCCTATAAAGCCTCCCCGGGCGCGCCTCACCTCACCCCGTGCTCACCTTCGCCGGCTAGACGCCCCTCCTTAGCTCCGGTGAGCTCTCTTCCGCCCACCATTGCCACCCGAGCCTCGGCCACCGTGGCCAACCCGCCCCGGTCACTTCCAAGCCGTGCCTGCCCCTCGGTTAGCTTCGCCGGTAGCTCGTGAAGCTTCCCAAGCTCTCGGACCCGGAAGAACTTCACCGGAGAACCAAGATCGTCCTCGATGGACTTCGGCCGCCCGCCTGCGCGCATAGACCGAGCAATCTGGTGAGTCGTTCTTTAATTCCTCACACACACCTTCCTTGATCCCTGGTGAAGCTCTCTAACCCATTTGATTGATCAATTGTGCCCTGGTTAGGCCAGACTCCTCGCCTCCAATGAGATCCCCGCCTGCGCACGTGGACCGACCGACTCCGACCATCCCTGACGGCGACCCACACATCGTCGTGACCCTCAGGACCTCCCCTACACCCTCGACCACCTCAACGGAGTAGTCTCGCCACCGGTAAGCCCCTCCGCCCTTTCCTCGGCCGCAGGAACTGTTTAATTGGGGGAAGGACCTCGGGTTATGTTTAGTGGAACCCGAGAGGGTTTTCTGAACTGTTAGTGGCACATTTGAATAGTCACCCCGATGCAAAGTCGTTTCCCATTTAATCATTTCTGTTTAATCTTTTTAATGAACAGAGAACTTAGGAAATTCATAACTTGAGAAATATTTAACCAAAAATTGTCAAATCAATTTTGCTGGATTCTAAATATTAAGGACTACCAATTAAAAATACTAAACCCCATGCTTTCTGTTTTAAATTTTAGAGTTTGAAATTAATTACAGAAACTGACCAAACCTTATTAAATTAAAGAAAATTAGTTATGCTTCTGTGCTGAACCTAAGAAAATTTGTAGATGTTCAAACCCCATTTAAACACTGTTTCAAAATAGTGAGAACCCCAGTATTGAAAAATTAAGTAGGGATATATATTAAAAGCCATTTTTGCCCAAAACTTAGGAAAATCAGAAAGGCATTAGAAAATAATGAACAGTGAGTGCAATTATTTTTTCTAGCCTGCTTAAGTAACAGAGAACCTAGGAAAAATAAAGGGACCTCTAGTCCAGAACAGAATCAAAGTGAAATGTTTTATTAGGCAATAATCAAACCAGAAAAACAATTATTAGAATTATAAAAACAATTTCAAAATTAATTATAAAAATCCAGTGGACTTGTAACCACTAGAACTCCACTACAAAAATGATAAACACCCTAGCCCATCATTTTAGGTAGGGTAAACAAATAGAACTTGATAATGGGTCATATTTCAATTAAATCATGAGCAACCTAAAAATGGTGCAATAATGGGCAAATAAAATTTTTCTAGATCAATAATGAGATAGGCCACCAGAGAAAATGCAAAACCCAATTGCAAGCTGCAAAATAATACCCATTGCCATACTTCATGAAAAAGGCCATTTAATCCAAATAATTCCTACCACCCTTCCCTTAAACAAAAAGATGCCAAACTTCAAAATGATTGCTCTTGCACAAAGAAGAAGCTAGAAAAAATCAGAAATCTGTTGTTTGATATTTTTCAAATATAGTGGTAGTAGAAAGCACCCCTTTGACTAGAAACTTTAGAAAATCATAGTAAAATGACTAAAGGATATTAGTGGCTAAAAGTTTGTACAAAGTCTTGTCATAACATCTAAATACCAGCAAAAATAAGTCTCAGAGAATAACCTACTGTTAAATGATAGTTATAGTTCAAATTAAACACCCCTTCTGCCCTAATGTTTGATAATTTTATCCAAAGAGAACTATTCAATCTTTAAGCCCCAAATTTTAGGACAGAGAATTATACACCAGTAAGAAGCCACTGTAATTTTTTCAGAATTTTTGGAAATCTATTAAGACAACTTATAGTTCAAACCCACTTTAAAAACATAAAAGAAATAGATGAAAAGAAATGAAAGATAAACCTCGCCCCAATAAGTTCAACTAGATATCTTGACAAATTCTCACTAAGGCTTTAAAAAGAATTCAGTGGAATACCAAAATGGACTTACCACTTAGTTTAACTGAGTGTGATCTAAATTACTAAGTATACCACCAAAAATCTTTAGTAGCAAGATTAAACTCTATCTGATTTAAAGTGGATCATTCACCATCAAAGTTTAATTGCTAAAGCACATATCATATCATGCATATATCTTACTCATTGCATTCATTAGATTGTAATCTCGCTGATGGAGAGTACGTGTTCATCCCCGAGCAAGGAACTGTCCAAGAGGAAGACCAGGAGCAAGCTCCCGAGGCTGCCATCGAGGATCTCCCCGCAGCCCCAGCTATTGAAGGCAAGCCTCGGTTTTATGCATAACCGTATTTATATATGCTACTTTACTACACTTAATGCTTGTAGGATTGTATTGTGCACTCAAGTGTAGGAGTTGCTTGAAACCTCTAATTGCATGAACTTAGGATTCCTTTTTGAGATGGATACTAGTATGCTATGTCGAGTAGCTTCTTTGCTAATCAGGATCTCGGTAGAAGTCGAGTGATTTTTCTAGCACTCGCGCGAGGTCAGGAATTGATTGTATTCATCTTGATAACAGGATCTATGTTAGTCTATGGACTTGGATCTAAGGAGGATGTCGTGTCCATGAGACGGGAAAAAGGAATTAAGGATTAATGTGTGGATACCTGAGTCAAGCTTTTGAATGTACTAAGCACATGTCGGGAAATATGGTAACCGATAAACCTAGTACCTGAGTGAAGCCGGGCGTGGACTTTATCCCTCACGCGACCTGAGACTGGGTCTCCCATGTTAGCTATGGTGGGTACAAGTGCGGTCACTGCACGGCGGCAGCCGGGGTCAGTGGAGCATTGTATGCTAAGGCTGTGAGGCCTGGACGCGAACGGGGAATCGATGGGGACGGTTGACATGTGTGGGGACGGAGTGCCCTGACATGTCATGTGTTTAGGTTTACCTTGCAAGGTTAAAACTCGATTCGAATCGTCTGCTTCTCGCAGCTAATGAGACTGCTTGACCCCTTTACTACATTGAGTAAGAAGTGAAATGAGGTTACATGAGATAATTTGTTGATTGTACTAAATGCTTGTTACCATGTATGCTTAGAAGGAGCAAACTTAGCTAAGATAATGATGCTAGAATTTGAAAAGCTAAAAATTGATTTTAGAAATAGCTAGTGCTTTTGGCAAACCAAACCTCTCAGCCAAACAGCTGCATGGTCTAGAGGTAGAGGAGTAGTTTCCTCACACCGGGTAAGTCTAGCTGAGTATTAGTATACTCAGCCTTGCTTGTGGCATAATTTTTGCAGGTACGCTTCAGGATATGGTTGATGGTGTGACTTGGCCTACCACCCTGCCACCGGGTTGGACGGTCGAGTGGGATGCTGCTCCGACAGGAGAGGAGCACGAGGAGTAGTGGGCTAGGCCTGCCCATTTCCTCGCTATTGATGACATCGATTATCCGTTGCATCTTATTTTATGAACTCTTACTAGCAACTTGAAAAACTCCGATTTATGTAATAATTCAGTACTTTAATTTGAGGTTTCATGTTTTATTGTATTTCTTCTATGACTCACCTTCGAGTGAGTATGTGGTATTTGATCCTGGTTAAATGGCTTTATCAGACTAGATCTGAGGGACTGACGGGTTATTCCGATTTAAGTGTGTTGCAGCCCTTGAGGCGTGACTTAGGCACTTAAGCTGGAATAATTCGGACGGTTCTGCCACACAATTATTATGACGTTTTATCTTAAAGTAAAACTAAAACCACCTAGTTAATCATCTAGATAGATTGGTCTACTTCATAACCATGCACACAATTACATCGTATGAACTTGTATTTCAAACCTAAAGTTTATATCGCAATGAAGAACCACTAAATTGACACTACGCCTATACATTCATCCAACATTATTCACACAATTTGTATCTAAAACCTGAACTTCAACACATGACACAATTGCTTTACAAGCATGTTCACAATCATATTTCATACATCGATAACGAGTAAAAGTCCGAGCACTTCATCGAACATTTGACGGACGCCACACTAAGACTTGCTCCCCTACTCATATCTAGAGATTTTCCCTCCAATCATACAAATACGTTTAATTAAACATCCAGGCATACACATCAATGGAAATGAATAGCACATAATTAACATGTCTCACCGCGGTGAGCAGAACGACAACGAACTTCAGTTCAAGCACTTCATAGAACACCTAAGGAGCGTTGAACTTAACCTTCTCCTCCACCTAATTCTCCAGGGATTTTACTCCATATCGCACACATAAACACACATAAAACATCACATAAGCAGGGTATTAACAAGACTAGTAAAACAATAGAGGGATTTAGAGATCACCATGGGAGCAGCAGAGGTGGCCGGCCACCAGAAACCAGAGAGGGGCAGCGTCTGTAGAATAGGGAGGTTGGTGTGGGGAGCGGCTGGTTCTTGCCGCAAGAATGGAAAAATGGCACAGGGCCAGGGCGAGCAGAAGAGCAGGGGGTGCTCGCCAGGAACCAAGCAGGAAAGATGATGGAGAGAGGGACGCCGGCCTGCTGCAGGAATGGGAGGACTCTGCCATCCAAGGAAGAAGCTGGAGCCAGGGCGAGCTCGGCTAGGGCGCTCAGCATGGAGTCAAGGGAAGAAGACCAGGCGCCATAGGAGGGAAACCCCTGCACGCAGATCATAGAGGAGGGGCAGGGACGATCGTCCGGAGCGAGCTCCACACCGTAGCTAGGGAGAACGAGCAGGGCGGCCGGTTGTAGGAGATGGGGAGGGACTCGACCAGCAGCCATGGACGAGGTGGAGCGCATGTGGGAGCTGGAGGCTGAGCGCTGGAAGCCACGGCGCAGTGAAAATATCAGGGAGATGAGCGCCACAGAGAAGATAAGGCTGAGCGCGAGATAGGAACGGAGTCCTGCTAAGCGGTCAGGACAAATATCCATTCAAGTGGCGGCTTAGAATTAAACAAAGGGAGGAAGCGGCGAGATATTTCCAAATACACATAGGATGAAACGCATAGGCGGTAGGAAAAACAAATATCAAAAGAAGATATTTCATTTAGCAAAAGGAATTTCAGAATATTAGAATTTGAGTCTGGAGAAGATGTAAATAAATCGGATTAAAACAACAC
Source organism: Zea luxurians (assembly GCA_029449295.1). Classification (NCBI taxonomy): domain Eukaryota; kingdom Viridiplantae; phylum Streptophyta; class Magnoliopsida; order Poales; family Poaceae; genus Zea; species Zea luxurians. Next base: position 4,640,552 of record JAOPSE010000045.1, on the reverse strand, counting down.
TTGGGTTACACATATTATTTACTTGGACTTTGAAATAGGACACCAAATTGGCTAACAATTGTTCCGATTTCAGTTAGTTTGGGTTCGGTTTATTCTAAACAGTCCACCCTTAATATTATCGCTACAGAGTTTGTAGAGATTGCTCGAACAAGAGCGAAATAATTAGGTGACATTTCCAATTCGCCTTAATCGATAAATTTTAAACCCAAAAACTTTAGTCGTCGACTTCTAATAAATTTATTTGGGACAAAATTACAACTGTGGGCCGAGCTTCCAATTTCGCATTCGTTTAACAGATTGATTTTAAATAGGAGCAAGACTTGATAGCTCATATAATAACTACGTTCCGAATTTCGCAAACCATTTATATTAACCCAAATGGGCAGAGATGAGGACGATATCAAAATTGTGAGAGGCAAAAATGATCAGGATATCGAGATTACCATTCTCATCGACATCACGTGCTTAAGTCCATATTCGCAGTTAACGTACAGTAACACCTGGGGTGTTATAGCGCCCAGTCCTCAGCTCGGTCGACCGCCCCAAGCTCCATGGTCGGCTCCCTGCGTCTTGGTCCAAGCTTCCAGCGCGCGTCTCTGCTCGTCGTCGGGCTACTCTCCTCTTATCTCTCTGTGTCTCTCTCTTCTTGAACTCCCTATGCGCGTGCTCGGTCTCCAGCTCCAGCACCGAGCTCCTCCCGCGCGTGCAGTCACCGTTCTCCCTGCGCTCGCCTCGACCCCCATCGTGGGGCTTCCCTACCGTCCCAGCTCAGAGCTCCCTTGCCGTGGCCGTCGCGTCCCTACGCCCAGCTTGCTCGTCGTGGACGCGGGCCGCTGCCCATGCCGAGCTCCCCTGCGCGCGCTCTGCTCCCTGCGCGCCGACTCCAGCTCGGCCATGTCGTTTGCGTATACCTCGACAAGCTCCCTCGCCGTGCACGGTGCACCTCGCCTACGATGTGACCTACATGCTCACCACCTCGTCGGCTTGGTTCCGTTTGTCGTCCCGGTGATCCTGATAGGTCGTTTTCCCTGCCTTTGGTTCCCGGTGCCGATGATCGTGGCCACACCCATGTCCCTATTTTGGTCATGCTCCCGCACCTGCAAGTTTGTCGTGTCGGCTTTCTTCTCGACCTTGCCGTTGACTAGTTTGCGACGGTCACCGCCTTTGACTTCCACAACAGCATCATCAGCCATGCTCGAACCTCACCGTTGAACTTCGCCGACGTGCTATTCTGCGCAATACAGCCTCGCGTCATCGTCGTTCTTGCTGAAGGTTGCAGATGTCACTCGCCTCGACAGCAACCACGTCCACGACTCTATCGTTCCAATAATTTCGTCACGCCACCCTTCAAGTTCGTGTCCTCATCCGCACGATCATCGTCGACCTCGCGGATTCGGGTCGAGTTTAGTTATGGTGAGTTAATTCGAAATTCATGTCAATTAGATAGATGGTTGGAATAAATAGATACATCTATTGCGATGATTCTCTTGTCTATTATTTGATGTGGAGGTTAAAGTTGAATTTCAGGTTTATGTGATCAGTGTATTGGTAAAATATATGTGGTGAGATGATGCTCTACTTGATAGATTAAGTATAGTGTGATGTTTTATTAGTTAGGATATTTTAAGGATTAATTTAAAAGAGTGGTTTAAATAGTTAGTTAAGTTGTTTCGGTCCATACTTCGAGTTTGGTGTCCCAAAATAATGAGTCTAAGTAATTAGTCTTTCGGTATTATGCTTTAGTCAAATAGAAAGGTGGATCTCATATGGTCTATTGTTTTCCTATTAAATGAATCTAGGTTTGATAGTCTTCTGGTGTTGGGCCGCTAAGGAAAGTAGACGTGCGTATAATTTATTGTTCCTTGATGTTTGAGTTAAATCTGGTAAAACTAGAAAATCGTGATTGTTGTGTTTAGTGAGTTATAGGTGTCTAGTGCTTACGTAGGATTGCGTCGATGTCTTGCCGCTAAGTGTTTGATTCTCTTTTCTATATCATCTGGTTTACTTTATGCTCATACATATGCATTATGCATCTCATTAGGTGTGCTAGTTGATCACGTGATGCGCAAGATGACCCAAGTCGACCCCAAGATGACGTAACGGGTGGGCTACTCCGCATAGTGATGCTGATGGACGAACCTGCCTGATCAAGTGCTAGGACAAAGGATGGTCGTCAAGTGGACGTCACCTAACAAACACTAACCTAGTGTTATCCAGGCAAGCCCCGGTGCATTTGCCACCTCCTTGCTATTTTAAACTCTTTATCACTTTAATGATGCATTAGGTGATAGGAGTTGGGTGTTAAACCAATTGCTGCATTTCCTCCCTTGGAACTATTTACCATTCCTTGATTACTTGTTTTCTTAAAAGGTTTTTCTGATACCTAGTCCTGCTTTAGAAAAACAAATGTTTTGTTTTAAAACAAAAGATGATGCTTCACAGTGGATGGGATGTTTTCAAAAATAAAACCTGATGGTGGATCCATCATGGTCGTGATGGGTTTAACATCGGAAAAGATGTACCTCTGCCAGGTACCAAACATTGGGGTTTTAAATGATAAAGCTGAGACCAGATAGGTGACTTGCACGAGAAGAGAGTCTCGATGTAGTGTCTCCATCTGAGTCGATTAAGGACTGCCTCGATGTAGGCTTGCTGATCGAGGACCTTTTAATTGGTCACATGCCTCATCATGGGTAAGCTTTGCCTCGGGCAGACTAATACCAGAAAGGCCAACACGCAATGGGAGTGGAGAGATGGCGAGAGTAGTGTGTACCCTCCGTGGCAAGAGGTTGGATAGTCGTGTATCTGTGCTCTTGGTTAGCGTGAACCCGGTCTGGTCTTAAGAACCCCGGTGGCGAGTTGATATATGCAAGGGTTAAATGCTCCATATGTCGTGTGATTGGAGATCCTCAGTTGGGTATTAATCGATTCGGATCGCCGTTACTTCTTAGACATGAAGACTTGGTCACTGCCCTACACATAGCATTCCAGTGAACAAAAATGGATTGATAAAAGGTTGGCTAGTATAGGCCAAGTGCTTGAACTAGGGTAGAAAGAACTCTAGTGACAGGTAATGACTTAACTTGCTAATAAAACTGGATTTTTAAGGATCCACTATTAGTAAGCATTTTTGCAAACAGAGTCTTGATTCTTGATTAAGCCTTACCTTGACTCCCTTAAGCCAGCATATCCTTGAGAGTCTTTTATTTTGACGGGTAAGACTTGCGAAAGTACACTCCATACTAAGGGTTTTTGAACCCATGTTGTTGTAGGTGAGGAAACAGTAGAATTTTGATGTTTTTGCACTAAGGTGGTGCCCGAGGACGTGGTGCCCAAGGACGAACCTCAACAGTGACATGGTTGCGGGAGTGATGTTGGCCTCCCTTTTGAAAAACAATATACTTTTATGCGGGAGGGGTTTTTGCCTCCCAAGTTTGTAATAATAATACTTATGCACTCTTATACCCTGGGTTGTAATAACTATAACATTCTTTATGTATTTTGAATGTAAATTAAGTTATTGTAATTCGCTTCCGCTTATTCGTTCCTTCGATGTGTTATAATATCTGTGTGGCGGGTGAAACGCTCTTGGGCGAGGAAAAGGATAAAGATACCGAACTTATCAAGCTATTATGTGCATCTACAGGGTTGTCCAAGGTCCGTTGGACAAGGACAACTATAGGTGGGCCTAATGACTTGGGAGGTTCTGTCACAGCTGGTATCGGAGCAGGATTAAGTATAATACGGTCACATACGTATTTTCAAAACAAAGTTTTTGTTTTGAAAAACCTATTTTGAACTAAACATATTGTTTGGTTTTGCAAAACAGTTTTGAAAAACTATAATGCTAGCGACATCCTCTATTAAGCCCTAAATTAAGGACTATTAGATGGCTTATTTAAAAACCACTAACCCACAGCCAGGGGTATTACATACATGTGTATTGTTATTTTTGAGGCCATTCGATTGTGAATGGATCGACGCTCAGGTAAGGTGAGATGTGAGAGCATGACCAAACAACCGTCGGTCTAGGGGAGTGCTTAATTGTGGCGCTTGACTATATACATGTTCTACATATGTATATACGAAACCTGCGATGTGGAGTAATTACTTTTCCGGGAATTCAGTACCCCATGGGTGTGTATGGGTATACAGACATGGGAATACTGAGAAGTGTAATGTACTCGCAACAACGCACCTACGCTCAAGTAAGAAGGTGAGTTACCATAATGAGCTGCCCTATGGTTAAAGTGTGGCAGCGGCGCCTATGCGTGGCTCATCGCTTAATGATGAGCTGGCCTCCATATAGCAATATATGGAGTATAAACTGTGATAAACTGTAATGTGTGGATCTTGCATCATGGGAAATTGGGTTGTGATGGAATTTTTCTACAGGTACACTAACCTCGAAAACGTATATGCAGCTGACAACTAGCAAAATACCGTGAGAGTCATAAGTATACCACCGATATACAACGCTATTGCCACATTATGTTGGCAAAATCTGTGAGGACGCATAGGACGAGCATGCATCCTGATTGTTGCATCATGTTTGTCACCTATACACCCAAAATGCTTCTCTCACCTTTATTCTAATAATCGGTGATTGTAGATAATGTGGTGTAATGTTGTATTGTGAACTTCGATGAAATAGCTGTCCTCCGTTCTTTAGGTAATATATTTAGATGTTATACAAGTTTGCTCTTGTACTTGATGTGTCGATAGAAGGTTGGTAATTTGTTTGCCTAAACCCAAAACTAGGCCATGTTCTTATTTAGTGAACCATGACCCAAATTTTAAATTCTCCATTATCACTCCATGACCAAACACATACAAATGGATGTTTGGATAGTTTCTTTATCCAACACAAGATGTGCATGGTCTTAAAGCTAGAATTTTGGGTCCGTGTTCTTGCTATTTAATTTGTGACGTTCTAGTTGTCATATTTCCATCTTAGACCATGCCCTTGTTTGATTGGCACAAGCTGATGTCCCTTATCTAGTTTGTTTGTTCTTAAGAATCGCCATGTTGCTTTATCAACCTAACCTAGGAAAGACTTGTTCGATCATTTTCTTGAATTTAATGCCTTTGGTTTCCTCATATCTCTCGAAGGCATACCAATTTAATCTTCCGATCATTTTCCTCCATATTTAATCAGATACTAATCCTTGACCTTGTAATCTCTATGATGGGCATAGAAATATGCCTGGGGCTGAATTAACAGTCTCCCATCATACTCCCTTCATCAACCAATTTAGGTTATGGCCGTGTTTTGTTCATTTCATCGGGCCATGATCTATTTGGCTCTCTACTTGTAACCGTATTGACATGTAGAGTCTCTTTGTATATTGTCACCCTTGCCCAATCCATTGGTGTCGCGCGAGATTTCTTATTGGTTACGTCTAGTAATGGTGTTATGACTAAAATCGTTGGTGCCGCGACGAAACCGAGGGCCTCCTGTGGACGATTGACACATGGTTGTGCTCCTTGGCACGCGCTGGTATCACAGTTAGTAGTCATAATCCATTATGAGACTATATCGATATGTTATCTCTCCACAAATTATTCTTACCATGTGAGATTCTTTATTGATGCTAGTTCGGTGATGATGTCGTGATTAAGGACTTATGGTGCCACAGCGAAACTGAGAGCCCCTTGTGAATGTACACACAAGGTTGTGCTACTCCTCGGATGCTGGTATCAAGGTCTCTAGTCATGATCCATTATGGAACTACACTGATGTGTGATCCTCTGTAAACTACTTACTTGAAACAATTTTTATGTTGTTTGTCAAATGATCAAGCAACATCTATCATCTCTGTTGGATCAAAAAGGGCATACCACTTTCATGTGTGGTCTCTTTTCTTTTGATCTTGGTAGTGACTACTCATACAAGTTCCCTTTACATCCTTTGTGTAAAGGTGAAGCCTTGAAGCTTTTTAGTGTTGGAAGGCAGCTAATTAACTCTCAAAATGGAGATTTTCCCTGCTGCTGAGATGCAGGAGTTTGTTCATTCACTCTCTTATTTAATCCATGTATTCCCTCACCAAGTCAGTTCATCTCGCATGAAGAAACGGATGAACAACATGGCCAAATGGATTTCTACCCAAATGCACGATCAACTGTTAACAAAAGTGAACTCTCGATCATTGGATTTCCGATGGGTACTAAGAGGACTTGCTCAATGTCTAATGTAGTTCAACAAGTTGGTTTTACTAACTTGTAGCTACATTGTGAACAAAGGTTGAGTTTAGAGATTGTTTTGTTGAGTTGTCTAAACTCACTTTTGTACAACCCCTCTTGAGGAAGTGTTTATAAGAATCGAGATTAAGTCGGCCAGTAACCACCTAATTATCGCTCTAGTCATGCCTCGATCGCCTCACATATGCTTTTCCAGCATGTGTGATCAAGTCGAACCATGCCTAGTGCTTGATAAAATGGATTATACACAAAGTCCGCATCTACAGATCCCTTTGCTGGTGATTTTTCGAGTCTCTATCATTTTTCTTGGACTTGGATTCTCTGGCTAACACGAGTTAACTGTGATGTTATTCGACATTCACACCCGTCTCATGTGCTATGAACTTACCGTTACCACTTGTTGGTAAACCTCTTCCTGTGTGTTTTACCCAAGAGGTTGTATCTGGTTCTGCTTGGGTAAAGTTGTATAACTACCGCTTGCCCAATAGACTCAGATAGTACAGTGTCATCAGAAAAAGCAAACTGCACACATGGAACCTTATGTGTTCTTCTGGTAGACATCATCTCTAATGGTGGACATCTCTAGGTTAGCTTAAGGCAATACATGTTATGTCCACTAGAGAAATAACATTCTGAGACACTCGTCTTTGCTTGGAATTGTCTTATGGTTATCGCTAATATGGACATGGGTTACATGCTTCTCTACTCTTAAAAGTCTTTCGCTCCGAATCTCGGGACAAGATTCTTTTAAGGGGGGAGGGTTGTAATACCCGAGGTGTTTATCGTTTGCTCGACCACGAGTGTGGACTTTAACACGTGATAGCGGTCAATAATAGTCTCTCTGTCTTAATCTATTTCGTCTGTCGTGAGTTCGACATCGTTTTTATTTATCCGGGCTCTTCCTAAATTTTCGTGATGTTCGGAACATAGTTCTTCCGAAAATCGGTGCGTCCGATAATTATTTAAAACTCATCGCTCGCGCGAATACGAATTCGGAAGCTTGACCTACTTCTACGATTTTATTTCGGGCAAATTAATTTGAACTCGACGACTAAAATGTTCGGGGCAAAATAATCTGAATCGCGTAGTGTCTGAGAGAAATCGTGCGCGAGGTTGATAATCAAGGAATTATAATTGAGATCCGATTACCACGCAAATTACCTGTGGCCATGGAATCATGTGTTCTGACCGCAAATCAAATTTATCAGGTTTCGAATCAAATCAAACCGTGTCACAGGTACCGTCGACCCATTTTATATATCGCTAAAATCTGGATTCAAAAATATCTGCAAAATTCTTTAAAGAAATTAAAAAAAGGAAAATGAAAATATCTTCTAATCCCTATCTTCAGCCGCCGGGGGGGGGGGGGGATCTTCCCTGCTCCTATCTCTACCGCCGCCCCCTTCCCAGATATTCCTCCCAGCGCGCGCTTCTTCTCTGCGCCATTTGCTCTCTCTCTCTTGTCTTCTCTCCCCTACGCGCTCCTCTCCGTCGAGCTCCATGCATGCAGCCATGGCGCGCCTGCTCCCTACCTCGCCGCGTGCCCAAGCTCTCTGCTTCCTCCCTCCTCCCAGCGCACGCTCAGCCGCACCATCTCCCTCTGCGTCCCTGGCTCGGTCTTTGCTCGCCCAGCCGGAGCTCCCTCCTGCTCCCAGCTCAGCGCCTAGCTTCTCTGCTCCAAGCTCGTCACGCGCGCCTAGACGCTGCCCATGGTGGCCGCCTGCTCTCCCTGCGTCGCACCCAGTCCTCAGCTCGGCCGACCGCCCCAAGCTCCATGGCCAGCTCCTTGCGTCTTGGTCCAAGCTTCTAGAGCGTGGCTCTGCTTGTTGTCGGGCTACTCTCCTCCCATCTCCCTGCGTCTCTCTCTTCTTGAACTCCCTTTGCGCGCGCTCGGTCTCCAGCTCCGGCACCGAGCTCCTCCCCGCGCGTGCAGCCGTCGTTCTCCCAGCGCTCGCCGTGGTGCTCCAGCTCGCCGCGACCCCTGCCGTGGGGCATCCCCGCCGTCCCAGCTCGAAGCTCCCTTGTCGTGGCCGTCGTGTCACTGCGCCCAGCCTGCTCATCGTGGACGCGGGTCGCTGCCCATGCCGAGCTCCCCGGCGCGCGCTCTACTGCTTGCACGCCCGACTCCAGCTCGACCATGTCATTTGTGTTTACCTCGACAAGCTCCCTCACCGTGCACGGTGCACCTCGCCTGCGACGTGACCTACATGCTCACCACCTCGTCGGCTTGGTTCCGTTTGTCGTCCCGGTGATCCTGATAGGTCATTTTCCCCTGCCTTTGGTTCCCGGTGCCGATGATCGTGGCCACACCCATGTCCCTATTTTGGTCATGCTCCCGCACCTGCAAGTTTGTCGTGTCGGCTTTCTTCTCGACCTTGCCATGGACTAGTTTGCGATGGTCACCGCCTTTGACTTCCACAACAGCGTCATCAGCCATGCTCGAACCTCGCCATTGAACTTCGCCGACGTGCTGTTCTGCGCAATACAGGCTCGCGTCATCGTCGTTCTTACTGACGGTTGCAGACGTCACTCGCCTCGACAGCAACCACGTCCAAGATTTCGCCGTTCCAATAATTTCGTCACGCCACCCTTCAAGTTCGTGTCCTCATCCGTAGGATCATCGTCGACCTCGCGGATTCGGGTCGAGTTTAGTTATGGTGAGTTAATTCGAAATTCCTATCAATTAGATAGATGCATCTATTGCGATGATTCTCTTGTCTATTATTTGATGTGGAGGTTAAAGTTGAATTTCAGGTTTATGTGATCAGTGTATTGGTAAAATATATGTGGTGAGATGATGCTCTACTTTATAGATTAAGTATAGTGTGATGTTTTATTAGTTACGATATTTTAAGGATTAATTCAAAAGAGTGGTTTAAATAGTTAGTTAAGTTGTTTCGATCCATACTTCGAGTTTCATGTCCCAAAATAATGAGTCTAAGTAATTAGTCTTCCGGTATTATGCTTTAGTCAAATAGAAAGGTGGAACTCATATGGTCTATTGTTTTCCTAATAAATGAATCTAGGTTTGATAGTCTTCTGGTGTTGGGCCTTAGCTAAGGAAAGTAGACGTGCATATAATTTATTGTTCCTTGATCTTTGAGTTAAATCTGGTAAAACTAGAAAATCGTGATTGTTGTGTTTAGTGAGTTATAGGTGTCTAGTGCTTACGTAGGATTATGTCGATGTCTTGCCGCTAAGTGTTTGATTCTCTTTTCTATATCATCTGGTTTACTTTATGCTCATACATATGCATTATGCATCTCATTAGGTGAGCTAGTTGATCATGTGATGCGGAAGACGACCCAAGTTGACCCCAACTTGACGTAACGGGTGGGCTACTCCGCATGGTGATGCTGATGGACGAACCTGCCTGAGCAAGTGCTAGGACAAAGGATGGTCGTCAAGTGGATGTCACCTAACAAACACTAACCTAGTGTTATCCAGGCAAGCTCCGGTGCATTTGCCACCTCCTTGCTATTTTAAACACTTTATCACTTGAATGATGCATTAGGTGATAGGAGTTAGGTGTTAAACCAATTGCTGCATTTCCTCCCTTGGAACTGTTTACCATTCCTTGATTACCTGTTTTCTTAAAAGGTTTTTTTGATGCTTAGTTCTGCATTAGAAAAACAAATGTTTTGTTTTAAAACAAAAGATGATGCTTCATAGTGGATGGGATGTTTTCAAAAATAAAACCTGATGGTGGATCCATCATGGCGGTGATGGGTTCAACATCGGAAAAGATGTACCTCTGCCAAGTACCAAACATTGGGGTTTTAAATGATAAAGCTAAGACCGAACGGGTGACTTGCACGAGAAGAGAGTCTCGGTGTAGTGTCTCCGTCTGAGTCGATTAAGGACCGTCTCGATGTAGGCTTGCTGATCGAGGACCTTTTAACTGGTCACATGCCTCATCATGGGTAAGCTTTGCCTCAGGCAGACTAATACCAGAAAGGCCAACATGCAATGGGAGTGGAGAGATGGCGAGAGTAGCGTGTACCCTCTATGGCAAGAGGCTGGACGGTGGTGTATCTATGCTCTCGGTTGGCGTGAACCCGGTCTGGTCTTAAGAACCCTGGTGGCGAGTTGAAATATGCAAGTGTTAAGTGCTATATATGTCATGTGATTGGAGATCCTCAGCTGGATATTAATCGATTCAGATCGCCGTTACTTCTCGGACATGAAGACTTAGTCACTGCCCTACACGTAGCATTCCAGTTAACAAAAATGGATTAATAAAAGGATGGCTAGTATAGGCCAAGTGCTTGAACTAGGGTACAAAGAACTCTAGTGACAGGTAATGACTTAACTTGCTAATAAAACTGGATTTTTAAGGATCCACTATTAGTAAGCATTTTTGCAAACAGAGTCTTGATTCTTGATTAAGCCTTACCTTCACTCCCTTAAGCCAGCATATCCTTGAGAGTTTTTTATTTTGACGGGTAAGACTTGCGAAAGTACACTCCGTACTAAGGGTTTTCGAACCCATGTTGTTGTAGGTGAGGAAACAGCAGAATTTTGCTGTTTTTGCACTAAGGTGGTGCCCAAGGACGTGGTGCCCAAGGACGAACCTCAACAGTGACGTGGTTGCGGGAGGGATGTTGGCCTCCCTTTTGAAAAACAATATACTTTTATGTGGGAGGGGTTTTTGCCTCCCAAGTTTATAATAATAATACTTATGCACTCTTATACCCTAGGATGTAATAACTATAACACTCTTTCTCAATTTTGAATGTAAATTAAGTTATTATAATTCGCTTCCGCTTATTCATTCCTTTGATGTGTTGTAATATCGTCGTGATGGGTGAAACGCTCTTGGGCGAGGAAAAGGATACAGATACCGAACTTGTCTAGTGATTATGTGCATCTACAGGGTTGTCCAAGGTCTGTTGGACATGGACAACTGTAGGTGGGCCTAATGACTTGGGAGGTTCCATCACAACAGACCCCTTAATGAGGTCACTATCAAGAACAAGTACCCTCTTCCCCGGATCAATATTCTATTCGATCAACTTACTGGAGCTCGAGTATTCTCCAAGATTGACCTCAGGTCAGGTTATCATCTGATCCGCATTCGACCCGAAGATATACCCAAGACCGCATTCACTATGCGGTATGGATTATTTGAATATTTGGTCATGTCTTATGGATTGACGAATGCTCTAGCCCACTTCACCTACTTAATGAACTCGGTATTTATGCCCGAGTTGGATAAATTTGTGGTGGTTTTCATTGATGACATCCTGATCTATTCCAAAAATGAAGAGGAGCATGCTAAGCACTTGCGGATCATGTTAACGCGCTTAAGGGAGCACCAGTTATATGCTAAGTTCAGCAAATGCGTGTTTTGGTTGGAAGAAATCCAGTTTCTGGGGCATGTATTATCTGCAAAAGGAATTGCGGTCAATCCCAGTAAAGTCAAGGATATTCTAGAATGGAAACCGCCAACCACAGTACATCAAGTCTGAAGTTTCCTTGGACTGGCTGGATATTACCGTAGGTTTATTCCGTATTTCTCCAAGATTGTTAAACCTATCACGGGTTTATTGAAGAATGATATCAAGTTTGACTGGTCCTCAAAATGCAATGAAGCCTTCGAGCAGCTGAAGGTGTTATTAACCACTGCCCCGGTATTAGCTCAACCGAACATTGAAAAACCTTTTGATGTGTATTGTGATGCATCAGGTAGTGGACTCGAATGTGTCCTAATGCAAGAGGGCCGAGTTATAGCTTATGCTTCAAGACAACTGCGCCGGCATGAGGAGCACTATCCAACTCATGACTTGGAATTAGCTACAGTTGTTCATGCCCTTAAGATATGGTGTCATTATCTGCTAGGAAATACTTGCCATTTATATATAGATCATAAAAGTCTGAAATATATCTTTACCCAGTCAAAACTGAACATGAGGCAGAGAAGATGGCTTGAGCTGATTAAAGATTATGACTTGGAAATCCACTATCACCCTGGAAAAGCCAATTTTGTGGCAGATGCTTTGAGTCACAAAGCTTCCAGTCATTGTCTTACAGTAAGGACTCTTGACACCACACTATGTCAAGGAATGGAGAAGTTGAACCTGGGTATGATACAACATGGAACTTTGACACAATTAAAGCTTGAGACAGTTCTTCTATAGAGAATTATTGATGCCCAAAGAACCGACAAGGGTATGAAACATATTCATGAGAAAATAGAAGCCAGCAAAACAACTTGCTTTAGAAAAGATAACCAAGGAATACTATGGTTCAATGATTGCATAGTTGTGCCTAAAGATGTTGAGGCCGCCAACAAATTTTGGATGAAGCTCATCTTAGTCGATATTCCATTCATCCCGGAAGCACTAAGATGTATCAAGACTTAAAGCAACACTATTGGTGGACAAAAATGAAGATTGAGATTGCATGCTATGTGGCAAGATGTGACACCTGCAGACGTGTCAAAGCAATACATATGAAGACCGCTGGACCATTACAATCCTTGCCCATCCCAATATGGAAGTGGGAGGATATTAGAATGGATTTCATTGTAGGGTTGCCCAGGACAGCAAAAGGATTTGATTCTATCTGGGTTACTGTTGATCGTCTTACCAAGATAGCCCATTTTCTGCCCGTCAAGACAGATCACCCAATTGTTGTCTATGCCCAGTTATACATTGCTCGTATTCTCAGTTTGCATGGGGTTCCAAAAACAATAGTGTCAGACCGTGGACCACAATTTGTATCCAAATCTTGGAAAGAGCTCCACAAATCTCTGGGTACTAAGTTGCTCCACAGTTCGGCCTATCATCCTCAAACAAGTGGACAAACTGAGAGAGTAAATCAAATACTTGAAGACATGTTGTGGGCATGTGTCCTGGAGTTTCCGCAAAAATGGGATGAATGTCTGCCATTGGCAGAATTTTCTTATAACAATAGCTATCAAGAAAGCATTAAAATGGCACCATTTGAAGCACTGTATGGGCAATGGTGTCGGACACCCTTAAATTGGCCAGAACCTGGAGAAAGGTGGTTTTTCAGGCCCGACATGGTTAAAGAGACGAAAGAAAAAGTCCAATGGATCATACACAACTTGAAAGAGGCACAACTCGGCAAAAGAATTATGCGGATAAGCGGTGCCAACCTTTGGTCTTTCAAGTTAATGGTCATGTATACCTGAAGGTATCACCAATGAAGGGTGTGAACCATTTCGGAGAAAAAGGGAAACTGGCACCCCGGTATATTGGCCCGTTTCTTATTCTTGAACGACATGGACTAGTGGCCTACCGACTGCAACTGCCAGAAACATTGTATGTAGTGCATAATGTGTTCCATGTATCTCAATTAAAGAAGTGCCTTCGGATTCCTGATCGAACCATCAATGTGGTGGATGTTGCTTTAGAACCAGATTTGGTTTATTCAGAACATCCCGTTCGAGTTTTGGATCAGAAGGACAGGATCAATCGAAAAAGGACTCTTAAATTCTATAAGGTACAATGGAACCAGCATACTGAAGATCAAGCTACCTGGGAGACTCAAGACTTTTTGGAAAAGAATTTTCCTAGGTTTTTAGCTTCATGTAATCTGTAAGATATGTACATTTAATTTTAAAGGTGGAATAAACCCCATACCACCCCCTGCTCTGTAAGACAAGTAAGGAAATAAAGATGTGACGTGTTTCATTTTCCATTACTTACCCTAGGACTTTAAATCTCGGGACGAGATTCTTTTATGGGGGGAAGGATGTAACACCCCTGGTGTTACTGGCACTAAAACTTGAGCATAACATCATGTGCATTGACATCTCATGTTGTTTGTTACACCTAGAATGCATTCACTAGGTAAAATTTTCAAACAAGTTGTGATGATATGTGACTTGAAGAGTGCTTAACCTTAGGGTAGGATACTTGACCCTGGAATTAGGGCCTATGGATTAAAGTGAATCCAAAATGAGAAAAACCTCAAAAGTCATTAGAAATGTTCATAAACTATCAAATTTGATGAACTTTAGTGGCACAAACACCCTAATGTGCCCAAACCCTAAAAACAAACCCTAGAAAACCCTAATTGGAACCCTAGAGGGTAAATGTAAATTCTAGGCACTTTTGGACCGAAGTGCAAATATCAAAGTGATAAAACATCACAAACCAAGTAACTTTCACATTGGAGAATTTTCAAGTGGAGTGATGAAATTTGGACTTATTTGCAAAAGGGTCACATGAACACTATATGGCTATGTCTGAAAATCAGTGTAGTTGAGTCATTTTTGGAGCTCTGTATCTCTAAATTCATGGGGATTTTCCCTAGGTCAATATAGAAAACTTGTAGAGCTATGTTAGGGGTACAAGTTTTATTAAGTGACTAAGCATTGGTGTTGTACAGAAATGGGAGAAAAAGAGACTTGAAATTGGCCTATCAGACAGCCTTAGCTCCGAAAACCTATGTTCAGTGACATTGGGTTAACTTTGGGAGCAGTTCATGGTTAATTCAATGGAGATAAGGTAAGGGTCACTGTGGCAAAGTTGAAGCTCTAACATTAGTGAACAACTTTGTTATACCAAGCTTGACAAGGCGCTGAACAATTTTTGGAGTAAATCGCTCTCAAACATGCTCTGTCAGGCGCTCTGAATGGAGTTCTGATGGTACAGTACACTGAAAAAGATCGCAGGTTCGCTGTATCTCGCCGTCGATGACTCCGCGCCGCGATCCTCGCCGGCTCTGCAATTCGTGCCCAGTAGCACGTGGATAACGACTCAGGCTAAAAAGATCTCGCGTGGGGGATGAGTTTGGGGCACTCTATTGCCCTGTCGTCGTACCCCCTTGCCCGGCGACGTGGCCGCACGGTCATCGCCGAGGCTACTGCCATTTTCCCCGGTTATGCCACGCCTTAGCTAGTTTCCCACGTCGCTGTGCGCCGTGGAGGTTAACCAGTGATAGCCATATGCCTATGTCCGAAGAATGCCATGGTAGAACGCCGCGGTGACTCAGTCCCTCTTCTTGGCCGCCAGCGCATTTTCTCAAAATTGGGCGCCACCGCTAATGGACTCTATAAATTGATGCCCCAGTGAACTCCGTTAGGTTGTTACGCATCCAGTGCACCAGCCCTCGCCTCCGATTAGCCACCATAGCTCGTGAATTTCAAACTTCCCCCAATTCGGTTCTCCGCGCCGCCGTGAACCACCGTGTCGTGAATCGCCGTTTCTAGGTCCGTTCACATCCTCCTTACCCTCGTTTCAGCACCCTTATGTGCTAAGGATGCTTATCGACCTAGCCAATTGAACTAGACCACGCTAGATCACCGGGAACACGTCTGGGTTGTCTCAAGTTCCGCGGTGTGCGTAGACCGAGCTCTAGGATGGCGTTCTGATCAAATTAGTGATTCCCAGTGGAACGCCAATGGTAGAATTAGGCATAACCTGAAGTCGAGCACAAATTATTGGGTATTGTGGCCGGTACAAGCTCGCCGGAGTAGCTGCTCCGCCGTCCGTGGTCGGGGACTCAGTCTTGCGAAGGAGAAAGAATGGAGAGGTCTTAGTGCACATGTCAAAGACACAAGGGAACAGTGAATAAGGATTCTTTAACGGGTTTTCAAATAGTCAATGTTGGTCACTTGTTCTCAAATACTATAAATTAAGAACAAGGCAACACAAATGTTAATGGTTAAAGACCTTCGTCCTTCGAAACATTATTTCCCTTAGGGTATAATGATCCTTAGACAAAGGTCATGAAGGACATACCTTCATCATTTCAATATGTAAGAATATAAACAGGGATATAGAAGAAAACATGAATAATTGTATCAAGTCATCATATTATTCACATTATTATTATCTAATCATGGACAAACATTAGTAATATTAAATTACATTTATACCTTCGGCTTAACAGAAGGCAAAGGTCCAAGAGTGACGTGCGAGCGATTACAAGTCAGCGTGAACAGTATAGTTTTACTGTTCATCTATTTATAGGCACAGGACGCAGCCTGGGTAAAATTACATTTATGTCCCTGACATTTTCTATTAGTCAAAAGGTAATCTATCGAGGACTGAGCAGTCTTTTCCTTTTAAGTCGGTTTCGTCCTTCATCATCATCCTTGTGCTAAGCCGAAGCTTCTCTATCCACAGCTTCGGAACTGATTCATCCTTCTTCCAGATATACCATAAACACCATCATCCCAAAAGCTAAAGCTTCCTGTAACAGTATATTATACTGGAAAGCATGTTAGTCATGTTTTTGAAGACCTTCGAAAGACAAAGGCCCCCAACAGTAGCCCCTCGCAATATTAATTTGTTCTTGTATCTAACAAATTCTGATTGCGACATGGACGAAGGCCTTTAGCTGAAGGTCCAAAAAAACACCTTCCCTTCGCTAGAATAGCGAAAGTCAATGACAAATGGGGCCCGCTAAATTGCAATGCACTAGGCATATAAATAGAAACCCATAGCGGTAGCATTTGTTACGCCATTTCAATTGCTTGTGTTGTTTTCTCAAGTTTTAAATTTCTTGCTGTCAGATTTCACTTGTTTTATGAGCTTCGGCACTTGCGCAAGTTTCATTGTACGTCTAAAGAGAAGATGTCTGAGGAGAAGAAGATTGTGAACCCTGCTCTTGCTGGGTTTTATGAAGCTATGGAAAAAACGAACACAAAGAAGATTACAAACGAAATAATGGCTGATTTGTCTAAAGATTCTGACGACAGTGATGACTATGATGTAGAAAGTGAAGACGAAGATGCGGAAAATTGGCCCTGGCGACTGAGCCACACCATCTTCGGAAAATCATCCATCAAGCAGAGTCAAATTGATGCTATGAAAGGGAAATATTTCTGAGATATTTCCATTGTGAGAGCTGGAGGAGATAGTGCTGCACCTGCTCCCGAGGAGAATGAGGTGGTTGTTTACAGGAGTTTTATGAAGGTTGGGCTTCGGTTCCCTTTGAGTAAATTTCTGGTTGAGGTGCTAAAGACCATCGAGATTTTCCTGCATCAAATTACTCCCAAAGCAATTATTAGGATGGGGGTCTTTATTTGGGCCGTGAGAAGCCAAGGGATGGAACCAAGCGCAAAATGCTTCTGCAATATGCACGAGCTACTGTACGAGACGAAGGCTACTAGCAAAGAGCAATATCACAACAATTTTGGTTGTTACGGCTTTGTGCCCCACACCGATGTAAGTTATCCGGTCCCAATATTCCGAAAGAGGTGGCCCGGGGCCTTGATGGAAGAATGGTTCTATGTTGAGAATAATTTAACTGAGAGGGAAGATATAAGACGAATTATTCAACGTCCCATCTGGTCTCGCTTCGGCATCAGGAGGCCAGCCACCACCCTTGGGAATGATATAGAGGCATGCCAGAGAAGCTTCAACACTGTGTGCACTTTTATTGGCACAAGAGACCTGGTTCAAGAACACATCGCCTACAGAGTATGGCCGCTCATGAATGAGTGGGAGATGCCGAAGGAAGCTGCTGCTAGGTCTAGTCAGGGTGGCCTGATCTATCTTAAGTATACCTTCAGATATAGAGGCGAGTTTGATGAGCCAAATGATGAATGGTTGAGCAGTATTGAGGCAACTAGCGATGAATTGCTTGGGGCTTACACTAGAGCCGAAGATGATGCTTTGACCTCAGCCTTCGGAGGTCGAGGCAAGAAAAGGTTGAACAGAGTTTTCGACGTGATTGGTTTTATATACCCTGATTATTGCTATCCCTCGCGAAAGCAGGGAAAGAAGAGGAAGATCGCTGCTTCGGCCATTTCTGTTGTGTCGAAGGGAAAAAAGATCAAGGTCTTGACGCATCGACCGAGATACATTGAGATGGCCACATTGCCGAAGCTGGATGAAGGGACATCCATTACCGAAGCAGAACAAGTTGCTCCTACCAGCCTAAGTGCCGAAGAATCGACGGAAGTGTCGAAGGTGCCTATAGCCAAGCCAACCGATGCCAAAGAAGAGGCGGCCAAAAAGCCAGAGCTAAAAAAGTAATAGTGCTGCCAGAAATCTTGAGCCCACCGGCAGAAGCAGAATTTCCAAAGGTTACAAAGGCTCCCGCCGCAACTCCCAAGAGGAGGAGAATGGCTAGCGTGTTAGACGCTATCATGGAAACAAGGGCATTGACTCCTGCTCCTGCAAAAAAGGTTGCCGAAGCTGCTATGGCCCGTGCTGAAACCGAAGCTGGGCCCTCAATGCTCGCGAAAGCAGAGCCTGCCGCGACCGAGCAGAGAACTGAACAAGAATTTCCGGATACTAGTATGGCTGTAGAGAAGGATGTGGCCGAAAAAGCTAAATCTCCTGCTCCTAGAGCACCGTCCAAGAATCTCGACTTTATTGTTCGACATGCTTCGGGAAAAAGACTATCCGAAGAAGAAATTGCGGAAGCCAAACACTATACCCGGGAACTGAAATATCCGAAGGGGGCCTTAGTGTTCAATGGCACGAACGAAGATGATTTCCTATACTGTCTCCCGGACAACAAAGAAATATCCGTTTGTCGGGAGATGGCCTAAAATATGGGATTTCCGAAGCTTGAATCTGGCCTCTCCATTATGTCAAAATATGACCTTGTGGATAGCCTTGCATACAATAGTCTGAAGGTACAAAAGTGATGAATTTAAAAATACATTATTTTGTTTTGTATTCTCGTGCTGGTTCTATCTTCTTGTAGGGCTTAATTCTTACCAACGCTTTGAGGGCGCAGAAGAATGCTGAAGATGAAAGCTGCGTGATAGCCCTTGGCAACCTTTGATCAGAAGTTATCAAGCTGAGAAATGAAGCCCTAGAGAAGGATAAAATTCTACTTTCATTGGTGGATAAAGTGAAAGAAGATGAGGCCAAATTTCACACAAAATCTAAAACTTATAAAGCCGAAATTGAAGACCTTCGGAAAAAACTTGCCGAAGCTAATGAGAACCTTGCACTTGCAAAAGCTAGCCAAGAAATTAGTGAATGGTCAAAAACTAGGCTAGAGAAAAATGTTGAGGAGCTTCGTGAATCCAAAGAAAGGTGCTTCGAGAAATCCTTGGATTGCGTAAGAAATTTGAAAAACAGCTTTGCCAAAGTAGGCGCTTATTCTTCCGAAGAGAATTTCATTCGAGGCTGTAACACCTCAGGTGTTACCAAGACACTGGCTTCATACTTGCACTGATAACTTGTTATCACATGTGGTTAATTGGAGGAGAAGGAGCACCTAAAACCTTGGAAACATGGGTTAGCTAGGAAATGTTAATGACAAAAGCTTTACCCAAACATTTTGAACAATTGTCATCAAGAGCCAAAGAGGTTAAACCCTAGACCCCTAAAGGCACTAGACTTCCAAGCAAGGGATCAGTGGATAAGTTATACAAGTGGCCAAATCTTGATTCTGGTCTTTAACCAAAGTTTAAGTACACACTAAAACCTATAAAATGCAGAAGGGAAACATTACAAAAAGGCCCCTCAAAGGCCCCAAATTCACTCCTTAAGTAGAGAGCACACTAGAGCTCTCTAATCTTCTCTAAGTCAAAATTTAACCCTAATTTAAAGATCAGACGTGTTCACTTAGTAAATGGCGCCAAAACCACTTGGTCTGAATACCAAAAAGGTACCAAACTACCTAAGGAAACCACTGGAAAAATTTGAACCCGAGCCAAAACCATTTGACATGATTTGACATAACTTTTGTCTCGGGGTGGACAGTGAGACAACCCAGATTTGGCGTCCACAAATCTTCTGACCTAGGGCTTATCTCCCCATAGAACTCACATACAAGAGATAGCCATAGGTTCCAGGAAGAGGTCTGCGCTGGATTTTTGCCAAGATTCACATGTTTGCAATCTCAGCAGGCGTTTGAACAAGGGTAGAAACACACCTCCACAACTTCGACGCGCCCTGACCTCGCCAGAGCATGCCCGACGCCCGAACCCGCACGCCTCGCGGCACGACAAGCCACGCTCGTGTCCTCTACCCACGCCCGCACCTATAAAGCCAGTCAAGGCTTCAATCGAACGCCCCCACGCGCTCTCGACCTCACCGGAGCATGAGATCGTCGGAGTTTGCCCTGCACATGGCGTGCCAGCGGCCGCCCGAGCACACGTCACCGCAGGCCGGCCAACCGAGCCATTCCCAGCTCCGTCCAACCCTCGAGAGAGACTCTACGTGCCTCGGTGAAGCTCCCAGAGCGAGGAATCGATCTCTGCCTCGCCGGAGACACCGAATCAAGGTCATCGGACTTCACCCGACCGCCTGCGAACATGGACCGACCTCCACGGTGAGCCTTTCTTCGATTCCTTGCACGGGTAGACTCCTTAGCACCCCGTGAAGCTTCTCGTGCCCTTGGATTGAATTGTATCGCCGTGGATAGGCCGGAGCACCCGCCGCCGACGAGCTCGCCCGCCTGCGCACGTGGACTGGCCGATTCCGGCCATCACCGTCGTCGAGCTGCACCTCGTCGTGACCGCAAGAACTTCCCGGAGCCAACCCCACCCTTTGCCGGACCTCCCTCGCCGCCGGTAAGCTATGCCGCCCTATTTCCTTCCGGGGGTACTATTCAAAAGGGGGGAGGGACCTCGGGGAAGAAGGAATAGAAGTCACGGGGTTTTTTGAATTGTCAGCAACTCAGGTGAATAGTTGCGCAGGGGTATAAGTTAAAGGATTGTTTTAGGAAAAACCTAGGGTCCTCGGTGTAAACTAGTTTTCCAGAAAACCTTTTAAACATTTCTCATTTAATACAAACAGAGCTTGTAAAATTCATAACTTTAGTTTTATTCAACCAATTTGAGTCAAACCAATTTTGCTAGGTTTTGAATAATGTGAACTACTTAGGAAAAATACGAAACCCCCTAAGTGTTGCAGAAGAATTTAAAGTTTGGAATTAAATAGTGTTTTGGCCAAAAGCTAAATAATAGAGGGAAAAATAGTTACACTGTTAGACTGAGGTTAAGAAAAATCAGAGAAGTACTTAATCACTCCATAATCTGTTTAAAAATAGTAAACCCCTCAGTACACCAAGTTAAGGTAGGGTTTGCCATTTTAATCACTTTTAGCCTAAAGTTAAAGAAAATAGAAAAGGTAGTTTAAAATAAGAACCAGGGAGCAACCACATTTTTTGTTAGCTCACTTATTTATTATAGTTTACTGGAAAATTTTGTTGGACCCTTGTTTAGTACAAAAGGAATGCATTCCTTTTATTTTATGAAAACATTGAAAACTTAGGAAAAATCTTAGAAAAATAATCCTGAGGAGAAAACACCCCAAACCTTGGGATAACTAATATTTTGTTATTATAAATATAGGAAAAATAGGAGTTCTGTTGTTTGATATTTTTCAAATAACAAGTTAGTTATAAGTACCTTTTTGGCATTAAACTTGGGAAAATCACAACTAAATATCCAGTAGGTCTTTTCTGTGATTTTTAACACAGAGGCCTAATATCACCTATGAATCTTGACAAAAATCAAATTTGGTGCAGAGACCTCACCTAAATTAGAGATATATTGTAAAGTGCCCTTTTCCCCTTACTTTTGATAATTTTACACAAGTAGCATCTGAATTAATTTCAACCTCAAACTTCTAGAATAACCCACAGAGGTAAGGGTTTACCCACTGTAATTTTTATGACATTTTTGAAAAATGTTAACTAGCCATGATAGTTCAAAAAAATGCTTAAATAGAAGCACAATGGAGAGAAAAAGGAAAAATGTTGGGAGAATTAGATGATGTACAACCAAACCCTTTTAAATATCTCATGGAGCATAAAAATATAATTAAAAAGTGTGACTTCCTTCAAAATCTCAAAGATGAAAGTCTAAAACCCTTAAGTATACCCAAAAGAAACACTCAAGCCTCACTCAACTTAGTACTACTTTGCCATGCATAACCTTTACAATTTATCATGTCATTAATAAGCATATATCTTATTCATTCCATCCGATAGACTGTAATCTCGCTGACGGGGAGTACATCCTCGTGCCGGAGCAAGGAGTTGCTCAGGAGGTAGCCCAGGATCCAGCACCAGAGCCTGCCATCGAGGACCTTCCTGCCCCAGCTCTGGAAGGCAAGCCCCGGTTTTATGCATAACCAGTTCTATATATTATTTTACTGCACTTAATGATTGTAGGCTTGTATTGTGCACTTAAGTGTAGGAGTTGCCTGAAACCCTAGTTGCATTAACTCAGGATTTCCTTTTGAGATGGATACTAGTATGCTAGGTAGAGTAGCTGCTTTACTAATTAGGGATCTTGGTAAAAGTCGAGTGATTTTTCTAGCACTCGTGCGAGGTCAAGAATTGGTTGTATCCATTTTCATAACACAATGATGATGGTCTGTGGACAACGATCCATGGGGATTGGTTGTCTAAGAGCCGGAAATTGGAATAAGGATTAAGGTGTGGTACCATGTGTCAAGCGTTTGAACGTACTAAACACAAGCCGAGAAATATGGTAAATCGGAAAGCCTAGTACCTGAGTGAACCTGCCCACAGACTTTACCCCTCACGCGACCTGAGACGTGGTCTCCCATTCCGGTTATGGTGGGTACAAGTGCGATCACTGCACGACGGCAGTCGAGGTCAGTGAGGCATTGTACGCCAAAGCGGTGAGCCCTGATCTATTGACGAGGAATCGATGGGGACGGTTGATGTGTGTGGGGACAGAGTGCCTCGCCACGTCGTGTGTTTTAGGTTTACCTTGCAAGGTTTAAAAACTCGATTCGAATCGTCTGCTTCTCGCAGCTAATGAGACTGCTTGATCCATGCTGCTACATTGAGTAACCAGTGGAAATGTGTTGACTTGGCAAAAGATGTTGAATGCTAAATGTTTGATACCATGTATGGTTAGATAGGTACACATTTAGTCTTAAGAGAGTCACACTAAAACTTGAAAAAGCTAAAACTTGATTTTTAGACTCAGCTAGTGCTTTTGGCAAAGCAAACCCCTCAGCCAAACAACTGCATGTCTAGAGGTAGAGGAGTAGACTCCTCACACCGGGTAAGTCTAGCTGAGTATTAGTATACTCAGCCTTGCTTGTGGCATAATTTTACAGGTTCTCTGGAGGACATGGTTGCTGGAGTGACTTGGCCGTCCATCTTGCCACCGGGTTGGACAGTCGAGTGGGACCCTACCTCGGCAGAGGAGGAGCATGAGGAGTGATGGGACAGGCTTCCCCATCTCTCTGTTTATTTATCGTTAGTTTTATTCCACTGCAATCTGAACAATGAGCACTACTTTTGTTAAACTCCGATGATGATGTAATAAATTAGTTACTCCTTAATGTTTGGTTTTATGTTTTATTGTATTTGCTCTGTGCCTCACCATCGAGTGAGTATGTGGTACTTGATCCTGTTAGTGGCCTCGTCGGACTAGATCCGAGGGACTGACATTTTATTCCTATTTAAGTGTGGTCCAGGCTCTAAGGTGGCACTTAGGCACTTAAGTTGGAATAATTCGAGCGGTTCCGCCATAGCTGGTATCGGAGCTTGTACCACCATAGAGGAATCAATAAACTATAAATACCATCCTTTTTCAAAAGTAAAACTTGTTAGAAACAAATGTTGGATAGATCGGTAAGGCGAGGTATGGATATAGAGCGTGAAGCCTTAGGGTAATAGAAGGGTAGCTAGGTGGCTAATTGAGTGAGCCCTATAGGCTACTAGAGGGGTGGGGATTTTTCCCTATTCCCTATAAGTTGATGTGAGGTCGTTTAGGACGAGCATGCATGCATCATTTAATCAAACTACTTGGTAAGTAGTTACGAGCTTTAAAATGCTGTGAGACATGACAACAAAATATTAAGTACACTCCATGACCTCAACACAACCTTAGAAAAGCCAGACACTTATTCTCTTTTGTTTAATTCTTTTTCTTTTTCGCTTACGCTTACCCTTACACAGATGACCTCTCACGGTTCCTCGGAAGGAGGGAACGCACATTCCCACACGGACGGACTTGCACGAGAGGGTTTTACCCATATCTTGTGGGAGGTACTTCAGGGAGCAGGTTATATGACGCCTCCCCAGTACGCGGTGTAGCTGTTCGAGGAGCACCGGGTGCCCCGCTGTAGGGTGAGGATGACCCTGGAGCCTCATCCCCTACAGCCAGGCTGGTGTTTGTTGGACTCTGAGTCTTTCGAATACAGGGCTGAAGACATAATTGAGGCCATTGCTCTCCACGGGCTGACGACCTTCTGTGGTTTTCACCCCTTGGAGCTGTCTACTCATCCCATTTGCTTGTTCCCCACTGAAAAGGAAGACAACCCAATGTGGAAAGACCGAGTGGAGCATGCCAAGGATATATGGGCTCTTTACCCAGGGCAGACTGCTCACTTAACGGTGCGATGCATGAATGCCCTGTACCGCCTGCAAGCGGTGCGAGGGGAGGCAATGTCTCAGCTAATGGCATTGGTGGAAGCTACCAAGATCACCCTGGATAATAGAGAGGAACTGGTGGTAGACCTATCCACTGAGATGGTGGAAAAAGACCTACAGGTGGAACAGATGGCCAACCAGATCCAGGAGCTTGAGGAGCTAGTGGGAGCCAGGGAGAACACCATTGAGGTTCTCGAGGATCAGCTAATCAACACTCAACAACAACTCGAGGAGGCTAACCAGCATTTTGGATATGCACCATTAGGAGATTCAGGACATGGAGGCCAACTAGGATGTTGACATTGAGGGAGGAGTGGAGCCGGAGCCTGCATCTAGCCTAGACACTGCTGGCTCAGGGAGACCCCCTTCCCCCGAGTCAAGCGTTGCCTCGTTTGTCCATTAAGTTACGAGGATAGGGTTAGAAGTGTGTGGCGGTAGAACTCCTTGAGGCTAGCTTAGCTTTTGCACCCTTGGGGTACTAGGCTAGACAGGGTTGAGTCTTTTGATCGTTGATGTAATCGTAACAAACTCTTTTGGATGTTATGGATGATGGATGATGTCAACTTTTAATTATGAAGGAAATTTTATGTCTTATGGTGTCTTTCATTGAAGTATGCAAGGAAAAATTTGCATTTTGCAAATCTTGTCCTTTTCGAATCTTTTTACCACATGTGAACCCTGACATCGCGCGTATGATATTAAAGAACATCCTAAATTTTCAGATGGCGGGAAGGGCGCGTCGTGGACAGAATGAGCGCATTCCTCCACCCCCGCCACCGCCTCCTACCATGCAAGAACTGATGGCTTAGCAGAATGACATTCTGCGTCAGTTGGCTCAGCGTCAGCCGCCACCTCAGCATTATGGTGGTGGTGGTCACCATCAGCGTCCCCCAGCAGCAGCCACTTATCAGGAGTTCCTCAGCACTCAGCCGCCTTGTTCACTCGGGCAGAGGATCCACTTGATACTGATGTATGGCTTAGGGTAGTGGAATCCAAATTCCCACTACTAAATGGAGTTTGTTCAGATGGGGCTAAGGTCAGGTTCGCCACCCAGCAGCTTCGCGGACCCACGCGGACATGGTGGGACCACTTTCTCGCTATGCAGCCAGTTGACCATGTGGTGGAATGGAGAGAATTCAAGGCAGCCTTCAAAGGGCATCACATACCAGCAGGCATTATGGACCGCAAGCTCAATGAGTTTTTGGCACTCACTCAGGGGAATCGTACTATGTTGCAGTACGCTCAGGCCTTCAATGACCTGTGTCAGTATGCATGCTATCATGCAGACACTGATGAGAAGAAGAGGGATAGGTTCAGGAGGGGCCTCAGTACTAAGCTCCGCAACCGTCTCAACACAGTCAGGGCCAACAGCTACAATGAGTTAGTCAACATGGCCATTTCCCAGGAAGAATGCATCACAGCCCGCCAGGCAGAAAAGAAGAGGAACACCCCTGTGGCAGGACCTTCAGCTTAGCCTCAACGCTTCAGGGTTGTATCTGACACTCAGAACAGGGGACCTCAGCAGCAGCAAGGACGTTGGGTGATCCGACCACAGCAGCAGCAGCAGGCACCCAACCGCTCTCAGCCCCCAGTTCAGAGGAACAACAATCAGCCACAGCAGCAATACCGTCAAGCCAATGACAACAGATGTTTCACTTGTGGTAGCACTGGACACTACGCTAAGAATTGCCCCAAGAACCAATAGAGGCAGGGGCAGAGTTCCAATCAGAATCAAGGCAAGAGGCAGAAGGTGCAAATGAGACAAGGCAGGCTGAACTTCACCACCATGGCTGATATTCCAGAGGGAGCACCCATCATGACTGGTATCTTTTCCATTTTGAATTATCCTGCAATCATTCTTTTTGATTCTGGTGCATCACACAGTTTTATCAGTGCAAAATTTAGTGCCAAATGCCAGTTACCTTTCCATCACACCAATGGGGGTATTACAATTTCAACACCCGGAGGCAGGGTTGCCACCTATCAAATCAACAGGCATGTGCCTATAAAGTTTGGTAGTCTGATAATTAAAACCACCCTCCTCATTTTGGGATTGGATAGTGTGGATATCATTTTAGGAACTGACTGGTTAACCAGATATCAAGTGGTAATTGATATTGCAGCAAGGGCCATTGAGATACACTCACCTACTTGTGGTGAAACTACATTATTTTTGCCTAATCAGGGTTGTACCCGTTCCTGTGCCTTCACCATGATAGAATCACCTGTTGAGAGAATCCCAGTGGTCTATGACTACCCAAATGTGTTTCCGGACGAATTGCCAGGGATGCCACCTGACAGAGACATCGAGTTTGCGATTGAGTTGCAACCTAGAACTGCACCTATATCCAAGAGACCCTATAGGATGCCTCCAGCAGAATTGGCAGAATTGAAAAAGCAACTACAAGAATTGTTGGACAAGGGATTCATTCGCCCAAGTACTTCTCCATGGGGATGTCCAGCCTTGTTCGTAAAGAAGAAGGATGAGAGTTTGAGGTTGTGTGTGGACTACCGCCCTCTCAATGCAGTAACAATCAAAAATAAGTATCCATTGCCCCGCATTGATGTATTGTTTGATCAGTTGGTGGGAGCCAAAGTATTCTCCAAGATAGACCTTCGCTCTGGCTATCATCAGATAAAAATCAGGGCCAGTGATATTCCGAAGACAACTTTCTCTACCAGATATGGGCTTTATGAGTACTTGGTGATGTCTTTCGGGCTGACCAATGCCCTGGCTTATTTCATGTATTTGATGAATTCAGTGTTTATGCCAGAGCTGGACAAGTTTGTGGTGGTCTTCATCGATGATATATTGGTCTATTCAAGGAATGAAGCTGAGCATACTATGCACTTGCATACAGTACTTCAGAGACTGTGCGACCATCAGTTGTATGCTAAATTGTCCAAATGTGAATTCTGGCTAAGGGAAATCAAGTTCTTGGGCCACACCATTTCTCAGGATGGGGTATTTGTTGATCCTGAGAAAGTCCAAGAAGTGATGGATTGGAAACCTCCTACCACTGTATGGCAGATTCGGAGTTTTCTGGGATTGGCAGGGTACTATCGATGATTTATTCCGGATTTCTCCAGGATTGCCAAGCCAATGACGGAGTTGCTGAAGAAAGGAGTAAAGTATGAG
The DNA here is from genome assembly GCA_029449295.1 of Zea luxurians. Taxonomy (NCBI): domain Eukaryota; kingdom Viridiplantae; phylum Streptophyta; class Magnoliopsida; order Poales; family Poaceae; genus Zea; species Zea luxurians. Next base: position 4,612,900 of record JAOPSE010000045.1, on the reverse strand, counting down.
TGGAGTCAGAAATGTGAAGAGGCCTTTCATGCATTGAGACAGCATCTCACAACAGCACCCGTGTTAGCTTAGCCTGACAACACCAAACCCTTTGAGGTTTATTGCGATGCTTCAGGCACTGGATTGGGATGTGTCTTGATGCAAGACAACAGAGTTATTGCCTATGCATCCAGAGCACTCAGGCCTCATGAGCAGAACTACCCCACTCATGATCTGGAGTTAGCAGCCGTAGTTCATGCTCTGAAGATTTGGAGACAATATTTGATGGGAGCTCATTGTAATATCTATACTAATCACAAGAGTCTCAAATATATTTTCACTCAGGCTGATCTTAATATGAGACAGAGGAGATGGTTGGAATTAATCAAGGACTATGATTTGGAGGTGCATTACCATCCTGGCAAGGCCAATGTTGTGGCAGATGCCTTAAGCAGGAAAGCCCAGTGCAACTATGTGATCATGGACTCTAATATCGCCACTCTATGTGACGAGTTATGCAAATTGAACCTATAAGTCATTCCCTCAGGCACCTTGAGTTATATCTCAGTGGAGCCCACTTTGCAGGAGCAATTAGTCATGGCACAGATTGGTGACAAGGGTGTTCAAGTCATTAAGGAAATGATCGAACGGAAGGTGGACAAATACAAATGCTTCCGTCAGGACAGCAAGGGAGTTTTATGGTTTGTAGACCGATTTGTTGTTCCTAAAAACCCCGAACTCAGAAAGAAAATATTGGATGAAGCTCACCTTTCAAAATTTTCCATGCACCCCGGCAGTAACAAGATGTATCATGATCTCAGATCCTTGTACTGGTGGACCAGAATGAAGAGGGAAATTGCTAAGTATATATCTGAATGCGACACTTGCTACAGAGTCAAGGCTAGTCATTTGAAGATGGCAGGCACCTTACAGCCCCTTCCCATACCATCTTGGAAATGGGAGGATGTTTGCATGGATTTTATTGTAGGATTGCCCAATACCTCCCGGCACCACGATTCTATTTGGGTCATTGTGGATAGGTTGACCAAGACAGCGTATTTCTTGCCAGTACATACCACCCACGAGACAGAAAAGTATGCAGAAATTTATATTGACTAGATAGTTCGTTTGCATGGAATACCAAGGACTATTGTATCTGACAGAAAAGCACCATTCGTGGCACGTTTCTGGGAGCAATTGCAAGAATCACTTGGGACCCATGTAATAAGAAGCTCAGCATACCATCCTCAAACAGATGGTCAGACAGAAAGGGTGAATCAGATTTTGGAAGACATGTTGAGGGCATGTGTGCTACACTATGGTAAGGATTGGGACAAGTGTCTTTCATTAGCAGAGTTCTCCTATAATAACAGCTACCAGTCTAGCCTAAAGATGGCACCTTTCGAGGCCTTATATGGGAGAAGGTGTAGGACACCGCTAAATTGGTCTCAAGCTGGAGAGAGGGAAATATTTGGACCTGACCTGGTACTTGAAGCAGAGGAGAGAGTCAGAGTCATTAAGAAGAATTTAGAGGCTGCCCAGGCCAGGCAAAAGAGTTATCATGACAAGAGGAGGAAGCCTCTACAGTTTGAAGTGGGAGATCATGTTTATCTTAAGGTGTCACCCACCAAAGGTGTTCAGAGATTTGGAATCAAGGGCAAGTTAGCTCCTCGCTGCATTAGGACCTATGAGATCAAAGAAACTTGTGGGCCTCTAGCATATCAATTGAAGTTGCCACCACATATGTCAGCAGTTCATGATGTGTTCCACGTATCTCAGCTATGAAAGTGTGTCCGCTTACCCACAGAAGTGCTACCTGAACCAGAATTGGAGATAGAACCAGACTTATCTTATCAAGAGCACCCCGTCAAGGTATTAGATCAAAAGGAGAGATCAACGCGGGCAAGGTCGACCAGGATGTATAAGGTTCAGTGGAGCCACCATTCAGTAGAAGAGGCTACGTGGGAGACTGAGGATTTTCTACGTTCTCGCTTCCCCGACTTTCTGCCCAAAGGAGTCGGTACGTAATCCAAAAACCCCACCCCCACCTGCCCTTTGAATCTAAATATAAGAAAAACTTCGATGTTAAAGGTATAGTAAGCTTTGAAAATAACTTTAAAAGGACTTCCTTCTGAAGTTGCAAAGAGAATGACATTCGAAGAGCAGTTAACTAGAGAAACTTGACTAAAGGAAAATGCAACACACCAGCACACCTTCTTGGTACCCCCTAAGGGATCCCTACCCAAAATCTCGAGGCGAGATTCCTTTAAGGGGGAGGGCTGTAACACCTCAGGTGTTACCAAGACACTGGCTTCATACTTGCACTGATGACTTGTTATCACATGTGGTTAATTCGAGAAGGAGCACCTAAAACCTTGGAAACATGGGTTAGCTAGGAAATGTTAATGACAAAAGCTTTACCCAAACATTTTGAACAATTTTCATCTTGAGCCAAAGAGGTTAAACCCTAGACCCCTAAAGGCACTAGACTTCCAAGCAAGGGATCAGTGGATAAGTTAATCAAGTGGCCAAATCTTGATTCTAATCTTTAACCAAAGTTTAAGTACACACTAAAACCTATAAAATGCAGAAGGGAAACATTACAAAAAGGCCCCTCAAAGGCCCCAAATCCACTCCTTAAGTAGAGAGCACACTAGAGCTGTCTAATCTTCTCTAAGTCAAAATTTAACCCTAATTTAAAGATCAGACGTGTCCACTTAGTAAATGGCGCCAAAACCACTTGGTCTGAATACCAAAAAGGTGCCAAACTACCTAAGGAAACCACTGGAAAAATTTGAACCCGAGCCAAAACCATTTGACATGATTTGACATCACTTTTGTCTTGGGGTGGACAGTGAGACAACCCAGATTTGGCATCCGCAAATCTTCTGACCTAGGGCTTATCTCCCCTTGGAACTCACATACAAGAGATAGCCATAGGTGCCAGGAAGAGGTCTGCGCTGGATTTTTGCCAAGATTCGCATGTTTGCGATCTCAGCAGGCGTTTGAACAAGGGCAGAAACACACCTGTTGGAACTTGCTCTCCCGAGCAAGGTGATCCAACGGGGGAGTAGAAGTAATGCAGACAAGGTTTAGCTCAAGAGGGCAATTGCTTTCTTAATCTCCCCTCTCAAGGGCACTGTGCGGGGGTATTTATAGGTGCCTGAGTGCCCAGCGCCTTGGGTTAAGTACGCATGTGCCCTCAGGCGCCCAGGTTATCCCAGGAATATTCCCATAAAGCAGGGTCACATACTGTAATTATAGAGAAGCCTTTACAAATTAGGCCCGTAATGCGCTGCGGCCACGCGGGGCCTGTTACAATGGGCCAGATTGCACGTGGGCCTTCGTGCTGGACGACTCCGTGGGATGGGGCGACCTCGCCAGAAGCCTTCGTTCCTCGGCGCATTGGACGAAGGGTGGAGTCTGCCAGTCGTCTTGTCTCCGTTTGTGCAGCGAGACTGGTGAAGGCATCGAGCGAAGGGTAGCGTCTTCGCCTTCGCCCCAACATTTGCCCTCTGAGGGACCAGTTCGACTAAGTCATCTGGTGCCGAAGGCGTCGCTAGATGGTGGAGACGCTGCCCTCGCACGAAGTGGTTCCGCGGGGGTTTTTGACATGACCGTTGATTGACGCCGTACTGTTGGATTGCGGGTTTCCCCAAGTGTCGCGCCCTGTGTACAAAAGGGGGTGGGGGCGGCGCAGGTTGAAATTTACCTTTCCACGCGCCGCGAAAACCCTAACCTCCTTTTCAAACTGCTCGCCTGCTCGTGTGCCCTCCTTGCTCCTGTTCGTCGGATATCTGGCCCGTGTGAAGCAGACTGCACGCCGCCGTCGACGGTACGTAGCCATGCTGTCTTCCTCCTCGTCTGCTGCGACCACGCCGACGGCCGAGGCTTCGTCCGAAGATACCTCAGGCACTGTGGCGGCGGCAGAGTTACGGCCGGGTGCGGTGAAATTTGGTGTTTCGCGGATGTCGTCGGTCCGCGTGCAAGATATGCAACAGTTGGGGTATTTTCGCGGCGGGGTTAGGCGCGTCCCAGGGGCAGAGGAGGTTCCCGAGCCCGAGGGCGAATTGGTCGTTTTCGAGGCATTTTTCATCGTCGACCTTTGTTTGCCTGCACATCGTTTTGTTTCGGAGGTTCTACAGAAGTTCGAAGTCCAGGTTCACCAGCTGACACCGAACGCCGTGGTGGCATTGGCGAAGTATGTCTAGGCAACGACATCGTATGGCGGTCAGCCTTTGGTGGAAGTCTTCGCCAAGCAATACTGTCTGCACTGGCAGAAGAGAAAAATTGGACATAAGATTGCGCAATTCGGATCGTGCACTTTCACACCGAAGTCCGGGAAGGCTTCGATGGAAGTTGTGGAGCTGGTCCCCTGTGCCCGAAATAAGTGGGGCAACTGGTGGAATTACTGGTTCTATGTTTTAGAGGCCGAAGTCAAAGACCGCCCAGGGCTCCCCGCAGCCATTATGTGCTCTCATTATTATGTGGCGTACCCGCCATTTGAAGTAGCAGAGGATGATGAGAATGAAAGGGCCCTTCGAATCGCTGCCCGTACGAGTAGTGGGTGTGATCTAGTTGAGGAGTTCATAACATATGGGGTGTGGCCCGTGGCGCATGGATGGGCGTTGGGCGAAGTATGCCCTCGCGAGATGCCCTCCTTGGGTGGGCGGAAAGTACGAAGTCCGCTTTTTGCTTTGGATGTGCGAGGGCGGGATCTTGCTGCGGTTGTGCGCGAAGTGAAGGATGGGGCGGTGCGAATTGTGGGGCGCTACGTGCCGAAGACGGAGGCCCTGCGGAGCTGGGATATACGCGGATCCAACGACCGCCTGAATAGGGTCTTCGAGTTGAATCGTTTACCGTATGGCGGTTATCCCGGGGAAGACGTTGTCGACCGCCGCGGGAAAAGACCAGCGGCTATGGTTGAAGAAGACCCCGCGCTTGAGGCCGTCCCAGCCACTAAGAAAAGGAAGCTAGGTACTGCGGTGGGGGAACTGGGGGTCTCCGATAGTTTTGCTATGGAGTTGATGGGGACATGCACGGCCCCTAGGGAAGGACGTCTTCGCCCGAGCTCCGGGAGTCTTCGGCGCAGATGCTGGAGGTTACTGGGGGTCGATGGCCCAAGAACGTTCCTATCCCCCGCGCGGCTGGCGAAGACTTCTTTACGTCTCGCATGGCTCGTGACTTGAGAGTGTTTCCTTACGGACGGAATATTGCTGCTATTGTGTCGGCAGTGATGAATAATGACCGTCAAGATGCTGCGCAGAAGTGTCGGCCGGTCGTCAGGATGGTCGACCCCGTGCGCGAGGCGAAGAGGGCGCGAGGAAGCGCGAAGGCTGCGGCCTCCGGCAGTGGCAAGCTGGTGCCGGCTGTGAAAACGGCTGCGCCCGGGGGCAGCAAAGCGCCAACAGGCGAGAAGGCTGCAGCCGCTGGCGGAACCAAGCCTCTCCCGGGCGGACCGTCGCCAGCGAAGCGTGTTGCTGACTTCGGCACAAATATCAGTGTCGAGGACTATCTAGGCGGTAAGTTTTTTTTGACCGGAGACGTGTTGCAGGGTCGGGCGAGGGACAGTTGGTTGTTGTCCCGCCTTCGGTGGCAGCCACCTCGCCATCGGCGGTGGTGAAGGCGAAGGGGGCCATGCAGGACCTGTGGGCCGCCTTTTGCGCGAGCGGCGAGATTCTGACAGCCGCTGCCGCTAGGGACGTGGCGGGCACCATGTCCCAGTGGCTGAGGGAAGTGTCTCAGCAGTTGTCGCAGCAGCTGACGCAGCAGCTAAAGCAAGTAAGTTGCGCTGGACTTCGATGTTTGCTGTGTTTTGGTTCATGCGTTTATCTCATGAAGGTTTGACTTGTGTTTTTGCCAGGCAACCGACTTTGCCGACCGTGTTGCGTCGGGCGTCCTGACTGTGGACGTCGCCGCCGAGGTCGAGAATCTTCGGGTGCAGCACGCGGATGTTGTCCGGGATAATTCGGCCGCGGAGAGCAAGAACCGCAGGCTTGCGGAGAAGGTGGCCGCCCTGGAGGCTGAGAAGACTGACCTCCAACGTCGGCTGGCGGAGGAGAGGAGGGAGGCTAACCAGGCTATCGTCGAAGCGCAGGCTGCGCAAGCGGAGGCTAAGGCGGCGCTGGCGAAGGGTAGCCTCGCCAGCCAACGCGCCGAGGAATGGAAGGCGAGGTTCAACGCCCTGCGCAGCCGCGTGGACAAGGCGGAGACCTCGGTGTGCTCAGAAGTCGTGCGGACGCATGCGTAGCTCGTGGAGGCATACCACGATCTGGGTGCGCGGACTACAGATTTCGATGTGCCCGACCATGAGGCCAGCCTCCGCTTCCTTGAATGGTTGCAGGAGGAGCTGCAGGTGCTCCTGACTATTATGCAGGGCTTCATGTCCTACGCCTCCCTCGTCACATGCGAGGGGGCCATGAACGCGCTGTCACGCGAGGGGTGCAAACACTATGAGGTCTTCGATCAGTCAGATGAAAACTTTGAGTGCGAAATTTTTAAGGTCGAAGACCCTGTGGTGAAGGACTCCGCGGGGGCACTCTTCGATCGGATGTGGGATCCTTATGGGCGAGAGGCAGTTAGGGAGCGGTCTGACCGGGCGAGGGAGCAGGTAAAGTTTGTCTTTTGTTTCGCATCGTTGAATGTGGGTACGCGTGGGTTTGTTGAATGAGTGTGCTGTTGCTGCAGATGGCGCGTGCCGAGGAAGTTGAAGACTTTGGGCATCTGAATGGCGCGCGGCCCGAGGCGGAGGTCAACCCGGTGCTGCCCAAGGCTGAGGTCGACCCGGCACTGCCCCCAGAAACTGGTGAAGGCTCCTTCACTGCACCTGCGTCTACTGAGTCTGGTGAGCCAGCCCCTGCGCCGATGGCGGAAGATCCCCCGAAGGCGGAGCCAGCGGTGGAGGATCCTGTGGCGGCGGCTGGGCCTTCGCAGGTGGCTTAGTGGGTGTGGGGGAGTTAGTGAATTTTGTCTGTGTTACTGAACCATGGTTGCTGCGTAGGTTCAGGATTTTGTGGCGGCTTCGACCGTGGTTGCTGGAAATGAATCGAATGAGTCTGTGTCTAAGTTTTTTGAGTTTGATGATTCTGGGAGTTCGGTTGTGTGGACGGAAGAGTCTTCGGATGAGGACTTGGATTACTTTGCGGCCTTAGATGTGGCTGCGGCGGAGGCTTCTCCGTGTGTGATGGATGCTGAAGTTTTTCCTGGTCCGAGTGCTGGTCGTAGGCGGCGAAGGGCGGTGGCGAAGCGTAGAGTGAGTGAGGTGGAGGGTGCTCGTCTTCGTGTGGACAGGGCTGGCAAGCGGGAATTATTGTCCTCGCCGGTTGGGGCAAGTGTAGGTGAGGGGGAGTTGCGAAGTCTTTTTGAGGGTGAGGAGTTAAGGATAATGCTGTTTAACTATAGGGAGATGGGTATCATTCCAAAGGTTGAACCAATGTAAGGTGTGATGCCCTCGCTGTACGTATGTAACTATAATTTGGATGATGATGCTGTGTGCCTTCGCTGATCCGGCTGTGTTCGTGGGGGACTTGTGCACTTGATCTAGCGCGTTTATGATGTCGGTCCGGCTGCACCTGTAGTCGGTCTTTTTATGAAGACTTCGATTTTGCGCACTTGTTGTGCTAGTCTGGCTGCACCCTTAGGCGACTTTTGCACGGATAGTCTTTCGATTTTGCGCACTTGTTGTGCTAGTCCGGCTGCACCCTTAGGTGACTTTTGCATGGATAGTCTTTCGGAGAAGACTTTGATTTTGCGCACTTGTTGTGCTAGTCCGGCTGCACCCTTAGGCGACTTTTGCACGGATAGTCTTTCGGAGAAGACTTCGATTTTGCGCACTTGTTGTGCTAGTCCGGCTACACCCTTAGGCGACTTTTGCACGGATAGTCTTTCAGAGAAGACTTCGATTTTGCGCACTTGTTGTGCTAGTCCGGCTACACCCTTAGGTGACTTTTGCGCGGAGTGTCGCACGCGAGGGTAGCTAGCGCTGCCCCTCGCGGTGACTTCGTTGTTGTCGAATGCCGAAGACCGTCAATGCGGTCTGTTTTTGATGTGATTCTTTGCGGGGGATTTTTGCGTATATATTACATGGCTCTGCCTCATTAAAAACCTCACCCCCCGGGAGGAAAAGAGTGCGGGCCGGAATAAAACTGTTTGGGGAATTACAAGGGTGAGTTGACCCTGAGTAGTTAAACAAAAAATTTGCGAAGGTTGTCTATATTCCAGGAATGTTCCAGATCTTCGCCAGATTGTGTTGTTAATCTGTACGCGCTGGGAGACGACTTCATCTTGACGATAAATGGTCCTTCCCACTTTGGTTCCAGCTTTCCCCGTGACTCTGTCTGGGTTGTGCGGACAAGTACGAGGTCTCCTTCGCTGAATTCCCTCGGGATGACTGTGTGGTCGCGCCATGCTTTTGTTTGAGCTTGGTATTTGTTTAGAGCCTGTAGGGTGAAGACGCGGTCTCTGTCGATGAGGTCCTTCAAAGTAGGCTCGTCTACGTCAGGGACGGCTGATGTGACTGTCTGTGGTGACCCATGTTTTATTTCTTGCGGGGTCATGGCCTCCGATCCATATAGAAGGCGGAAAGGGGTGAACCCAGTCGCCCTGCACTCAGTCGTGTTCAGCGCCCAGACCGCTTCGGGTAACAGGTTGGCCCACTTGCCTTTCTTGTCGTCGAGGAGCATTTTCTTGATGGCTGTGAAAATTTTACCATTGGCGCGTTCCACGACTCTGTTGGATTGCGGGTGGTACACTGAGGCGAAGGCAAGCTTGGTGCCAATGGAGAAGCAGAAATCCTTGAAATCTTGGCTGTCAAATTGCTTGTCGTTGTCAACTGTGAGCTCGGACGAGACTCCGAAGCGGCAAACAATGTTTTGCCAGAAGAATTTCTGGGCAGTCTTTGATGTTATCGTGGATACAGCCCTCGCCTCGATCCATTTGGTAAAGTACTCAACGGCGACGAAGATGAACTTGAGGTTCCCCTGGGCCGTGGGTAGGGGCCCGACAATGTCCAGGCCCCAGCGCTGAAGAGGCCACGTGTAGGCGATTAGCTTTGTGAGTTGCGAAGGGCTTCCCGAGCGTGGAGAAAACTTCTGGCAGGCTTCGCAGGACCTTGTGACCCGATTTGTGGCGCAGATCATGGCGGGCCAGTAGAAACCTTGATGGATCACCTTTGCGGCTAGGGCCCTAGGCCCTGCGTGTGAGCCGCAAGTCCCGTTGTGGACTACGCGTAGGATTTGGACGCCTTCGGTCTCGGTGACACATTTAAGCATGGGTTGGCTGACCCCCTTCTTGTAAAGCTGACTTTCGATTAGTGCGAAGTCCCGGCTTCGATGTTTGAGGCGCTTGGCTTCATTGACATCGGTTGGATGATAGCACCCCTGCAGGAACAGGGTTATTGGTGCCCGCCAATCTTCGGTCATGATGAGGTTGACTATGCGGTGGCCCTCGCTATCATTGGTTATTTGGAGCCCCTCTGGGCTGCGGACGGCTGGCGTGCCGATGACATGGTAGAATACATCGGAGGGCAGGGCCTCACCTCTAGCGGCTACCTTGGCCAATGCGTCGGCCTCTTCATTCTTGGCACGGTCCACATGCTGCAGGGTAAAACCTTTGAATTGTCTTTCGAGACTGCGGATAGCCGCGAGGTACTGCATAAGCGCTGGGTCCTTCACTGCGTAGTCTTTCTCAACTTGGCCGGCGACTACCTTGGAGTCCGTTCTGATGATGCAGGTGGTGACACCAAGTGCCCTTAGCTTTTGAAGGCCTAGAATGACAGCTTCGTATTCTGCTATATTGTTGGTGCATCTATCAGAGTCCAAAGCAAAGCTGAGGCGTGCTGCCTATCTGTGCTTGACCCCTATGGGTGAAGTAATGACTGCAGCGGCGCCTGCCCCCGCATGGCACCATGCGCCATCTCAATGGATTATCGACGCCTTCTCTGCGGGCGGGTCCGGCTGTGTCATTGGCCCAGTCCAGTCGACGACGAAGTCTGCTAGGACTTGTGACTTGATGGCTGTCCTGGGTTCGAATGTGATGTGGTAGCCGGAGAGTTCGGCTGCCCATTTGGCAATCCGGACTGATGCCTCCGGGTTTGTAAACAATTCGCTTAGTCCCCTATCTGAGGTGACCCGGACCTTGAATGCTTCAAAATAATGGCGCAATTTGTGCGAAGCCATAACAACTGCGTAGGCGATTTTTTCTAGTTCCGTCATATTGCATTTTGATGTCGTGAGTACTTCGGAGACATAATAAACTGGACATTGCCTGATTGTGCCCTCTCTGTTCTGCTCTTGAACCAGTGCTGCGCTGACCGCATGCGGCGAAGCTGCGATGTAGAGCAACAGGGGTAGCGAGGGGTCGGGGCTTGTAAGAGTCGCCAACTCTGACAGGTATTGCTTTAATGAAGCGAAGGCCGCCGCCTGCTCTGGTCCCCATGCGAAGTCTTTTGCGCCGTGGAGTGTTTTGAGGAAAGGGAGGCTTCGCTCTACGGATTTGGAGATGAATCTGTTGAGGGTGGCCAATCTGCCTGTCAGTCGTTGGACGTCTCTGGGTGACTGCGGTGGCGTCATGTTGATGATGGCTTGGATTTTGGTTGGATTGGCTTCAATCCCGCAGTGCGACACCAGGTAGCCCAATATTTTCCCCTAGCGAACGCCGAAGACGCACTTTTCGGGGTTTAGGCGAAGTCGTGCGTCCCGCATGTTCACAAACGTTTCGGCGAGGTCAGCCAGATGGTCCTCCTTGCTTTTGCTAGCGACGACGATGTCGTCCACATACGTAAATATGTTTCTGCCGACCTGGCTCTCGAGCACCGTTTTGGTGAGCCGAGAGAATGTGCACCCGGCGTTCTTAAGTCCCTCCGGCATTCTGATGAAGCAATACGTGCCAAAGGGTGTTATGAAATTGGTGCTTGCCTTGTCTTCCTCCTTCATATATATTTGATGGTAGCCAGAGAAGCAATCAAGGAGTGACATGACTTTGCACCCGGCCGCAATATCGACGATTTTGTCGATCTGAGGTAGCGGGAAGTTGTCCTTGGGGCAGGCCTTGTTGAGACTGGTGAAATCGATGCACATCCGCCATTTGCCGCTCTTCTTCTGCACCATCACTACATTGGCGAGCCATGTAGGGTAGGCGATTGGCTCGATGAATTTGGCTTCAAGCAGGCGATGTACCTCGGCCTTGGCGGCTTCTGTCTTCTCATCAGACATCTTGCGCAGCCGCTGCTTCTTCGGCCTCACCGAAGGGTCGATTCCCAAGCTTTGCTCGATGATGGAGCGACTGACTCCGACCAGGTCGAGGGCGGACCAGGCGAAGACGTCTTTATTTTTGGACAGGCAGCAGAGGATTCTCTCCTCGTCATGCGAAGTGAGGTCTTCGCTGATGGTGACCGTTTGCTTGGGTGTTGCTTGGTCGAGGGGAACAGTCTTGGTCCCGTCGTTACTCTGCAGCTGTGCTTTGTCGTGTTCTTTGGCGGCTGGGCTGGCAGACTCGGGGACCTCGCGCTGGGCCGTGAGGCAGTGTACGTTCCTTTGTCCGGGAACGAAGTCTCTTTCTATGTTGCGCGCGGCCTGCTGGTTGCCGTAGACTGTGATGGCGCCTTGCAGACCTGGGATCTTCATGCACAGGTAAAGTCCGTGAATGGCTGCCTCAAACTTGTTGATGGAGCCTCGACCCAATATGGTGTTGTACGGGTACACCATGCCGACGATGTCGAACGTGACTTGCTCACTTCGTGCATTGGGTGCTACACCGAAGGAGAGGGGTAGCTCTATTTTGCCGACAGGAAAGGTGCCTTTGCCGCCGAAGCCATACAGCGGGTTGTTCGAAGGCTTGAGCAGGCTGTGGCTTATGCCCATGCGGTCGAAGGCATGGAGGAAAATGATATCTGCCTGGCTGCCATTGTCGACTACGACTTTGTGCAGGTCCTAGCCAGCCACGCTGCAGTTGATAACCATGGCGTCGATGTGGGGGGCGCTGTGCAGATCGACGTCTCGAGCGTCGAAGGTCAATGGCACATGGGACCACTTCGTCTGCATGACTGGACCGGTGACGGCGACGTGGTTGATGTTGCGGTAATGGTCCTTCTTCTATCGCTTTGTGTCAAAGTCGACGCTAGACCCCCCCAGTGATCATGTGAATGACTCCGCGATACGGCTGATCGGCGAAGTTTTCTTGCTTTGGGGCTTGGGGATGGTTGGGGTGGTGGATGTTTTGTTGTTGCGGGTGTGGCGGTGGGGGTGGGGGAGGTAGGATTTGTACCTCTTGGTGGTGTTGGTATGTGTGGTGTGGTGGATGCGGAGTGGGGCCGTGGTTGTATGGCTGAGGGGGTGTTGATATGTGTGCGCGACAACTCTGGGGTTGTCGGCTGGTTGCGCCCGTGCCATCCAGTCTCTGGTGGCCTTCGTCTCTGGGCAGTCTCTTGTAGGGTGCGCGCAGTCTTTGTCGTGGAACAAGCAGTAAAATCTGCGCGGCTGCTGCGCACGTCCCTGGCCCCGACCACGAGTTCCGTTTCCGTGGCCCTGGGGGGATACTCCTGGCGGCGAGGGGCCTCGCCAGCGGGGTGCTGGTTGGCGATGTTGTGTACCTGCTGCTGATTGCGGCCGTCCCGACCGAAGTCTGCCTGCAAAGGCCTCATCCACGTACGACTGGACTGCGGAGGGTCTTTAGGTTTCCTCTGAGACTCGACTTTGCGCTGGTGGAGCTCTTCGGATCTAGCGTATTTTTTGAATAACTGATACAGCTCCTGTAGGTTCCTGGGCGGATCTCTGATGCAGTGGCTGTAAAGGACGCCAGCCCGAAGGCCACTGATGGCATAGTGAATGGCGATTTGGTCATCAACCGAAGGCAGTTGTGACTTGAGAGTCAGAAACTTGCGGTAGTACTCCCGTAGAGTTTCTCGTTCCAGCTGCTTGCAGAGCGAAAGTTCAGCCAAGGCATCGGTGTCTGGGCGGTACCCTTGGAAGTTGAGCAGGAATTTGTCCCGAAGACTTCTCCAGGAGTCGATGGATAGCGGGGGTAACCTGGTGTACCAGGTGAGGGCCTGGCCTTCGAGGGCGATGATGAATGACTTGGCCATCGTGGCGTCTTCCCCTCCGGATGATGCAACGGCGACCTGATAGCTCATGATATACTGTGCTGGGTCAGTGTTGCTGTTGTACTTGGGATAGGTCCCCGCCCTGAAGTTGGCGGGCCATGGTGATACTTGCAGGTGGGGCGCCAGGGGACTCCGCTCGTCAAGGTAGTTGACACCTTGGAATGCTGCGGCATGCGGAGTGGTGTGTCCGCGCTGAGGGATGAATAAGTCTTCGATCTGCGCGTGCTGTTGGAGGGGTGGGCCGTGTTGCAGACCGAGTTGGCCTTCGCGCTACATGAGGGCGATCTCTTGCTCAAGCTCCTGAGCCTTTTGCTCTTCGTCGCGTATCATCTGGCGCACTTTGGCTTGCGCAGACACGTGTTGGCGTTTGGCTTCGAGGATCTCTTTTTGCCTCTAGAGGTTGCGGTTCTTGATGCGCAAGGCATGCAGCTGTAGTTGTTCCTCTGTGGAAACGCTGATGATTTCGCCGTCCTCGGTGGCATCAGCGCCCTCTGGTGGAGCGAAGCCTGGGGGATGCTGCTGTTGTCCTCCGGAGCTGCAGGTGCGGAGGCTGCCTTCGGGTGTGGGTTGTTCATTGCGCTGGCTCTTGTTGAGTGCGTCATTGTCTTCACAGGCTTCTTGGTGGGTGGTGTCGACAAGGGCCTTGCCCTTTTTCTCAGCCAGCAGCGTTGCTTTCGCAGCTTCGTCAACGGATGGGGCTGCCTTCGAGCTAGCTTTCTTGGGTGCCATCGCGGGTGGTTTTTCGTAGCACAAACGGTGGGCGCCAAATGTTGGAACTTGCTCTCCCGAGCAAGGTGATCCAACGGGGGAGTAGAAGTAATGCAGACAAGGTTTAGCTCAAGAGGGCAATTGCTTTCTTAATCTCCCCTCTCAAGGGCACTGTGCGGGGGTATTTATAGGTGCCTGAGTGCCCAGCGCCTTGGGTTAAGTACGCATGTGCCCTTAGGCGCCCAGGTTATCCCCGGAATATTCCCATAAAGCAGGGTTACAGACTGTAATTACAGAGAAGCCTTTACAAATTAGGCCCGTAATGCGCTGCGGCCACGCGGGGCCAGTTACAATGGGCCAGATTGCACGTGGGCCTTCGTGCTGGACGACGCCGCGGGATGGGGCGACCTCGCCAGAAGCCTTCGTTCCTCGGCGCATTGGACGAAGGGTGGAGTCTGCCAGTCGTCTTGTCTCCGTTTGTGCAGCGAGATTAGCAAAGGCATCGAGCGAAGGGTAGCGTCTTCGCCTTCGCCCAACAACACCTCCACGTGTTCGACGCGCCTTGACCTCACTAGAGCACGCCCGGCGCCCGAACCCGTGCGCCCCAAGTCGCGCCAAGCCACGCCCGTGTCCCCTGCCCGCGCCCGTGCCTATAAAGCCAGCCAAGGCTTCAGCCGTACACCCCCGTGCGCTCTCGACATCACCGGAGCACGAGATCGCCGGAGTTTGCCCTGCACACGGCGTGCCAGCGGCCGCCCGAGCACCCGCCACTGTAGCCCGGCCAGCCGAGCCATTCCTAGCCCCGTCTAACCCTCGAGAGAGACTCTACATGCCTCGGTGAAGCTCCCAGAGCGAGGAATCGAGCTCTGCCTCGTTGGAAACACCGAATCAAGGTCACTGGACTTCACCTGACCGCCGGCGAACGTGGACCGACCTCCACGGTGAGCCTTTCTTCGATTCCTTGCACAGCTAGACTCTTAGCACCCCGTGAAGCTTCCTGTGCCCTTGGATTGAACTGTATCGCCGTGGATAGGCCGGAGCACCCGCCGCCGACGAGCTCGCCCGCCTGCGCATGTGGACCGGCCGATTCCGGCCATCACCGTCGTCGAGCAACACCTTGTCGTGACCGCAAGAACTTCCTGGAGCCAACCCCACCCTTTGCCGGACCTCCCTCGCCACGGGTAAGCCGTGCCGCCCTATTTCCTTCCGGGAGTACTGTTCAAAAGGGGGGAGGGACCTCGGGGAAGAAGGAATAGAAGTTAGGGGGGTTTTTGAATTGTCAGCGACTCAGGTGAATAGTTGCACAGGGGTATAAGTTAAAGGATTGTTTTAGGAAAAACCCAGGGTCCTCGGTGTAAACTAGTTTTCCAGAAAACCTTTTAAACATTTCTCATTTAATACAAACAGAGCTTGTAAAATTCATAACTTCAGTTTTATTCAACCAATTTGAGTCAAACCAATTTTGCTAGGTTTTGAATAATGCGAACTACTTAGGAAAAATAGAAAACCCCCTAAGTGTTGTAGAAGAATTTAAAATTTGGAATTAAATAGTGTTTTGGCCAAAAGCTAAATAATAGAGGGAAAAATAGTTACACTGTTAGACTGAGGTTAAGAAAAATCAGAGAAGTACTTAATCACTCCATAACCTGTTTAAAAATAGTAAACCCCTCAGTACACCAAGTTAAGGTAGGGTTTGCCATTTTAATCACTTTTAGCCTAAAGTTAAAGAAAATAGAAAAGGTAGTTTAAAAGAAGAACCAGGGAGCAACCACATTTTTGTTAGCTCCCTTATTCAGTATAGTTCACTGGAAAATTTTGTTGGACCCTTGTTTAGTACAAAAAGAATGCATTACCTTTTATTTTATGAAAACATTGAAAACTTAGGAAAAATCTTAGAAAAATAATCCTGAGAAGAAAACACCCCAAACTTTGGGATAACTAATATTTTGTTATTATAAATATAGGAAAAATAAGAGTTCTGTTGTTTGATATATTTCAAATAACAAGTTAGTTATAAGTACCTTTTTGGCATTAAACTTGGGAAAATCACAACTAAATATCCAGTAGGTATTTTTCTGTGATTTTTAACACAGAGGCCTAATATCACCTATGAATCTTGACAAAAATCAAATTTGGTGCAGAGACCTCACCTAAATTAGAGCTATAGTGTAAAGTGCCCTTTCCCCTTACTTTTGATAATTTTACACAAGTAGCATCTGAATTAATTTCAACCTCAAACTTCTAGAATAACCCACAGAGGTAAGGGTTTACCTAACTATAATTTTTATGACATTTTTGAAAAATGTTAACTAACCATGATAGTTCAAAAAATGCTTAAATAGAAGCACAATGGAGAGAAAAAGGAAAATGTTGGGAGAATTAGATGATGTACAACCAAACCCTTTTAAATATCTCATGGAGCATAAAAATATAATTAAAAAGTGTGACTTCCTTCAAAATCTCAAAGATGAAAGTCTAAAACCCTTAAGTATACCCAAAAGAAACCCTCAAGTCTCACTCAACTTAGTACTACTTTGCCATGCATAACCTTTACAATTTATCATGTCATTAATAAGCATATATCTTATTCATTGCATCCGATAGGCTGTAATCTCGCTGACGGGGAGTACATCCTCGTGCCGGAGCAAGGAGTTGCTCAGGAGGTAGCCTAGGATCCAGCACCAGAGCCTGCCATCGAGGACCTGCCTACCCCAGCTCTGGAAGGCAAGCCCTGGTTTTATGCATAACCAGTTCTATATATTATTTTACTGCACTTAATGATTGTAGGCTAGTATTTTGCACTTAAGTGTAGGAGTTGCCTGAAACCCTAGTTGCATTAACTCAGGATTTCCTTTTGAGATGGATACTAGTATGCTAGGTCGAGTAGCTGCTTTACTAATTAGGGATCTCGGTAGAAATCGAGTGATTTTTCTAGCACTCGCATGAGGTTAGGAATTGGTTGTATCCATTTTCATAACATAATGATGATGGTCTGTGGACAACGATCCATGGGGATTGGTTGTCTACGAGACGGAAATTGGAATAAGGATTAAGGTGTGGTACCGTGTGTCAAGCGTTTGAACGTACTAAACACATGCCGAGAAATATGGTAAATCGGTAAGCCTAGTACCTGAGTGAACCTACCCACAGACTTTACCCCTCACGCGACCTGAGACGTGGTCTCCCATTCCGGTTATGGTGGGTACAAGTGCGGTCACTACATGGCGGCAGTCGTGGTCAGTGAGGCATTGTATGCCAAGGCGATGAGCCCTGATCTATTGACGGGGAATCGATGGGGACGGTTGATGTGTGTGGGGACAGAGTGCCTCGCCACGTCGTGTGTTTTAGGTTTACCTTGCAAGGTTTAAAAACTCGATTCGAATCGTCTGCTTCTCACAGCTAATGAGACTGCTTGATCCATGGTGCTACATTGAGTAACAAGTGGAAATGTGTTGACTTGGCAAAATATGTTGAATGCTAAATGTTTGATACCATGTATGGTTAGATAGGTACACATTTATTCTTAAGAGAGTCACACTAAAACTTGAAAAAGCTAAAACTTGATTTTTAGACTCAGCTAGTGCTTTTGGCAAAGCAAACCCCTCAGCCAAACAGCTGCATGTCTAGAGGTAGAGGAGTAGACTCCTCACACCGGGTAAGTCTAGCTGAGTATTAGTATACTCAGCCTTGCTTGTGGCATAATTTTACAGGTTCTCTGGAGGACATGGTTGCTGGAGTGACTTGGCTGTCCATCTTGCCACCCGGTTGGACAGTCGAGTGGGACCCTACCTCGGCAGAGGAGGAGCATGAGGAGTGATGGGACATGCTTCCCCATCTCTCCGTTTATTTATCGTTAGTTTTATTCCGCTGCAATCCGAACAATGAGCACTACTTTTGTTAAACTCTGATGATGATGTAATAAATTAATTACTCCTTAATGTTTGGTTTTATGTTTTATTGTATTTGCTATGTGCCTCACTATCGAGTGAGTACATGGTACTTGATCCTATTAGTGGCCTCGTCGGACTACATCCGAGGGACTGACGTTTTATTCCTATTTAAGTGTGGTCTAGCCTCTAAGGTGGGACTTAGGCACTTAAGTTGGAATAATTTGGGCAGTTCCGCCACAGAGGCGACCCCGAGGGTGTTATTGATTGGATAAGTGGGGAAGCCGAAGATTTTGAAGAGATCCTGAGCGATCGCGGGGATATCTGTGCTTTCACTGGCGCTCGAGGTATTGCGGCAATCCTGGAGAAGGCTGGTTGCGACCATCTTAAAGCTGCAGCCCAGACTGAAACCGCCTTCTCCACAGACGACACGAGACACCCTTTGGGCGAAGCTACTTTGGTGGGCGGAAAATTTTATTCTGATGTCTGCGTGAACGGTGGCCGAGAATTGGCCAACAAAATCATAAAGAAAAATGAAAAAGAAACCCATGACGCCCGAGAAGAAGCTAGGCGAGCCGAAGAAGCTGCTGAGAGCGCAAGGCGTATAGGTATTGTTTTTTAGTTTTAGCTTCATCGTTTATTTTCTGGCTTCGAACTAATAGTTTGCCTACTATAGCTGAACTGTCACCGCTGCCCGAGCCATACAACCCCCTAGCCGATCCGGTTATGAAAGAAGCACTGGATATAATGAGCGTTGCTAACTCCATCGTCGACGAAGTCGTCGACAAGCTGCTAAACGAAGCCATCGAGAAAATACTTAAGGAAGATTAGGCTTTTATTGTAATAATACTATGTAATATTTGGTGTATGAAACAATTAATCAAACATGTAAATTGTTGTAATATATTTCTTTGCGAAGCATGAAATTACGCACATACCGTTTTTGAGCCTTCGGTGAAAAAACACCTTCCCTTCTTTTCATGCTTCGTAAAGAAAGAAACCCCTTCTATGGCAAGTCTGATAAAATTGTATTTCCCGAAGTTGGCTTTGTGGCTGCCGAAGTCGAGAGACTTCGGGCGCAGCACAGGGATGTCGTCCGGGAGAAGTCAGCTGCGGAAAGCAAAAACCGCAGGCCTAGCGGAGAAAGTGGCCGCCTTGGAGGCTGAGAAGACGGACCTCCGGCGCCAGCAGGTGGAGGAGAGGAGGGAGGCGAACCAGGCCATCGCTGAGGCGCAGGCTGCGCAAGCGGAGGCCAAAGTGGCGCGGGCGGAGAGCAGTCTCGCCAGTCAACACGCCGAAGAGTTGGAGGCAAGGTTCAACGTCTTGCGCGGCCACGTGGACAAGGCCGAGGCCTCTACGCGCTCAGAAGTTGAGCGGACACACGCACAGTTCGTGGACTCGTACCGCGAGCTGGGTGCGCGGACTGCTGACTTCGAAGTACCCAACCGAGAAGCAGGCCTTCGCTTCCTCGAATGGTTGTAGGAGCTGCTGGTGCTCCCGACCATTGTGGAGGGTTTCATGTACTTCGCCTACCTCGTCACCTGCGAGGGGGCCGTGAATGCGTTGTCCCGCGAGGGCTGCAGGCGCTTCGAGGTCTTTGACCAATCAGACGAGAACTTTGAACGCGAGATCTTCAAGGCCGACGACCCTGTGGTGAAGCAGTCAGCGGGGGCACTTTTCGATAGGATGTGGGGTCCGCATGGTCGGGAGGTGGTCAGGGAGCGATCCGACCGGGCGAGAGAGTAGGTGAAGGTCATTTTTTGCTTGGTTGCGTGTGTGGGTATGTGTGGTCTTTGCTGAGTGAAAGTGTTGTTACTGCAGATGGAGCATGCCGAGGACGTCGAGGACTTTGGAGGTCTGGCTGGCGCGACGCCCGAGGCTGCGGAGGTCAATTCGGTGCTGCCCTCGGATGCCGGTGAAGGCCCCTCGGCTGTTCCTGTGCCTACTGTGGCCTGCGAAGACCCTGTGTCGGCCCCTGCGCCGACGGTCGAAGATGCCTTGAAGGTGGTGGCTGAGCCGGCAGTCGAAGACCCCACGGCCAAGGCCGGGCCTTCGCAGGTGGCTAAATAAGTGGGGGGAGTTTGTAAATTTTGTCTGAGTGTTACTGAACCTCGGTTGCTGCGCAGGTTCAGGGTTTTGGGCCTGCACACGCAACCGCTACTGACAATGCTAATTTTGTGGCGGCTTCGACCGTGGTTGCTGAAGACGATTTTGATGATTCTGTGTCTAAGTTTTTTGAGTCTGATGATTCTGGGAGTTCGATTGTGTGGACAGAGGAGTCTTCGGATGAGGACTTGGACTATTTTGCAGCATTGGATGTGGCTGCGGCAGAGCCTTCTCTGCGTGTGATGGGTGATGATGATATTCCAGGTGCGAGTGCTGGGCATAGGCAGAGAAGGGCGGTGGCAAAATGGAGAGTGAGTGAGTTGTCGCGAAGTGATAGGCGTCATCATGGTGAGGTGGAGGGTGGTCGTCTTCGTGTGGACGGGACTGCCAAACGGGAATTGTTGTCTTCGCCGGCTGGGGCGAGTGTAGGTGAGGGTGAGCTGCGAAATCTTTTTGAGGGTGAGGAATTGAGGATAATGTTGTTCAACTACAGGGAGATGGGTATCATCCCAAAGGTTGAGCCATTGTAATGTGTGATGCCCTCGCTGTGTGTATGTAACTATGATTTGTATGATGAGGCGGTGTGCCTTCGTTGATCTGGCCGCGCTCGTAGGCGGCTTGTGTTCGGGTGCTTTTGGGGAAGTCTTCGATTTTGCGCATTTGTGCTATTCCGGCTGCACCCGTAGGCGACTTTTGCACGGATAGTCTTTTGGAGAAGACTTCGATTTCGCGCACTTATTGTGTTGTTCCGACTGCACCCGTAGGCGACTTTTGCACAGATAGTCTTTTGGAAAAGACTTCGATTTTATGCACTTATTGTGCTGTTCTAGCTGCACTCGTAGGCAACTTTTGCACGGATAGTCTTTTGGAGAAGACTTCGATTTTTCGCACTTATTGTGCTATTCCAGTTGCACCCGTAGGTGACTTTTGCACGGATAGTCTTTTGGAGAAGACTTCGATTTTTCGCACTTTCTGTGCTATTCCGGCTGCACCAGTGGGCGACTTTTGCCCAGAGTGTCGCACGCGAGGGTAGTAAGCGCTGCCCCTCGCGGTGACTTTGGTGTGGTCGAATGCCGAAGACCGTCGATACGGTCTTTTTCGACGTGTCTTAATTTTTGCGGGGGATTTTTGTGGGTATATTGCATGGCTCCGCCTCATTAAAAACCTCACCCCTCGAGAAGAAAAGAGTGCGGGCCAGAATGATAGTGTTTGGTGAATTACAAGGGCGTGATGGCCCTGAGGAGTCAAACAAAAAATTTGCGGAGATTATCTATGTTCCAAGAATGCTCCAGGTCTTCGCCAGATTGCGTTGTTAGCCTGTACGCGCTGGGAGATGACTTCGTCTTGATGATGAATGGTCCTTCCCACTTCGGCTCCAGCTTACCTCGTGACTCTGTCCGGGTTGTTCGGACGAGTACGAGGTCCCCTTCGTTGAATTCTCTCGGGATGACTGTGTGGTCGCGCTAGGTCTTTGTTTGGGCTTGGTATTTATTGAGAGCCTGCAGGGCGAAGACGCAGTCTCCGTCGATGAGATCTTTGGAGGTTAGCTCATCTACATCAGGTGCGGCTGAAGCGCTTGTTCTTGGGGACCCATGCTTGATTTCCTGCGGGGTCATGGCCTCTGAGCCGTATAGCAGGCGAAAGGGAGTGAATCTAGTCGCCCGACACTCGGTCGTGTTCAGCGCCCAGACTGCTTCAAGTAGCAGGTCGGCCCATTTACCCTTCTTGTCGTCGAGAAGCATTTTCTTGATCGCCGTGAAAATCTTTCCGTTGGCATGCTCCACGACGCCGTTGGATTGTGGGTGATATACTGAGGCGAAGGCAAGCTTGGTGCCAATGGAGAAGCAGAAGTCCCTAAAGTCTTGGCTGTCAAATTGTTTGCCATTGTCAACTGTGAGCTCGAACGGGACTCCGAATCGGCAAACAATGTTTTGCCAGAAGAATTTTTGGGCAGTCTTCGATGTTATCGTGGATACTGCTCTTGCCTCGATCCACTTGGTGAAATACTCGACGGTGATGAAGGTGAACTTGAGGTTCCCTTGGGCCGTGGGTAGTGGCCCAACAATGTCCAGGCCCCAACGCTGAAGGGGCCACGTGTGGGCGATTAGCTTTGTGAACTGTGAAGGGTTTCCCGAGCGTGGAGAAAACTTTTGGCAGGCTTCGCACGA
The DNA here is from genome assembly GCA_029449295.1 of Zea luxurians. Lineage (NCBI taxonomy): Eukaryota > Viridiplantae > Streptophyta > Magnoliopsida > Poales > Poaceae > Zea > Zea luxurians. Next base: position 4,590,956 of record JAOPSE010000045.1, on the reverse strand, counting down.
CCTTGTGACCCGATTTGCGACGCAGATCATGGCAGGCCCGTAGAAGCCTTGACGGATCACCTTGGCAGCTAGGGCCCTAGGCCCCGCGTGAGAGCCACAAGTTCCGCTGTGGACTTCGTGCAGGATCTGGAGGCCTTCGGTCTCGGTGACGCATTTAAGCATGGGTTGACTGACCCCCCTCTTGTAAAATTGTCCCTCAATGAGAGCGAAGTCCCGGCTTCAGTGTTTGAGGTGCTTGGCCTCATTGATATCACTTGGATGGTAATATCCCTACAGGAACATGGTTATTGGTGCCCACTAGTCTTCAGTCATGATGAGGTTGACTATGCGGTGGCCCTCGGTGTCGTTGGTTATTTGGAGGCCCTCTGGGCTGCGAACGGCTGGCGTGCCGATGACATGGTAGAATACGTCGGAGGGCAGGGCCTCGCCTCTGGCGGTTGCCTTGGCCAATGCATCGGCCTCCTCGTCCTTGGCTCGGTCCACGTGCAGCAAGGTAAAGCCCTTGAACTGTCTCTCGAGACTGCGGACAGCCGCGAGATACTGCATAAGTGCGGGGTCCTTTGCTGCGTAATCTTTCTTGACTTGGCCGGCAACTACTTTGGAGTCTGTTCTGATTATGCAGGTAGTGACACCAAGTGCCCGTAGCTTGCGAAGGCCGAGGATGACAGCTTCGTACTCTGCTACGTTGTTGGTGCATCTGTCGGACTCCAAAGCAAAGCTGAGACGTGCTGCATATCTGTGCTTGACCCCTGTGGGTGAAGTAATGACTGCCACTGCGCCTGCCCCCGCATGGCACCATGCGCCGTCGCAGTGGATGGTCCACACCTTCTCTGCAGACGTGTTCGGCTGCGTTATTGGCCCGGTCCAGACGACGATGAAGTCTACCAGGACTTGTGACTTGATGGCTATCCTGGGCTCGAAGGTGATATGGTAGCTGGAGAGCTCGGCTGCCCATTTGGCGATCCGGACAGATGCCTCTGGATTTCTGAATAATTCGCCGAGTCCCCTGTCCAAGGTGACCAGCACCTTGAATGCTTCAAAATAATGGCGCAACTTGCGCGAAGCCATAACGATTGCGTAGGCGATTTTTTCCAGTTCCATCATGTTGCATTTGGATGTCGTGAGTACTTCGGAGACGTAATAAACTGGACACTGCCTAGTCGTGCCCTCTCTGTCCTGTTCTTGAACCAACGCTGCTCTGACCGCGTGCGGCGAAGCTGTGACGTAGAGCAACAGGGGTAGCAAGGGGTTGGGGCTTGTAAGAATTGCCAGCTCTGACAGGTGCTGCTTTAGTGATGCGAAGGACGCTGCTTGCTCTGGTCCCCATGCAAAGTCCTTTGCGCCGCGTAGCGTTTTGAGGAAAGGTAAGCTTCGCTCGGTGGACTTGGAAATGAATCTGTTGAGGGCAGCCAATCTGCCTGTCACTCATTGGATGTCTCTAGCTAACTGCGGGGGCGTCATGTTGATGATGGCCTGGATCTTGGTCGGGTTGGCTTCGATCCCGCGGTGCGACACCAGGTAGCCCAGTATCTTCCCCTGGCGAACGCCGAAGACGCACTTTTCGGGGTTTAAGCGAAGTCGTGCGTCCCACATGTTCGCGAATGTTTCTGCGAGGTCAGCCAGATGGTCCTCTTTGCTTTTGCTGGCGACGACGATGTCATCCACATACATAAATATGTTTCTACCGACTTGGCTCTCGAGCACTGTCTTGGTGAGGCGAGAGAACGTGGACCCAGTGTTCTTTAGTCCCTCCGGCATTCTGATGAAGCAGTACGTGCCGAAGGGTGTTATGAAACTGGTGCTGGCCTTGTCTTCCTCCTTCATATATATATGGAGTTAGCCGGAGAAGCAGTCAAGGAGTGACATGACTTCACACCCGGCCGCGCTATCGACGATCTTGTCGATCCGAGGCAGGGGGAAATTATCCTTGGGGCAGGCCTTGTTGAGGCTGGTGAAATCAATGCACATCCGCCACTTGCCGCTCTTCTTTTGCACCATGACTACGTTGGCGAGCCACATAGGGTAGGCGACTGGTTCGATGAAATTGGCCTCAAGCAAGCGGTGTACCTCGGCCTTGGCAGCTTCTGTCTTTTCATCAGACATTTTGTGCAGCCTCTGCTTCTTCGGCCTCACCAAAGGGTCGATGCCCAAGCTATGCTTAATAATGGTGCGACTGACTCCGATCAGGTCAAGGGCGGACCCCGGCGAAGACGTCCTTATTTTTGGAAAGACAGGAGATGAGTCTCTCCTCGTCATACGAAGTAAGGTCTTCGCTTATGATGACCGTTTGCTTGGGTGTTGCCTGGTCAAGGGGAACTATCTTCGTCCCATCGTTGCTCTGCAGCTGTGCATTTTCATGCTCGTTGGCGGTTGGGCGGGTAGCTTCAGGGACTTCGCGCTGAACCGTGAGGCAGTGTACGTTCCTTTGCCCTGGAACAAAGTCTCTTTCTATGTTGCGCGCGGCCTACTGGTTGCCATGGTCTGTGATCGCACCTAGCGGACCCAGGATTTTCATGCACAGGTAAAGTCCATGGATGGCTGCCTCAAATTTGTTGATGGAGCCCCGACCCATTATGGCGTTGTACGGGTACACCATGTCGACGATGTCGAAGGTGATCTGCTCGATCACTTCGTGCATTGGGTGCTACACCAAAGGACAAGGGTAGCTCTATTTTGCCCACAGGGAAGGTGCCCTTGCCGCCGAAGCCATATAAGGGGTTGTCTGAAGGTTTCAGCAAGTTGTGGCTGATGCCCATGCGATCGAAGGCGTGGAGGAAAATGTTGTCCGCCTGGCTGCCATTGTCAACTAAGACTTTGTGTAGGTCCCAGCCTGCCACGCTGCAGTTGATGACCATGGCATCGATGTGGGGTGCGCTACACAGGTCGACATCTCTGGCATCGAAGGTCAACGTCACATGGGACCACTTTGTCTGTACGACTGGACCGGTGATGGCGACGTGGTTGACGCTGCGGTAGTGGTCCCTTTTTTGTCGCTTCGTGTCGAAGTCGACGCTGGACCCCCCAGTGATCATGTGAATGACTCCACGATACGGCTAATCAGCGAAGTCTTCTTGTTTTGGTCCTTGGGGGTGGTTTGGGTGGTGGATGTTTGGCTGTTGCGGGGGTGGAGGTGGGAGTGGGGGAGGTACGATTTGTACCTCCTGGTGGTGTTGGTATGCGTGGTTAGGTGGATGTTGTGCGGGGCCGTGGTTGTATGGTTGTGGGAGTTGTTGATATGTGTGCGCGACAATTCTTGGGTTGTCGGCTGGTTGGACCCGAGACATCCTGTCCCTGGTGGCCTTCGTTTCCAGGTAGTCCCTTGTTGGGTGCGCACAATCTTCGCCGTGAAACAAGCAGTAAAATCGGCACGGCTGTTGCGCCCGTCCTCGGCCCCAACCACAAGTTCCATTGTCGCGGCCCTGGGGGGATAATCTTGGCGGCAAGGGGCCTCACCAGCGGGGTGCTGGTTGGTGATGTTATGTACCTGCTGCTGACTGCGGCCGTCCTGACCGGAGTCTGACTGCGAAGGTCTCGTCCATGTTCGGCTGGACTGCAGAGGGTCCTTGGGTTTCCTCTGGGACTCGACCTTGCGCTGGTGGAGCTCTTTAGATCTGGCATATTTTTCGAACAGCTGATACAGCTCCTAGAGGTTCTTGGGTGGATCCCTGATGCAGTGGCTATAAAGGACGCCAGCCCGAAGGCCACTGATGGCGTAGTGAATGGCGATTTGGTCATCAACCGAAGGCAGTTGTGACTTGAGAGTCAGAAACTTGCGGTAGTACTCCCGCAGAGTTTCTCTCTCCAGCTGCTTGCAGAGTGACAATTCGGCCAAGGCATCGGTGTCTGGGCGGTACCCTTGGAAGTTGAGCAGAAATTTGTCCCGGAGACTTCTCCAGTAGTCAATGGACAACGGGGGCAACCTGGTGTACCAGGTGAGAGCAGGGCCTTCGAGGGCGATGATGAATGACTTGGCCATCGTGGCGTCGTCCCCTCTGGATGATGCGACAGCGACTTGATAGCTCATGATATACTGTGCTGGGTCAGTGCTGCCGTTGTACTTGGGGTAGGTCCCTGCCCTGAAGTTGGCGAGCCATGGTGACACTTGCAGGTGCGGCGCCAGAGGACTCCGCTCGTCAAGGTAGTTGACACCTTGGAATGCTGTGGCATGTGGGAAGACGCGTCCGCGCTGAGGAATGAACACGTCTCCGATTAGCGCGTGATGTTAGAGGGGTGGGCCATGTTGCAGATCAAGTTGGCCTTCGCGCTGCATGAGCGCAATCTCTTGCTCAAGCTCCTGAGCCCTCTGCTCCTCGTCATGTATCATCTGGCACACTTTGGCCTACGCAGAGACACGTTGGCGCTTGGCCTTGAGGATCTCTTTCTGCTTCTGGAGGTTGCAGTTCTTGATGCGCAAGGCCCGCAGCTGTAGTTGTTCCTCTGCTGAAACGCCGATGACTTCGCCATCCTCAGTGGCGTTCTCGCCCTCTAGCGGAGCGAAACCCGGGGGTGGTTCCTGTGGCTGTCCTTCGGAGCTGCAGGTGTGGAGGCTGCCCTCGGGAGTTGGTTGGTCGTTACACTGTCTCTTGCTGGCAGCATAGTCTCCGCAGGCTTCTTGGTGGGTGGTGTCGACAAGGGCCTTGCCCTTTTCCTCGGCCAGCAGCGCTGCCTTCGTTGCTTCGTCAACGGATGGGGCGACCTTTGAGCTGACTTTCTTGGGTGCCATCGCGGGTGGTTTTTTCGTAGCACGAACGGTGGGCGCCAAATGTTGGAACTTGCTCTCCTGGGCAAGATGATCCAACGGGGGAGTAAGAAGAATGCAAACAAGGTTTTAACTCGAGATGGCAATTGCTCTGTTTTTCTCAGCGTATCAAGGGCGCTGTACGGGGGTATTTATAGGTGCCTGAGTGCCCAACTTCTCAAAATAAGGACGCATGTACCCTCAGGCACCCGGTCTATCCCCGGAATATTCCTATAAAGGAGGGTTATAGACTGTCATTACAGAAAAGCTATTACAAATCGGGCCCGTAACACACTTATCCGTGTGGGGCCCGTTACAATGGGCCGAATCCCACGTCGGCCTCCAGGTGGAGTGAGGACGTGGGACGGGGCGACGTCGTCGTAGGCCTTTGTCTTGTAGTGTAGAAGACGAAGGGTGGACCTCTCCGGTCGTTCTGCTTCCTGTCGGCACAGCGATATAGACGAAGGCTGGAGCGGAGGGTAGCGTCATCGCCTTCGCCCCAACACCTCAGCACATTTTCATTCAACAAAGTATTGCTGAAGATTTGCTTCGTATCCAATCTTTTTGTCGTTGATGCGATATGATGTATGATGTAATGTTGTGCGGAATGATGCGATGATATGATGTAATATGATGGTGATGCCAAACACACACATGCGCGACCACACTAGAACACAAAAGACTCCGCATCCCCTTAGGGATGTCTTTGGAGTCTTTAAGCTCTGCATCCCCTTAGGAACGACTTTGGAGCTTCTTCACCTTATATTTTGGTGGTATTTAAGCTTTGCATCCCCTTAGAAACGACTTTGGAGCTTCTTCACCTTCTATTTCGGTGGAATTTTTGGCTCTGCATCCCCTTAGGAATGACTTCTGAGCTTCAAAAACTTACTCTGCGCTCCCTTAGGAACGACTTTTGTAGCTTCAGAACTTACTCTACGCTCCCTCAGGAACGACTTTTGTAGCTTCGGAACTTACTCTGCGCTCCCTTAGAAACGACTTTGGAGCTTCGGAACTTACTCCGCGCTCCCTTAGGAACGACTTTTTTAGCTTCAGAAGTCTATTTAAGACATATTTTATTCGTTGACACAAGCACAATTATTACATAAAATCGAAATTTAGTACTTCATGATTTGTTTCTGTATTGTGACTTGACATGTTCTTGTGGTGTGGCCATTATCTTCGCCATAGAATAAACAACATAGCCTCCTGGGCTGATCCTCGTATCTTCCTCCGAAGCCCCTGCCACCTCTACCCCTTGGGACTGGTGGCCTGAAAGAGCTTTGTTGCTACCCTGAAGATTGGGAGCTATGTTGTGGCCTTTGAGGTTGGCTTCCTCTGTCATCACTTAGGCTGGAGTTATAGATCGATCTGACATGCCTGGGGTGGATTCTTCCTCTAAAGCCCCTGGTCATCTCAGAAAACCTGTATGCTTCCTCCCTTCTTTAGCGAAAATCATTATCAGCCCAGATGTACTCATCCATCTTCTAGAGAAGCTTCTCCGGGGTTTGTGGGGGTTTCCTAGCAAAATATTGAGCCATAGGTCCTGGCCGAAGCCCTTTAATCATGGCCTCAATGACAATTTCATTGGGCACTGTAGGCGCTTGTGCTCTTAGACGTAGGAACCTTCGTACATACGCCTGAAGGTACTCCTCGTGGTCTTGCGTGCACTGGAACAAAGCCTGAGCAGTGACCGGCTTCGTCTAAAATCCTTGGAAGCTAGTGATTAGCATATCCTTAAGCTTCTACCATGATGTGATTGTCCCTGGCCAGAGAGAAGAGTACCAAGTTTGTGCGACACTTTTGACTGCCATGACGAAGGATTTCGCCATGACTGCAGTGTTGCCCCCATAAGAAGATATGGTTGCCTCATAGCTCATTAGAAACTGCTTCGGGTCTGAGTGCCCATCATACATAGGAAGTTGGGGTGGCTTGTATGATGGGGGCCATGGGGTAGCCTACAATTCTTCTGCTAGAGGAGAAGCATCATAAAAAGCAAAATTGCCATGATGGAAATCATCATACCATTCATCATCGTTGTAGGAATTGTCTTGACAAAGCTCTCTGTGTTGAGGCCTTCGATCTTGGTCATCTTGGGTGAGATGACGCATTTCTTCAGCGGCCTCATCAATCTTTCTCTAAAGATCGGCAAGACGAAGCATCTTTTCTTTCTTCTTCTGGACCTATTGATGAATGGCTTCAATGTCCTTGAATTCTTGGTCCAACTCCTCCTCCTGAGGTGTTGGACTGGTAGCCTTCCTTTTCTGGCTCCTAACTTCGCGTAATATATCTTGTTTAACGTCTAGTGGCTGCAATGCAGCCCCTGACCCTGATGACTTCTTCGGTGGCATGACGACGGTCAAAGCTTGCCGAAGGTGGTCAAGTGAGTTCACTGGAGGTGGGCGCCAATGTTGGTCACTTGTTCTCAAATACTATAAATTAAGAACAAGGCAAAACAAATGTTAATGGTTAAAGACCTTCGTCCTTCGAAACATTATTTCCCTTAGGGTATAATGATCCTCAGACGAAGGTCATGAAGGACATACCTTCATCATTTCAATATGTAAGAATATAAACAGGGATATAGAAGAAAACATGAATAATTGTATCAAGTCATCATATTATTCACATTATTATTATCTAATCATGGACAAACATTAGTAATATTAAATTACATTTATACCTTCGGCTTGACAGAAGGTAAAGGTCCAAGAGTGACGTGCGAGCGATTACAAGTCAGCGTGAACAGTACAGTGTTACTGTTCATCTATTTATAGGCACAGGACGCAGCCTGGGTAAAATTATATTTATGTCCCTGACATTTTCTATTAGTCAAAGGTAGTCTGTCGAGGACTGAGCAATCTTTTTCTTTTAAGTCGGTTTTGTCCTTCATCATCATCCTTGTTCTAAGCCGAAGCTTCTCCATCCATAGCTTCGGAACTGATTAATCCTTCTTCCAGATATACCATGCACACCTTCATCCCAAAAGTCGAAGCTTCCTGTAACAGTATATTATACTGGAAAGCATGTTAGTCGTGTTTTTGAGGACCTTCAGAAGACAAAGGTCCCAACAGTCAGGGTCCTCTATGCAATTTCGCCAGCGCGGGCGTGCGTACGGGCGCGTTGCGCCTGGACGTGGGCCGAATTGTGCTAGATAGGGCCTGTTACTATTCATTCCTTTTCGTTTTCTTTTTCTGCCAGGCTTAGGAAATTTATAGAAAATTCTAGAAAATGATAAAATATGAGACCAATTTTACTAGACTCCTAAATTCCTCTAGTATTTAATAAAAATAGTTCCAAGATTTTTAGTCCCAACCATAAATTATTCAACATTTAAGAAGGACTAAACCTAGTCTTTTTTAATTTTAGAAATTATTTGATAGCCCTAAAAATCATAAAACTTTTTGGGCAAGCTTAATTTAATAATTAGAGCCCTTGGGTAAAGTTTGACATGTTTTGGACATTGTTTGATCCCCAAACCCAAAACCTAGCTTTCTAGGTAATAGTTGCCTTATTCTAGTGGAGTACTGACTCAGAAACCCTAGTTTCCCTGGTGTACTGTGAAGGAAAGTTGTATTCAAAATACAACTTGATGTATCACTAATATAACTGCATGTTCATAACATCACATGAGCATTCATGTATATGTATGGTTATGTATAGAAAACGAAGAAGAAGTAAGTGTTGAAGAAGAAGAGATTGCACCACCAACTAAAACTCCACCTGCCCGGAGTTGTTTTTATTTTGATATCTGTGGAACAGATCTCGAACCCCCTACAACACAAGGCAAGCCCCGGTGCATTTACCCCTTCCTTGTTTTAAACTCTTTATCACTTGAAATGATGCATTAGGTGATGGGAGTTGAGTGCTAAACAATTGTTGTATTTTCCTTCTTTGAAATTGACTACCATCCCTTGATACATGTTTTACTTGAAAAGTATTTTGATGCTTAGTCTTGCTTAGAAAACAAAATGTTTTGTTTTAAACAAAAGATGATGCTTCAGATGGAATGGGATGTTTTCAAAAATAAAACTTGATGGTGAATCCATCATGGTCGTGATGGGTTCAACATCGGAAAAGATGTACCTCTGTCAGGTACCAAACTTTGGGATTGAAAATGATAAAGATGAGACCGGGCGGGTGACTTGCACGAGAAGGAAGTCTCGGTGTAGTGTCTCCATCTGAGTCGCTTAAGGACCGTACCGATGTGGGTCTATTGACCGAGGACCCTTTAACTGGTCACATGCCTCATCATGGGTAAGCTTTGCCTCGGGCCGACCGATACTAGAAAGGCCAACATGCAATGGGAGTGGAGAGATGGCGAGAGTAGCGTGTACCCTCCGTGGCAAGAGGCTGGACGGTGGTGTATCTGTGCTCTTGGTTGGCGTGAACCCGGTCTGGTCTTGAGAACCCCAGTGGCGAGTTGACATATGTAAGGGTTAAATTCTACATATGTCATGTGATTGGAGATCCACAGCTGAGTATTAATCGATTCGGATCGCCGTTACTTCTCGGACATGAAGACTTGGTCACTAACTTACACGTAGCAATCCAGTAAAGTAAAAAATGGATGATAAAAGATGGCTAGTGTAGGTCAAGTGCTTGAACTAGGGTAGAAAGAACTCTAGATTCAGGTAATGACTTAAACTGGCAATAAAACTGGATTTTTAAGGATCCACTATTAGTAAGCATTTCTGCAAATAGTCTTTGAATCTTGAATAGCCTTACCTTGGCTCCCTCAAGCCAGCATATCCTTAAGAGTCTTTTATTTTGTTGGATAAGACTTGCGAAAGTACACTCCGTACTCAGCGTTTTTGAACCCATGTTGTAGGTGAGGAAACAACAGACTTTTGTTGTTTTTGTTCAAAGGTGGTACCCAAAGAAGAGCCCCAGCAGTGAAGTCGCGGGAGGATGTTGGCCTCCCACTATAAAAACAATAAACTTTTGTGCGGGAGGGTGTTTTGCCTCCCTGGTCTGTAATAATACTCTATGCACTCGAAATACCCTGGTATTGTAATAATAATACTCTCTCTATATATTTGATGAATGTAAATTAAGTTACTATAATTTGCTTTCGCCTATTCTTTCCTCTGATGTGATGTAATATCTGCGTGACGGGTGAAGCGCTCTTGGGCGAAATGATGAGGATACAGTTACCGAACTTGTCGAGTGATTATGTGCATCTACAGGGTTGTCCAAGGTCCTTAGGACAAGGACAACTGTAGGTGGGCCTAATACCTTGGGAGGTTCCGTCGCAGATAATACTGCCTCTGACCCATATACCATGAAGAATGGGGTGTTTCCATGTAAAGCCCGTCTCAACTGGGTTCGCCGGCTCCAGACCACATATGGTAGTTACCTGATCCATTTACCTGTGAGCTTTTCGCTCTTGTCAAACACCTTTTTCCTAGGTGCATCGAGTATCATTCTGTTGGCTCTTTCCACCTGCCCATTAGCTCTTGGGTGTGCCACTGATGCATACTTGATCTGGATGCTCCTCTACTCACAGAAGTCAAATAACTCTAAGCTAGTGAAGTTAGATCCCATGTCTGTGATAATGTTGTTAGGTATTCCAAACCTAAACATTATTTCTTGAATGAATTACACTGCCTTTGCTGAGGTTAAAGAGGCTATGGGTTTGTATTCTATCCACTTCATGAATTTATCAATGACAACCAGTATGTGAGTATATCCCCCTTGAGCCTTCTTGAAAGGCTCAATCATGTCCAGCCTTGTAACACTATAAAAATCATAAAATAAAAATAATGCATTTAGTTATTAATGATATTTATGGTAATTATTTTTCTTTAAGTGTTTGTTATTTATTTGCATTTGGAATGATTTTTGATTGCTCATAATTGATTTTGGATTTTTAATAATATTTCTTCTAAAATGGAAATTCAAATAAATAATATATATAATAATATTAGTCCAAAAATAAATATTTTATTTAAAAATAATTTTGGTTTAATTATTATATTTAGGGTTATTTAAAAGTATATTTCGAATTTAGAAAAAAGAAAAAAAACTAAAACCTAACCTAACTAACCTTAACGGCCCAATTAGGCCCAACAAGCAAGCAGCTGCGCCCCCTGCCCTGACCTAACCGGTCGCCGCTCCCTGCCTCGCCCTCTGGCCACTGCCACCTTCTACCTCCTCTCCCCTGCTCTCATCCACGCACAGCGCCAGGACGTCGCTCGCCCTCCCCCGACCGTGCCTCGACGCCCCTGCACGCCAGGCCGCCGACCGCGCCAACAGCGCCTCAAGCCGGTCGCCCTGCCCCTACATGCCCACGATGCCCAGCATGCACCAGCACCCCTGCCGTGACAAGGACCAGCCCTGTGCCCGCGTTGAGCCCCGTTCGTTCTTCCTTGTGTTAACTCGACCGTTTCTCCCCCATTGATACACGCCATCAATGGCCTTGAAGCCATGGTCGTTTCTCCCTCTCCCTGGCTCTCTCTCTCCCTCTCCCTTCTCTATAAATTGGGCAGCCGATCTCTTCTCTCTCCCTATCCCAAGCTCGCTCCCTCTCGGTTCTCTCTCCCTCGCCGTTCGCCGCCGTGAAGTTCGTCGCCGAACCGTCCGCGCTCGTTTGTCGTTCAACGGAGCTTCGCCCGTGCCTACGCGCTATCCGTCGTTCACAGTCCGTCCCGGAGTCCGTGAAGCTCGCCCACGTAGCACCCCGACAACCGTGCCCAAACCCGTCCGCCGTCTGTCCCAAGGTTGATGACAACCTCCAAAACATCAATTTATTTTCTAAAGCATGTTTTGATTATTGTGAATTATTGTTGTAATATTGAGACGATGCGATTCACGTGTATGATTTTAGAGATTCGATATATACGTGTAACCAAAATCAAACCCCGCGACAACACTTTAATATGTGCATGATTTTATAATTTTAAAAATGAGTACGGTCACTATTCACCACCTCAGTGATTTTCGTACTGGAAATGTTTATTTCGCTTTAGTGTGTGGAACGATATTGGTTAGTATTGATATAAGTATAATTTTAGTGATATAAGAAATTGAAATAGGAATTAAGCCACGTATTTCTAGTCCAATGAAAATATATAGATTTTACTATTCATAATAAATGTACTCATAAGTATAGCACTTAATTATTTAGAATAGTAAAATGCTTATTTATGTCATAATAACCATGAATAGGTTATTAAAAGTCCTATTTTGTAATTTACAATTAATTCTTAGTATATTAATGTCAAAATAATTAAATAAACAATTTTAGTTATACGTATGAATTCTATTTAGAAAAGAAAGGAGAAAACCGAAAGGATAAAATTTATAATAATGTTAAAATGACTTAACTAGGCACTCATGCTTTCCTAATAAAGAAAATGATAGTTATGTTGTTAAACATAGGTTTCTTACTAATGAAGTAGATAATTTGTTTCTAACTTTAAAATGACCTTTTAATGGATATCATATTTAACAAGGTTCGTTAAAGATGTTTAAGTATAGCCATATTAAACAGAAAATTAAAAGAATATGTAGACTATATGTTCCTTAATAAAAATAGAATGATAATCATTTAGTATCCCTTCACATAAAACCCATTTAGTCTCATATTTAAGTATCCATAATTATATGCTTTAGAATAGTAATATGTCATGTTGCGTGGTCCGGGAGAAGGATGAACCAGTTCCGAAGCTACGCGTGGAGAAGCTTCGGCTTAGTGGTGGAAAATGAAACCGACCTAAAGAGGAAAAGGTTATCTAGTCCTTGATAGATTGTCCTTAAGTCAATAGTAAATATCAAGGGCATGGATGTAATTTTACACAGGCTGCGTCCTGTGCCTATAAATAGAAGAACAGTAGCATCGTACTGTTCACGCTGATTTGTATTCACTCGCACGTCACTCTTGAGCTCACACCTTCTGTCAAGCCGAAGGTACAAATGTAATTTACTGTTATTCATGTTTGTCCATGATAAGATAACGAGAATATAAATAATTTGTCGATTCAATATGATTGTTCATGTTATTATCCATGTTTCATATGCTTCTACCTTCATTATTACATATTGAGCTGATGAAGGTATGTCCTTCATAACCTTCATCTGGAGATCATTATATCCTAAGGGAGATAATGCTTTGAAGGATGAAGGTCTTTAATCATTAACATTTTGGGTTGCCTTGTTCTTAACTCATAGCATTTGAGAACAAGTCCCCAACATTGGTGCCCACCTCCGATGAACTCATTTGACCACCTTCGACAAGCTGTGACCTTCGTCATGCCACCAAAGAAAGCTTCAGCGCTAGGGGCTGCATTGTAGCCACTGGACGTCAACCAAGAAACACTGCGTGAAGCTAGAAGCCAAAAAAGGAAGGCTACAAGTCCAACGCCTCAGGAGGAGGAGCTGGACCAAGAAATAAGAGACCTCGAAGCCATTCATCAATAGGTCCAGAGGAAGAAGGAGAAGATGCTTCGTCTCTCCGATTTACAGAAGAAGATCGATGAGGCTGCTGAGGAAATGCGTCATCTCACTGAAGATGACCAGGACCAAGGACCTCAACGCAGAGAGCTTTGTCAGGACAATTCTTACGATGATGATGAATGGTATGATGATTTCCATCACGGAAATTTTGCTTTTGATGATGCTTCTCCTCTATCAGCAGAACTGCAGGCTACCCCATGGCCCCCATCATACAAGCCACCCCAGCTCCCCATGTATGATGGGCACTCAAATCCGAAGCAGTTTCTGATGAGCTACGAAGCAACCATATCTTCATATGGGGGCAATACTGCAGTCATGGCGAAATCCTTCGTCATGGCAGTCAAGAATGTTGCACAAACCTGGTACTCCTCTCTTCGGCCAGGAACAATCACATCATGGCAGAAGTTGAAGGACATGCTGATTACCAGTTTCCAAGGGTTTCAGACGAAGCCGGTTACTACTAAAACTTTGTTCCAGTGCATGCAAGATCACGAAGAATACCTCCAGGCGTATGTTCGAAGGTTCTTGCTTTTGAGAGCACAAGCGCCCACAGTGCCCAATGAAATCGTCATTGAGGCCATGATCAAAGGGCTTTAGCTAGGACCTACGGCTCAATACTTCACCAGAAAACCCCCTCAGACTCTAGAGAAGCTGCTTCAGAAAATGGATGAGTACATCTGGGCTGATAATGATTTCCGCCAGAGAAGGGAAGAAGCTTATGGGTTTTCTGAGATGACTAGGGGCTTCGAAGTAAGAATCCACCCTAGGCATGTCAGATCAATCCACAACTCCAGTCAGAGTGATGACAGAGGAAGCCAGTTTCAGAGGCTACAGCATAGCTCACAGTCTTTAGGGCAACAGCAGAGCTCTTTCAGGCCACCAGATCTAAGGGGCAGAGGCGGCAGGGGCTTCGGAGGAAGATATGGGGATCAACCCAGGAAACTCTATTGCTTATTCTGAGGTGAAGATAAGGGCCACACTACAAGAGCATGCCAGGTCACCATTCAGAAGCAAAAAGAGATTGCCGAAGCAGAAGCGCGGCAGAATCAGCCGAAGTAGGTTTTACATACTGCTTCGTGCTACTCTCCCTATATACCAGAATATGTGGGTAATGAACTTACAGCTTCTGTTGCTTTGGCAAGTCATTCACAAGCTTCTTAGCCCTAGCTCCCACTACCACCACCATTGCCACCTACTCATACCCGAAGCCAGCAGCCAGAAGGGCACCAGCACGCCCAACAGCAACGCGACTTCAGGAAGGAGTCTGAAGCTCGTACAGTCAATAGCACTGTACCAGAATCGAAGCATATATACTGAGGAATATCCTACTTTTGATGTACTTTTATCTTTTATGCCGTTTTATTTTTGTGTGAGAAACAAGTAATGAAAAACTTAATTTCAATTTCTTGTAATAATTGTGCCTGCACCAGAGTGAAATATATCTTCCTCACGGATTTACGAGGCTCGAAAGACGTGTCTAAGAAAGCGAAGCAAAATTCCGAAGCTCAAAAGTCGTTCCTAAGGGAGCGCAGCGTAAGTTTTCTGCCCAAAAGTCGTTCCTAAAGGAATGCAGAGCCAAAAATTATGATCCGAAGTTACAAAAAAGTCGTTCCTAAGCGAGCGCAGCGTAAGTTTTCTGCTCAAAATTCGTTCCTAAGGGAATGCAGAGCCAAATACCACTGAAATATAAGGTCAAGAAGCTCAAAAGTCGTTCCTAAGGGGATGCAGAGCTTAAATGCCATCGAAATAGAAGGTGAAGAAGCTCAAAAGTCATTCCTAAGGGGATGCAGAGCTTAAAGACTCAAAAGACGTTCCTAAGGGGATGCAGAGTCTTGTGTATTCCAGTGTGGGCGCGTGGGAGTGTGTCTTCGGCATCGTCATCATTTTGCATCATATCATCATATCATTTCGCATAACATTACATCATACATCATATCGCATTAACGACACAAAAATTGAATACGAAGCAAACTTTGGCAAATGCTTTGTCAAAATGAAAATGTGCTTCGGCAAATGCTTTGTCAAAATGAAAATATGCTTCAGCAAATGTTTTGTCAAAATGAAAATGTGCTTCGGGAAATACAGTTTTATCAGATATCCCATAGGCACAGGGCGTAGCCTGTGTGGATTTACATTTGTGTCCTTTACAACCGGTTACAATCATAACACAAATTATCATGGACCATTGGTCTTTTCATCTTTAAGTCGGTGCATCTGAAGGTACGCTACGAAGCTCCCTGATTGGTAGCTTCGGTACTGCTTCTGTTTTGATCTTCCGAAGGTGTTTCTTCTCACAGGACCTTCGGTGACGAAGCAGACCCCCAACAGTAGCCCCTTCATGGTGCTAGATCGTTTTTCGTAACGAGCTCGACCCGTGAAAATTCTCTTAGGCTTCGGAATGCCGAAGGTCCGAAAAACACCTTCCCTGAGCTCGTTGCCGAGAAACGATTAAATATTCCGAGTGCGAGGTGGTCGCACCATACGACAGGTACGCGTGATCTAGTGATTCACCTTCTCGCGCATTGTGGTCCACCGTTTAGTGGGTGCGGGCGACTGTTCAGTGGGTGCGAGCGGCTTGACGATTCACCTTCCCACCTGCAGCACTATATAAACAGACGGGTAGGTGTGAAGTTACCACAACATTTATTACTATTGCACTGTTGTGCTGCTAAAAAATTTGACCATAGCCGAAGCTTATTCATCGTATTCTCAATCAGAGCATTGTCTTAAGAGGGAGCTTCGGCAAAATTGCAAAAAGTCAACAACTTCGTCAAAACCGTAAGAAATTCAGTATCAAATGGCCAGAGTGCGTTCAACTGCTAGAGTTACACGCGACAGAGAGGAGGCTGAAGCTGCCGAGACTGCCCCAATCTCCAAAGTAATGAGGCAATCGGGACTGGTTGTGATAGAGGGTGCCTCTGACAAAGGTGCACCTGCTGCCGAAGCTGAACAGGCTGACATTGAAGAGGGTGATGCTGATGAAGAAAAGATAGATTATAACACCGTCATGCCATCCAAGCCCAGCCACTTGGACTTTGGAAATTCTACTGTCTCTGCGGCTGATATGCCCATGATGATAAAGCTACGCTACTTCGGGGAAGCCAAGAAGAGGCTGATTCGTTTTGGCGGGGAAGAAAGCACTCCGAAGCCAGAAAATGATGAGGTGGTAGTTTTCAGAAGTTTCTTCAAAGCAGGATTGAGGTTTCCTTTGCATGAAATGATTGGGGATGTTTTGGAAGATTTTGAAATTTATCTTCATCAGCTGACCCCTAACGCCATCGTTAGGCTCAGCGTCTTTATCTAGGCTCTCCGAAGCCAAGGAATGAACCCGCTTGCCGAAGCTTTCTGCCGGGTGCACGAGCTTCATTATCAGACGAAGGCTAGAGAAGATGGGCTACACGAGAATTTTGACTGTTACAACTTTGCTTACCGCAAAGATATGAAGACTCCGGTGATCAGCTATCGCACCAAATGGCCAACCGGCTGGAAGAATGAGTGGTTTTATGTTAAGGTTGATGAGAAGAAGGAGAAGATAGTTCAGAGCCCACTGGACCTAACCTTCGGGTTAACTAGGCCCCTGTGTGACATGCTGCAAGGGTCACCATGCCGAGAAGTTGTCGGCGAATTCCGAGTTGTGTCTGAGCATATCGGTACTCGAGATTTGGTGCAGAAATACTTAGCCAATAGAGTATTTTCGACGTTAAAGGAATGGAATATGCCGAAGCTTAAAGGAGAAAAGAAAAAGAATGAACTTGTTCGACTGCCTTATCACTTCAGGTTCAAGAAACATTTCAAAGAGCCTTGCCAAGAATGGTTGGAAATGATTGAAGCTATGCGCAATGAAATTTTGGGCAACTAAACTAAGAAAGAAGATCAATTGATGACCGCGGCCTTCGGCACCCGACCGAAACGAAGGCTAAACCGAGTGATGGATGCCCTGAAATTTGAATACCCAGACTATGAAAGGTTAAGCAAGGGTGCCGAAGGGCCAAAGCGAAAAAGAATTGTCAGTGTTATGAAGAGGCAAGCTGCTAGAATGATAGAAGAAGATGAGAAAGCTTTGAAAAAGAAAAAATCCAGCCCTAAGCCGAAGGTGGCTATTCCGAAGAAAAGAAAAGCTTCGGCTGCGAAGCCAAAAATAACTGATATAGAGGAAGAAATTCCTTCAATGCCTCCTACTGCTGACGTGGAGGAAATTTTAAAGGTAATGACCGAATCTTTACCTCTCTAGCTAAGTCCACTAGAGCCACAACTGATAAAGCTTTTATAGAAGAAGGAGGAGCCTGCAGCAATCAAGAAGCCTGCTGAAAAAAGGCGAAGGATTATTACTGTTATTGATGCTATTGAAGAAACGCCACCGTCGGCTTCAGCGTCAAAAACACCAGTTGCCGAAGCTGCGGCGGCCGAAGCCACAAATCTTGAGGGCATATTTTCTAATATTGATAAGATGATTTTGGATATGGCCACGGAAGAAACTGTTGCAACTGCCGAGGAAGCCTTGGCCACAGTGCTTGGAAAAGGGGAGAAGGTGTTTAACAAAGAGAAGGATATTACCAAAGATATTTCAGAGGACTTCAATTTTCAAAACATGATTGGTCAGGAGTTATCCAAGGCTGAAAAAGAGGAGCTAAGAGATTATGCTATATCTTGCGGCTACCAGCCAGGAGTGTTGCTCTTCGGTGGCGTTGACGAAGAGAGCTTAGGATGCCTCCGGGACCGGACTGGAGTGAAGGTTGTCAGCACTCTATCGAAGAGTGTTGGCTTTCCAAAGCTTGAGGCCGACCTCAGTAGACACCGGCGGCAACATATCGTCGGTAGCTTGTTTTATTCTAATTTTAAGGTAAAGTTCTTACCTTAACTTTTTATTGTTTTCGAGATGAAGGTTACTTCTGATGAAGGCTATTTTTCAGAGTCTACTACTAAGTAAAACCTTGAGGATGCAACAAGACCTCGAGGAAAAGAAAAATGAGATTATAATTGAGGGCTTAGAGGGCAAAATTAAAGATCACGAAGCTGCTCTAGAGAAGAAGGATTTCGTGCTTCAAACAATGGAGAGTTCGCTGGCAGAAGCCCAAGCCAAGATTGCTAGATTAAATAGTGAACTCTCCACAAAATCAAAAAGCTTCGAACAAGAGAAGAAGGATTTTGATGCAAAGTTTGAAGCTGAAGTTGCAAAGAGTTCGAACTTGCAAAAGTCATTGAAGGAACTTCAAGATAAATGTCTAAACTTCGGCAACCGGTGCATGTAGCGACTGAAGCAGGTCTTCAACTCAGTTGGAGCCAGTTCTGAAAAATTTAAACCTTCAGCTGAAGACCTGCCAGGCATCTTCGATCATATTGAAGGCGAAGTTGATGCTCTTGATGAAGTCATAGCTGGGCATGGTGACTTATGCGCTCTGCTAGCTTCTCGTGGCACAGCTGTTGCTTTTATGAAGGCTGGTTGCAAGCACGGGAATATTGTAAATAGGCTGAACTTCAGCTTATCACTAGTGGACTTGAATGACATCCCCGGCCTAGCCCGAAGCATTGGGAACATATTCGTAACTCAAATTTGGGCGAAGGGTGGACAAAGCTTGGCTGGTGACGAAGCTTGAAGTCACCTCAAACCGGTAATAACTTTATGCCTGCTGCTTTACCTTCTCCTTAATATTTGTGCTTTCCTTATACTACTTTGTTATGTACAGGATGACGAAGCCGAGGATACATGAACCGAAGCTTGTTGGGAAATGACGAAGCTACTGCAAAAAAATTCTAGAGAAAATTTTGAGTTAACTTTGTAGAAAATATTGTAATCTATGAATTAAACATTATTCTGTAAATTTGTCAATACCTTGTAATATATTTTACCTTTTCATCCATGAATGTATTGCTTTGATGTGGACGAAACTTGTACTTTTTGAGCCGAAGGCGAAAAACACCTTTCCTTCTTTTCGTACCCAACGAAGCATAAATCTGCTTCTTTTGTATTCGCCGAAGCCTTGTCATTAAAACCGAAGCAACTGTCTGTGCTCTATGATATGATGATGATGATCCTATGAATGTCTAAATGAATGTATATGAATGCAATGAATGATGTGATGTAATGTGCAAGTGAATGTCCAAACACACACGTACGAAGGCACATCCAGACTCTGCATTCCCTCAGAAATGACCAAAATCTCTTTACTGTATATTTTTCGGATTCACCGCTTATTTTTTGTGTAAGTTCTGCATTCCCTTAGGAACGTCTTTTGAACTTCTTCTCCTTCTATTTCGGCGATATCACCAATGACTTTTCGGTGTAAGTTCTGCATCCCCTTAGGAATGTCTTTTGAACTTCTTTGCCTTTTATTTCGGCGGTATTTGGCTCTACATTCCCTTAGGAACGACTTTTGAGCAGAAAACATACGCTGCGCTCCCTTGGGAACGGCTTTTTGTAGCTTCGTCATGCTCTGCATCCCGTTAGGGATGACTTTCGAGCTTCTCCCTGATTCTGCACTCGATGGTGCATGCTCAGATTTTACATTTTACATATTTTTGGGGGATTTTGCTCTCGTAGAGCTGAATAAGAAAGGAAAAATTACAAACTATGGCCCCATTAAAAACCTTTCTCCCCTTTGGAAAGGAAAAGGGTGCCATAGGAAAAATGAAAAAAGATTACATCAAGTTACACATAATATCGTCGAAGCTCATCCACATTCCAAGATCTAGGAATGTCGTTGTCGTCCATATCCTTCAATCTGTAAGAACCGGGTCTTGACGAAGATACCACCAGAAAGGGTCCTTCCCACTTCAGCTGTAGCTTCCCTACTGTGTCTAGATTGGCCACTCTCCAAAGTACCAAATGCCCTGGCTTAATGTTCTTCAGCCGAACTTTTCTGTCACGCCATTTTATTGTTTTGGTTTGATATTTATTGATATTCTCCACAGCCTGAAGTCTGGTCCTTTCTATAGTATCTTTTGCCACAGAATAATCAGCTTCGTCCTCTACCGAAGCTACTGTTCTAATTGACCCTGCTTTAGTTTCTTCTGGGGTTATAGCTTCATCACCAAACAATATCTTGAATGGTGTAAAACCTGTTGACCTTGAAATAGTTGTATTGTGGCTCCACACCACTTTAATCAACTCATCTGGCCACTTTCCTCTGGGTTGATTGAAGATTAACTTCATTATTCTCGTCATTATAATACCATTTGCTCTTTCGACCAGCCTGTTTGACTCTGGGTGCCTGACTGATGCAAAATGAACTTTTGTGCCAATCTGGTCGTAGAAATCTTTGAAAGTTTCGGCATCAAACTGTGTTCCATTGTCCACAGTTACAGCCTTCGGCACACCGAAGCGACAAACGATATTTTGCCAGAAGAATTTCTGGACTGTAACCGAAGTTATTGTAGCCAAAGGCTTTGCTTCAATCCACTTAGAAAAATATTCTACAGCCACCACAACATATTTCAAATTACCTTGTGCTGGTGGAAATGGGCCTAACAAGTCCAGGCCCCATCTTTGCAATGGCCAAGTTGGTTGTATTAACTAAGTTAATGACGAAGGTTGTTTTTGGTCTCTTGCACATTTTTGGCAATTTTCGCACTTTTGGACCAGATCTGCTGCATCCGAAGCTGCCTTCGGCCAGTAAAATCCTTGTTTAAAAACCTTTCCCAGCAAAGGCCTAGACCCAATATGAGATCCACACAATCCTGCATGTATCTCCTTCATTAGTTCTATACCTTCGGTTCTGGATAAACACTTGAGAAGGGGGGAGCAAACTCCATGTTTGTATAATTCCCCTTCTATTATGATATATGGTCTTGTTCTTGCTTCCATTCTTTTATTATAAACTTCGTCATCCGAGAGGCAGTTACCCTGGAGGAAAGATATGATTTCAGTCCTCCAATCTTCACTATGTACTGGGGAATTGGCGAGCACTGCTCTCTCCAAGAGTTCAACCGAAGGTGCCTTTATTGTTTCAAAAATACTTCTGAAGGTAGAGGGAGCCCCTGAGCTGCTGATTTGGCTAACAGATCTGCATGCTCATTTTTGCCTCTTGGAATGTTCTTGACAGAGAAACCTTCAAAAGAAGCCTCCAACCTTCGAACTGTATCCAGATAGTTTTCAAGTTTCGGATCTTTTGCCTTGCTACTTTTATCTACATGGCCAGAAATGACTTGAGAATCAGTTTTTAGGATAGCCCTTCTTATTCCCATTGCCCTTAACTTCTGAAGCCCCAATAGGAGTGCTTCGTATTCGGCAATATTATTTGTACAACTAAAGTCTAGCTTGGCTGCATAACATGTTCTGACTTTCGAAGGTGCTACTAGAACAGCAGCTGCTCCTGCGCCGAAGGTTCCCCAAGAACCATCGCAGAACAATGTCCAAGCTTCGGCATCTTTATTTATCTCTTCTTCCTGAGCCCCTGGCGTCCAGTCAGCGATGAAGTCTGCTAGCGCCTGGGACTGGATTGAAGATCTATGCACATAATCAATGGTGAATTCATTAAGCTCTGCAGCCCATTTCCCAATCCTTCCAGTAGCCTCTCTGTTCCTCATGATGTCCTTTAGAGGTTGTGACGAAGGAACAATTATGTGGTATGCTTGAAAATAATGCCAAAGCTTTCTGGAGGCCATTAACACAGCATATAATACCTTCTCCAATTCTGTGTAATTTTTCTTTGATGGACTTAAAACTTCAGAGACGAAGTATACTGGAGCTTGCTTTTTAGCCTGACCATCTAGCTTCTCCTGTACCAGTGCCGCACTCACTGCAGAATGCGAAGCTGCCACATATAAGAGCAATGGAGCCCCTGGCGCGGGTGGAGTTAATGTTGTTAAATCAATCAAATATTGTTTCAACTCTTTAAAAGCTTTTTGTTATGCCGGGCCCCATTGAAAGACTTCGACTGACTTTAGTATCTCAAAAAATGGCAGATTTCTTTCCGCTGATCTGGATATGAATCTGTTTAATGATGCTAATCTTCCTACCAGTCGTTGAGCCCCTTTCTTCGTGCTTGGTAGCTCCATCCGAAGGATAGCTTCGATCTTGCTTGGGTTAGCTTCAATTCCTTTCGTTGATACCAGACAGCCAAGGAACTTGCCTTTCTTCACTCCAAAAACACATTTTTCTGGATTTAATTTCAGGCCAGCTTGCCTGAAATTGGCAAATGTTTCTTGCAAATCAGCAATGTGATTTTCTTGCTTCGTGCTTTTCACTATGATATCATCAACATAGGTCAGCACATTCCTGCCTATTTGGGAATGAAGGACCTTGGCTGTCATTCTGCTGAAGCTTCCTCCAGCATTCTTGAGCCCCTCAAGCATCCGAAGATAGCAATAGGTGCCACTGGAAGTTATGAAGCTAGTCTTCGACTCATCTTCCTTCTTCATCCAGATTTGATGATAGCCTGAATAACAATCCAATAGACTCATGAGCTCCGAAGAAGCTGCTGCATCTACAAGAGAGTCTATTCTTGGTAGCGGGAATTCGTCTTTTGGGCATGCCTTGTTAAGATCTGTGAAGTCAATGCACATTCTCCATTTGCCATTGGTCTTCTTCACCATGACAGTATTGGCTAACCACTCTGGGTATTTTACCTCTCTGATGACACCAGCACTGAGAAGCCTTTTCACTTCATTCTGAGCACCTTTGGCTTTATCATCAGACATTTTTCGAAGCCTTTGCTTTCTTGGCCTAAAGGATGGGTCCACATTGAGTGAATGTTCAATGACATCTCTGTTGACACCGTAGAGATCATTGGCTGACCAAGCAAAGACATCTTTGTTGTTGAATAAAAATCTTATCAAAGTTTTCTCTTGCTCTTCAGATAGCTGAGACCCGAGCAGTACTTTTTGCTCTACTATGTCTTCATATAGAAGCATAGGCTTCGGCTGATCCGCCGAAGTAGCCTTCTCTCTTTTGTATTTGTACTGCTCACAGACTTTGGCTCCATCTATATTGTGAATTGCTTTTGAGTCTATCCAATTTCCTTCGGCTTTTCTGGCAGCTTCTTGACTCCCATGAACAGCAATGGGCCCTTGTTCCGAAGGTATCTTCATGCATAGATATGCTGGATGAAGTATTGCTTCAAAGGCATTCAGTGTTCCACGACCAATGATTGCATTGTAAGGATATTCCAAGTCAACAATGTCAAAGACGACCTGTTCGGTTCTAGTGTTATGAACAAAGCCGAAGGTAACTGGCATTGTTATTTTGCCGAGTGCTGTAATCTGTCTTCCTCCGAAGCCACATAGAGGATGTGTAGCATCATGAATCTTGTCTTCTGGCTCTTGCATTTGTCTGAAGGCCTTAGCAAATATGATATCCGCTGCGCTAACTGTATCAACTAGAACATTATGGACCAGAAAACCCTTGATGACACAAGATATGACCATAGCATCATTGTGAGGATAATCTTTGAGCTGAAGGTCCTCCTGAGAGAAGGTAATTGGGATGTGGGACCATTTTGATTTGATGAAGGGTCCCTGCACCCCAACATGTTGTACCCTTTTCTGTGCTTCCTTCTTCTGCTTCTTGTTAGCCGGCTCTGAACCTGAACCGCCTGTTATCGAAAGCACCAGTAGCTTCGTAGCCGAAGATACTTCAGCTTGGTTGTTGAACGAAGCCATCAGCTCAATCAGTGGAAGTGAGTTCACCAGAGGTGGGCGCCAATATTGGGGACTTGTTCCCAATTGCTATGAATTAAGAACAAGGCAACACGAAAAATGGGTTAAATGTTAATATCCTTCGTCCTTCGAAACATTATTTCCCTAAGGATATAACGATCTTTGGACAAAGGTCATGAAGGACATACCTTCATGATCATAGTATACTTAGATGAAAGACGAAGCATACGAAACATGGGAAACAACATGAATAATAAAATGATGCTATAATATACATTTACTGTTATTTAATCATGAATGAATATAAACAATATGGGATTACATTTATACCTTCGGCTTGACAGAAGGTAAAAATCCAAGTGTGACGTGCGAGTGAATACAAGCCAGCGTGAACAGTACAGGGATACTGTTCATCTATTTATAGGCACAGGGCGTAGCCTATGTGGATTTACATTTACAACCGGTTACAACCATAACACAAATTATCATGGGCCAATTGGTCTTTTCATCTTTAAGTCAGTGCATCTGAAGGTACGCTACGAAGCTCCCTGATTGGTAGCTTCGGCACTGCTTCTGTTTTGATCTTCCGAAGGTGTTTCTTCTCACAGGACTTTCGGCGACGAAGCAGACCCCCAACAAATAGATTAATTATCCTTTATCATACTGTATTAATCAAACCTATAGTCAATTTGTTCTTAATAGATTTATGGCATGATTAATGATTTCATAAAATTTAGTTCACATTATATACGAATCACTTAGCTTTTCCTAAAGCATAAAATAAAGTAATAAGAGTTTAAGTTCCTTTATAACTTAAAATGTTATTTTATATTGACTTCGAATATAATAATATAGGCTATGTGTTTTCTAATGAAATTCAAAGATAGTTATTTGTTCATTATCTTGTACATGAAAATTCACTTAAGGTCTATAACCTAGTTGCTCATAAAATAGGTGCTTAATAATAATGATTTTTTCATATAAAACCTATTTAGATTTATATCCTAGTTTATTAAGTGAATGTTTAACAATGATTTATTATATGTTCCATAATGCTTCATAAATTAATAATGTATTTCATAACGCATTAATCTTAGATATATAATATATATCTTCTCTAAAAAGTTAAAAAGGATTAACATTGTTATAACGTGTTTTATCATCTTATAAACTCTTAATCTTAGACGTATCGCGTATAACGTTTTATAAAAGATTAAATTGATGAACCTAATATTTGTATATTGTAATTAAGATATTTTTAAGCTCATGTCTTGTTTTATAAAGTATAGATCACACATTTTTGAAAAGAATACATTTTTATTATAACACTTGCGTGTAATGTTTTTGAAAAGCGAACACTCTTTTCGTTAGGCTTTCTTTTAGCTTTACGTATGGTGAATGTTGTATGTTATTGAGTGGTGTTTGTTCTTCTTGTTTGTTTGTGTGATATTCAGTGGTTGATCTAGTAGTTAAGAATCAAGATCTATTCCTATCCGTGGAAGAACCTCAAGTTTTCAATAAGCAAGGCAAGTGGATTTCTCCCTCTGCATACTCTGTTTGATCCCAAACAATACATTTAATAAAGTTTATTCTTGGATATATATATATATATGCATAATTTGATGGGTTACCTATTTGGATACACCTAACCTTTTCAACCTTATTCCTTGATCAAACTTGGTTATTATACTTTACCTTCGTAGCTATGCTATTGCTACAACTTAACTTTATGCAGTCACTCCCGCTTATGATATTAATATTCCAAATGGTAAGTTTACATTATTGTTGTTAACCCGATGGTTAAACAAGATTATTGCATATTAATTGGAACATGGAGTGACCACCCGGGAAAACAGTGCTACCATGAGAACTATCATGGCTCTGGTCTTGGCTAAATAACTAGGGAAGTCTTATGATGGGTGCTGGTCGTGGTCGACCGGAACGAGGGCATCTGGCAAGCGCTTATAGTTATGGCTCAGGCAGATTGGATACGGGCATAGATCCCAAAGCTTTACCCTGTAGTCTGTACTATAAGTTGGTTACGGTAGGTGTACCTTATGCAGTTGACCATTTCCAGCATTTGTGTAATGAGGACTCTAGGGAGAAGCCTCGTAGTGAGACCCTGGTCATTCACCTCGGAAGTGAATACGCGTCTAGCTAACCCGGGCTAGAAGGGAATCGCGACTCATGGGTAAAGATGTGCCACCTCTGTAGAGTATAAAACTGATATATCAGTCATGCTCACGGTTATGAGCAGCCCAGACTCCTCATATGATAATTGAACTTGAAGATGGAAATAAATCGGGATCCGATGATCTGCCAATGGTTTGCTTAAGTGGTTTCACTTAGGTGTTTTTGATATAGTCTTATACCTTTGTTTAATGGAAATACTTGGGATTCACACTTATTAGTAAGACAGGTGTTGTTAATAAAATGTTGACCAACTAAAATGCTTACTGCTCAACCTTAGCCTCACCTTGTTAAACTTGCATTAGTTTTTCCCCCACTTGCTGAGCCCCGACCATAAGTGAGCTCACCGTTGCTTAAATTTTGATCAAAAATTTGCAGATGAAGTTATGATGCTGAGCTCCATGGATGCTAGTCTAGTGATACCCCCGGTCATGGATGGATGTCCATGTTTCGCTGTACTTTGATGAATAAAGGTTAAGACATTATGTCTGTTCGAAGTGTAATATGTTAATATAATCGTTATTTACGCTTTTATGCATTGTTCTTTTGATATATTACACTTGTGACGTCAACGTATGTGTGGAAATAGATCCTGGCACACATATGCTATGCACTCGGCTCTGCCCCTTGGAACCGGGTGTGACAAGCCCCCAGCATGCAAACGGCCAAGTTACCGGAATAATCTGCAACTACTGTGTGGGTAGATGCTGCTGTTTTGATAAGAACTGGCATGCTTCGCACTTCTAGACTAACTCTGCTGCATCATTCTTCACCGTTGGCTAGTAGAACCTGGACCTGAAGGCTTTCCATACTAAGGTCTGTGACGCTACATGCACACCACATTGCCCAGCATGGATTTCATCCAACAGTTGCTTTCCAGTAGCCGAGTGAATACACTTCATGAGGACTCCCCCCGCACCTCTTCTATATAGTAGACCCCCTATGATGGTATAGTGGGCCGACTGTCTCGCAATGTGCTCTGTCGCGGCTTTATCATCTGGTTGTTCCTCGTTTATTATGTATCTGATGATTGGCTCCCTTCAGTCATTGGGATCTACTTATGCCTGACCCAGAACGTGTTATTCCTCCATCTGCTCTGTGGTGATGCTCGGCTGCTGTATCTCTTGGACAAAACCCCTGGTGGAGCCTAGGCCCGACTAGACCCCCAGCTTTGATAGTGCATCCGTCGCTGCATTGCGATGTCTTTCCACGTGGTGGAACTCCAACCCTTCGAACTTGTCCTCTAGCTTTCATACCACTTCGCAGTATCTGTTCATTGAGTCGGTTGAGCAGTCCCAGTCTTTGTTCACTTCGCTGATGACCACCAGTGAGTCATCGTACACCATTAATCTTTTGATGCCGAGTGAGACGGTGATGCTTAGCCCGTGGACTAGGGCCTTGTACTCTGCAGCATTGTTGGATGCCGGAAACAGGAGCTGAAGCGCATACTTGAGTTGATCACCTCCAGGAGCAATGAAGAGAATCTCTGCTCATGCTCCTTGCAATCTTAGCGAGCCATCGAAATACATTCTCCGGACTTCAGCAACTTCTGGGCTTTCCAGGGACCTGGTGCTCAGTCCATTCTGATACAAGATCAACCAGTGCTAGAGCTTGCGAGCAGTTAGAAGTACTACGTATAATAGCTTCTGAACTTGAGGATACCTTATCTCCAAGGGGTCAAGGACTTCGCTGATAAAGTAAACCGGATGCTGCACTGGGTATGTGTGCCCTTCTTCTGCCCGCTCGACTACCAACGCGGTGCTTACCATGTGAGTCATGCAGGAAATATACAACAGTAGATCCTCAGCTGGCTGAATGGATGAAGCTCGGCGTGGTGGCTTGAGTACTGGTGGTGTGGTTAGAAACTTCTTTAGCGCCTCCAAGGCTTCCTGAGCTTCTGTGGTCCACTGGAATTTGTCCACCTTTTTGAGCAACTTATAGAACGACATTCCTTTCTCACCCAGCCTTGATATGAATCTGCTAAGCGCTGCCATGCATCTAGTGAGTCTTTGTACCTTCTTCTATGATCGCAGTGGTTCCATCCTCATAATGGCTTCAATCTTCTCTAGATGTTCCTCTATTCCTCTGTGGCTGACAATAAACCCAAGCAACTTCCCAACCGGCACCCCGAACACACACTTTTCTGGGTTCAGTTTCCATCGGTAGTGCCTCAAGCTATTGAAGACCTGTTGCAAATCCTCGATGAAGTTGTCTAAGTTTTCTTTCTTGATGACTACATCATCAACATAAGCCTCTACTCACTTGCCCAAGTGGTCGGCTAAGCATGTCTGGATGGCCCTCTGGTAAGTCGCTCCAGCGTTTTTGAGGACAAACGACATGGAGGTATAGTAGAAGGCTCTGAATGGTGTGATGAACGCAATCTTCTCCTCATCTTCCTTTGCTAGACTGATCTTGTGGCGGAACCGCCCGAGTTATTCCAACTTAAGTGCCTACATCCCACCTTAGAGGCTAGACCACACTTAAATAGGAATAAAACTTCAGTCCCTCGGATCTAGTCCGACGAGGCCACTAACAGGATCAAGTACCACGTACTCACTCGAAGGTGAGGCACAGAGCAAATACAATAAAATATAAACCATACATTAAGGAGTACTTAATTTATTACAACATCATCGGAGTTTTTCAAAAGTAGTGATCATTGTTCGGAATGCAGCGGAATATAACTAACGGAAAATAAACGGAGGGATGGGGAAGCCTGGCCCATCACTCCTCGTGCTCCTCCTCTGCCGAGGTAGGGTCCCACTCGACTGTCCAACCCGGTGGCAAGATGGACGGCCAAGTCACTCCAACAACCATGTCCTCCAGAGAACCTAAAAAAATTATGCCACAAGTAAGGCTGAGTATACTAATACTCATCTAGACTTACTCGGTGTGAAGAGTCTACTCCCCTACCTCTAGACATGCAGTTGTTTGGCTGAGGGGTTTGGTTTGCCAAAAGCACTAGCTGAGTCTAAAATCAAGTTTAGCTTTTGAAGTTTTAGTGTGACTCTCTTAAGACTAAATGTGTATCTATCTAATCATACATGGTATCAAGCATTTAGCAATCAACATCTTTTGCCAAATCAACACATTTCCACTTGTCACTCAATGTAGCAGCATGGATCAAGCAGTCTCATTAGTTGCGAGAAGCAGACGATTCGAATCGAGTTTTTAAACCTTGCAAGGTAAACCTAAACACACGACGTGGTGAGGCACTCCGTCCCTACACACATCAGTCGTCCCCATCGATTCCCTGGCAACAGATCAGGGCTCACTGCCTTGGCGTATAATGCCTCACTGACCCCGACTGTCGTCGTGCAGTGACCGCACTTGTACCCACCATAACTGGAATGGGAGACCTCGTCTCACGTCGCGTGAGGGGTAAAGTCTGCGGGCAGGTTCACTCAGGTACTAGGCTTACCGGTTTACCATATTTCTCGGCATGTGTTTAGTACGTTCAAACGCTTGACACACGGTACCAAACCTTAATCCTTATTCCAATTTCCGTCTCGTAGACAACACACCCCCATGGATCATTGTCCACAGACCATCATCATTATGATATAAAAATGGATACCACCAAGTCCTGACCTCGCGTGAGTGCTAAAAAAATCACTCGACTTCTACCGAGATCCCTAATTAGTAAAGCAACTACTCAACCTAGCATACTAGTATCCATCTCAAAAGAAATCCTGAGTTAATGCAACTAGGGTTTCAGGTAACTCCTACACTTAAGTGCATAATACAAGCCTACAAACATTAAGTGCAGTAAAATAGCATATAGAATAGGTTATGCACAAAATCGGGGCTTGCCTTCCAAGGTTGGGGCAGGCATATCCTCGATGGCAGGCTCTGGTGCTGGCTCCTAGACTACCTCCTGAGCAACTCCTTGCTCCAGAACGAGGATGTACTCCCCGTCAGCGAGATTACAGTCTATTGAATGCAATGAATAAGATATATGCATATTAATGTTAGGGCAATTTGTAAATGCTATGCATAGTAAAATAGTACTAAATTAGTGGTACTCTAGGGTTTCCTTTGGTTGCCTTCAGGGTTTTATACATTCATTTTAGGGTCTTGAATAAACTTAAAATTTCAGTCACCCTTTAGAGGTTTGTTTTGGCTCTTGGAAGATTTAAGGTTGCACCCCACTATCCTTTCCAAATTTCTTATTTTACTTTCAATTATGCTTCTTAGTGACTGCCTTTACACAATCATGGCAAGTTAACATTTTCCAAAAATGTTATAAAAATTACAGTGTGTAAACATTGACCTCTGTGGGTTATTCTAAAAATTTGAGGTTGTAATTAATTTAGATACTCCTTGTGCAAAATTAACAAAAGTAAGGGTAAAAGGGCACTTTACACTATAGCCCTGATTTAGGTGAGGTTTCTGGACTACAATTTATTTTTGCCATGATTCCTAGGTGATAATGGGTCTTTGTGTTAAAAATTACAGCAAAAGACCCACTGGGTATTTAGTTGTGGTTTTCTAAAGTTTAATGCCAAAAATGCACTTATAACTAACTTGTCATTTGAAAAATGTCAAACAACAGAACTTATATTTTTCTAGATTCAGACTAGCATATTATTAGTTATCCCAAGGATTGGGGTGGGTTCTCCTAAGGATTATTTTTCTAGGATTTTTCTAAGTTTTCAGTGTTTTCCTGAAATAAAATGTGGTGTAATTCTTTTGTACTAACAGAGGGCTTAACAAAATTTTGCAGTGAACTATGCTAATAAATTAAGCTAGCAAAAATGTGGTTGCCCCCTGGTTCTTATTTTAAACTCCCTTTTCTATTTTCCTTAGTTTTGAACCAAAGTAAATTAAAATGGTAAGCCCTTCACTAATCTGGTGTACTGAGGGGTTTACTATTTTTAAACAGGCTAGGTATTGGTTTAGTACCTCTCTGATTTTTCTTAACCCCAGTCTAAAAGTGTAGCTATTTTTCCCTTCTTTATTTAACTTTTGGCCAGTTTACTATTTAAATCTAAACTTTAAAATTAGTCCATATTATTTAGAACCTAGCAAAATTAGTTTGACCAAATTTGGTTGGATAAAACTGAAGTTATGAATTTTACAAGCTCTGCCTACATTTAAATGAATAATGTTTAAAGGTTTTAAGAAAAACCAGTTTACACCGAGACCCCTGGGTTTTTCCTAAACTATGTCTTTAACTTATACCCCTGCGGAACTATTCACATGAGTCACTGACTATTCAAAAAACCCCTTGGCTTCTTCTTCTTTTTCCCCGAGCTCCTTCCCCCTTTAAACAGTAACCGCGGGGATTAAACAGGGTGGCGCGGCTTACCAACGGCGAGGAAGGTCGGTCGAGGAAGGCGGGGTTAGCTCCGGGAGGTCTTGGCGGTCACGTCGAGGTGCGGCTCGTCGACGGTGATGGCCGGAATCGGTCGGGCCACGTGCGCAGGCGGTCGGGCTCGTCGGCGGCGTATGCTCCGGCCTGTTCACGGTGGTAGAGTTCAATTAAACCGCACAGGGAGCTTCACGGGGTGCTAAGGAGGCTATCAGTGCAAGGAATTGAAGAAAGGCTCACTGTGGAGCTCGGTCTACGTGCGCCGGCGGTCGGGTGAAGTCTGGCGACGTCGATCCGGTGTCTCCGGCGAGGTAGAGTTCAATCCCCGGCTCTGGAAGCTTCACTGAGGGCCATAGAGGCTATCCTGAGGGTCGGACGGGGTGGAGAATGGCTAGGGTGCCCGGTCTACAGTGGTTGGGTCTCGGAAGGCCGCTGGCACGCCTTGCGCAGAGCGATCGCGAGTGAACTTGCGCTCCGGCGGGGTGGAGAGCGAGCGGGGGTGTACGGTCAAGGCCTCGGTCGGCTTTATAGGCGCGGGCGCGGGCGTGGGCACGGGGTCTTGCTTAGCACGGCGCGGCGCGCGTGGGGCCGAGCGCTGGGGCGTGCTCTAGCGTTGCCAGGGCGCGTCGAACACGTGGCCATTTCCTTCTGCCCGTGTTCTAGCCCCTGCTGAGCAGCCAAACGTGCGAATCTCACCATAAGGCTTTTGTGAGATCTCTTACCTACACCTAGGGCTACCTAGTTCATGTGAGTTCCAAGGGAAGATATGCCCTAGCTTGGGAGATATGCGGGCGCCAAGATGGGTCTGTCGGCACTGTTCATCCCAAGACAAAACAGGTGTCAACTCGTGTCAAATGGTCTTGGCTTTGGTTCAAACTTTTCCAGTGTGTTCCTTAGGTAATTTGGCTCCCTTTTGTCAATTGTACCCCATGGATTTGGTGCTAGCAACTAGGTGAACATCTATGATCTTTGGAAGAAGGTTGGTTTTTGACTTAGAGAAAAATTGGTTGTTCTTGGGTGTTCTTCACTTGGGGGCTGAATTTGAGAATTTTGTGGGACCTTTTTGGATTACTTTCTTTACCATTTCTTGTAGATATATTAATGTACTTAAACTTTGGTAAAGGGTTTAAGTCATGAAGTGGTCATTTGATTATCCTTTCCATTAGTCCAGTGCTTGGGGGTCTACTGGCTCAAGAGGGGGGGTCTAGGGTTTGAGCCACTTTTTCCAAGGTGAAGATGTATGAAAATCTTGGGTATTTCTTTTGTCATGATCATTTCTTAATCAATCCATGGTTTCTAAGGTTTTGGTGCCCCTTCTCCCCCACTTAAACACATGTGATAAGAGGCCATGAGTGCATGCATTGAGCCAGGGCCCTGGGTAACACCTTGGGTGTTACAGCCCTCCCCCCTTAAAGGAATCTCGTCCCGAGATTGGGTTGGAATCCTTTAGTGGGGTACCAAAAAGGTGGGTGCTGGTGGGTTGCAGCTTCCTTTAACCAAGTTTCTATAATTAACTGCTCTTTGAATGTCATCCTCTTTGCAACTTCAGAAGGAAGTCCTTTTAGAGTTATTTTCACAACTTGCTCTACTCCTTCTAACTAAGTTTTTCTTATATTTAGATTCAAAGGGCAGGTGGGGTGGGTGTTTTGGGTTACGTACCGATTCCTTTAGGCAGAAAGTCGGGGAAGCGAGAACGTAGAAAATCCTCAGTCTCCCATGTAGCCTCTTCTACTGAATGGTTGCTCCACTGAACCTTATACATTTGGATTGACCTTGCCCAAGTTGATCTCTCTTTATGGCACAATACCTTGACAGGGTGCTCTTGATAAGACAAGTCTAGTTCTATCACCAATTCTGGTTCAGGTAGCACTTCCGTGGGTAAGCGGACACACTTCCGTAACTGAGATACGTGGAACACATCATGAACAACTGACATATGAGGTGGCAACTTCAACTGGTATGCTACAGGTCCACAAGTCTCTTTGATCTCATAGGGTCCAATATAGCGAGGAGCTAACTTGCCCTTGATCCCAAACCTCTGAACACCTTTGGTAGGTGACACCTTAAGATATGCATGATCTCCCACTTCGAATTGTAGAGGCCTCCTTCTCTTATCATGATAGCTCTTCTGTCTGGCCTGAGCAGCTTCCAAGTTCTTCTTAATAATTCTGACTTTCTCCTCGGCTTCAAGTACTAGGTCAGGCCCAAATATTTCCCTCTCTCTAGCTTGTGACCAGTTTAGCGGTGTCCTACACCTTCTCCCATACAAGGCCTCAAAAGGTGCCATCTTTAGGCTGGACTGGTAACTATTGTTATAAGAGAATTCCGCCAACGAGAGGCACTTATCCCAATTCTTCCCATAGTGCAACACACATGCCCTCAACATGTCTTCCAAAATCTGATTCACCCTTTTCGTCTGACCATCTGTCTTAGGATGGTATGCTGAGCTTCTTATCACACGGGTTCCAAGTGACTCATGCAGTTGCTCCCAGAAACGTGCTATGAACGGTGCGCCTCTGTCTGACATGATAGTCCTTGGTATTCCATGCAAACGCACTATCTGGTCAATGTAGATTTCTGCATACTTTTCTGCCCTGTGGGTGGTATGTACTGGCAAGAAATGAGTTGTCTTAGTTAGCCTGTCCACAATGACCTAAATAGAATCGTGGTGCCGGGAGGTGTTGGGCAATCCCACAATAAAATCCATGCTGAGGTCCTCCCATTTCCAAGATGGTATGGGAAGAGGCTGTAAGGTACCCGCTACCTTCAAATGACTAGCCTTGATTATTTGGCAAGTGTCGCATTCAGATACATACTTAGCAATTTCCCTCTTCATTCTGGTCCACCAATACAAGGATCTGAGATCATGATACATCTTGTTACTGTCGGGGTGCTTGGAAAATTTGGAAAGATGAGCTTCATCCAATATTTTCTTCCTGAGTCCGGGATTCTTAGGAACAACCAACCGGTCTTCAAACCATAGAACTCCCTTTCTGTCCTGACGAAAGCATTTGTACTTATCCACCTTTTGTTTGAGCATATCCTTAATGACTTGAACACCCTTGTCACCAATCTGGGCCATGACTATTTGCTCATGTAGAGTGGGCTCCACGGAAATATAACTCAAGGTACCTGGGAAAACAACTTCCAGGTTCAGCTTGCATAACTCGTCACACAGAGTGGCGACCTTAGAGTCCATAGTTACACAGTTACACTGGGCCTTTCGACTTAAGGCATCTGCCACAACATTGGCCTTGCCTGGATGGTAATGCACTTCCAAATCATAGTCCTTGATCAATTCCAACCATATTATTTGCCTCATATTAAGATCAACCTGAGTGAAAGTATACTTGAGACTCTTGTGGTCAGTATAGATATTACAATGAGCTCCCATCAAATAATGTCTCCATATCTTCAGAGCATGAACTACGGCTGCTAACTCCAGATCATGGGTGGGGTAGTTCTATTCATGAGGCCTGAGTGCTCGGGATGCATAGGCAATAACTCTATTGTCTTGCATCAAGACACATCCCAATCCAGTGCCTGAAGCATCGCAATAAACATCAAAAGATTTGGTGCTGTCAGGCTGTGATAGCACTGGTGTTGTTGTCATATGCTGCCTCAACGTATGGAAGGCATCCTCACATTTCTGACTCCATTCATACTTTACTCCTTTCTTCAAAAGTTCAGTCATTGGCTTTGCAATCATGGAGAAATCCGGAATAAATCACCGATAATATTCTGCCAATCCCACAAAACTCTGAATCTGCCGTACAGTGGTAGGAGGCTTCCAATTCATCACTTCTTGCACTTTCTCAGGATCAACTGATATCCTGTTGGGAACTTGTTCTCAAATGCTATGAGTTAAGAATAAGGCAACACAAAAAATGCTAAGCGTTAAAGTCCTTCGTCCTTCGAAGCATCATTTCCCTTGGGATATAATGCTTTTCGGATGAAGGTTATGAAGGACATACCTTCAACACAACATATAATAATGAAGAAAGAATCATATAAAATATAAAGGATAACGTAAACAATTATGTATAGTCATCAAATCATTTTTTATATTATTATTATGGAAAAATAGAAATGATATCAAATTACAAATGTACCTTCGGCTTGAAAGAAGGTGTAAGTACAAGCGTGACGCAAAAGTAAAATGCCCAGTCAGCGTGAACAGTACGGGGGCACTGTTCACCTATTTATAGGCATGGGACACAGCCCATGTAAAATTACACCCATGCCCTTTACATTTGGTAGTGGTTCTATAGTAACCCACCAAGGTCTAAATAGCATTTTCATCTTTAAGTCGGTTTCCTTTTCTGCTATCATGCCGAAGCTTTCCCGCTCACATCTTCGGCGCTATATCACCCTTCGTATTCTTCTCCCACTGTGGTACCGATGCGAGTCCGAAGATACCTGTTCACACATTATACTCCAGAAACACTGTTAAATCATATTTTTGAGGACCTTCGGAAGCCGAAGGCCCCCAACAGTAGCCTGTCGCAATATTAATTTGTTAGAATGAAAAATTTAGATTGCGACATGGACGAAGGCCTTAAGCCGAAGGTCCGAAAAAACACCTTCCCTTTGCTAGAATAGCAACATTCACTGACAAGCAGGGCCCTCCAATTTTCAATGCACTGGGCATATAAATAAGAGCATACCACAAACTTATTTGGTACGCTTTCTTGCCGTCTGCTCTTGCTTACTCAATTTTTAGCTCTTGCGCACCAACTGCTTGGCTTTTTAAGTTTTTAAGCTTCGGCTCTGAAAACAGTTTTTAGCATTTTCGAAGATGTCTGAAGGTAAAAAGGCTGCTGCCGAGATGAAGCTGAGTCTTTCTGAAGAGAAAAACATGGGGTTTCTTGAAGCAATGTCGAAGACCAATACAGAAAAAATCACCAAAGAGATTTTAGAAGGTTTATCTGAAGATACTGATGACAGCGACAGTTATGATGTGGATAGTGGTGGTGAAGACTCCGAAGGTCGCCCTTGGCGACCAAGCCATGCGGTTTTCGGCAAATCAAGTATCAAAGAAAATCATCTTGTCAACATGAGGGGAAGATATTTCCGGGACTTGTCCATTGTGAGGGCCGACGAAGGAGAGAAGACTTGCCCAACTCCTGAGGAAAATGAAGTCGTAGTGTTCCGAAGCTTTTTGAAAGCTGGACTACGATTTCCCCTGAACAGCTTTGTCGTAGAGGTGCTGAAAATATTTGAAATTTATCTTCACCAACTTACCCCCGAAGCAATCATAAGGATGAATATCTTCGTGTGGGCGGTGAGAAGCCAAGGTCTGGAACCGGATGCGAAAAGTTTCTGCAACATACACGAATTGTTATACGAGACAAAGCCCTGGGGTAAGGAACAGTATCACAATAATTTCGGCTGCTACAGCTTCGTCGCTCGGTCTGGGTCAAGCTGTCCCGTGCCAACCTTTCGGAAGAAATGGCCCGGCGACTGGATGACAGAATGGTTTTATGTGAAGAATGACCTGAAAACACGGGAAGATATTAAAGGTATAATTATGCGTCCTATTTGGCAATGCTTCGGCCTGCGGAAGCCGAAGGTTGAAATGAATGAAGCTGCCGAAGAATGTCAGAGAGCCTTCGGAGTTATTTGCTCTTTTATTGGAACGAGGGATTTGGTCCAAGAGCATATTGTCTTCAGAGTATGGCCGCTCGCGGAAAAATGGGAAATGCCGCAAGAGACCATAAAGGAGGCTGACGAAGGTGGACTTATCAGGCTGGAGTATACTTTCAAATTTGGAGATAAGTTCGTTGAGCCAGATGATGACTGGCTAAAAAGCATTGAAAATTTAAGTGATGAACTACTTGGGGTTTATTCAAAGGCCGAAGATACTGCATTGTCAGCAGCCCTCGGAGGCCGGAAAAAGAAAAGACTGAACCGAGTGTTTGACACAATTGGGTTCGTGTACCCCGACTACCACTATCCAGCGCGGGGCCAAAAAAGAAAAAGCGCAACCTCTGCACAGGAAACTGCTTCAGCCGCTCCCAGCGAACTAGCGCCGAAGAGACAAAGGGTAAAGGTTCTCACACACCGGCCACGCTACATTGAACCAGCTACAGTGCCTGAGTTCGCCGGTAAAACCTCTTCGGCCGCTGTAACTAGAGAACCAACTTCAGTGTCGAAGATCGAAGAAAAGACTGAAGCACCCTCAGCAGAGAAAGCAGAAAAACCGAGAACTGAAGGAACGAAAAAATTGGAAATTTTAAGTCCTTCAGCAAGTGTTGAGACAATAAAAAACCAAAAAGGCCCAGCAGTGACCCCGAAAAGAAAAAGAATGGTCAATGTGCTAGATGTACTGGAGACAATTAAGTCTTCAAGCACGACTCCGAAGAAGACTGTTGAAACTTCCGAAGCGGAAACTGAAATCTTTGACACTAAAGCTCCAAAGCAACAAACTGAGACTGAGGCTGGGCCTTCAGAGCCCACAAAGGTAAAATCCTTGGAAACCGAGGAAGAAAAAATGACGGAGCCAATTCTTGTTGAAGAAGTCAGTGCTGTTGCCCCCGAAGCATCCTCCAAAGTTCTTGATTATATTGTTCGGCACGCTTCGGGGAAAAAGTTATCAGAAGAAGAAGTTTTTGAAGCTAATTACTATGCCAAAGAATTGAAATATCCGAAGGGGGCACTAGTGTTCAATGGTACAGGTGAAGAAGATTTCCTATACTGCCTCCCGGATAACAAAGAATTACTCGTCTGCCGGGAAATGGCCCGAAGCATGGGGTTTCCTAAGCTGGAGGCTGGCCTCTGCGCGATGACAAAGGACGATCTTGCGGACAGCCTTGCGTATAATAGCCTGAAGGTACGAGATCTGCGCATTTGGAAACTTTATGATTTGAAATCTATTGTTTTATTCTTATACTAACTCTTTTACATATAGGGTTTAATACTTAGCAACGCGCTGAGAGCGCAAAAGAATGCCGAAGACGAGAGCTATGAAATTGCTTTCAACAACCTTCGAACAGAGGTTATCAAACTAAGGAACGAAGCCTTGGAAAAGGACAAAATTCTAGTTACATTGGTGGATAAAATAAAGGAGAACGAAGCTGCGTCTAAAGCACAAGTTGCAGCTCAGAAGCACGAGATTGACGATCTTCGGAAGCAACTAGCCCGGGCTAAAGAAGAACGCATACTTGAAGAAACGAAGCGAGAACTTAGCGACCAATGGGCAAATCATTTAGAAGGAACTGTCGAAGAGCTTCGTTCGTCCAAGAAAAGATGCTATGACAAATCTATGGAGTGTGTTAAGAAAATGAAAGCTAGCTTCACCAGCGTTGGCGCATTTTCGAGTGAAGAAAACTTTACAAGAGGCAACCCCGAAGGTCCCATTGAATGGATTAATCATGAAGCTGAGGCCTTTGAAGAAATTTTAAATAGTCGCGGAGACATATGCGCTTTTTCGGGTGCCAGGGGGATTGCCACCATTTTAGAAAGGAAAGGCTGCGAACATATAAAAATTTTAGCACAATCCGAAACTGCCTTGTCCTTCGAAGACGCTAAAGACCCTTCAGCTGAAGCTAGCATAGTTGGTGGAAAATTTTTCACCGATATCTGGGATAATGGTGGCCGAGAAATGGCCCGAGAAATTATCCAAAAAAGCGAAAAAGGCATCCATGATGCTAGAAAAGTGGCCGAGGCTGCTGAGAAAAGCGCAGAGCCCGAAGGGCAAATAGGTATTAACTAATGGTTTTTATTGTGTTGTAATTTTTGATTTCAAACTTCGTTTGCCAATTGTAATAGCAATGTAGTCGTATCCTGTCCTCCCTCAGATCCAGCTAAAACGCCTCCGGGCCCTCACCCGAAGGACGACGATGAAATCAAAAAGATGGCCGAAGCTATCATGGATCAAGTTGTCAATCAACTCCTGAACGAAGCTGCGGAAGTAGTACTTAGGGAAGACTAGGTGCTATTGTAAAAACATCTGAAATGTAATATGTGTAATATCTTGTAACCCTGAATGTAATATACTTGTTTTTTATGGTTTAATTCTTTACGATGCGTGAAATTTTACATACATACCGTTTTTGAGTCTTTGACGAAAAAACACCTTCCCTTCTTTTCATGCTTCGTGAAGAAGAATTTTCATTTATCACAACGATATCCATAGTGCTCTGATGAAGAATTTCCAAGCTTCATGAACATATTTTCCGAAGCTACACTCCGAAAATCAATATTGTATCTCCTTGTGACTTTGCATAATTTTCCCTTTTTCAAAGCATTTTTCCGAAGATCGATATTGTGCCCCCTTCTTGTGCCATATGCAGCATGATGTATGATGCTTATGCTATGCGAAATAATGTGATGATGTTATGTTATGTAAAATGGTATTTATTCCGACGATACACGCACATCCCTGCAATAAAACACATAATCTTTTTAAATCAGCGTTGACTTTTCGCTGTAAGCCTCCCTTAGGAGCTTCTTCGCCTTTTACTTCAGCGGAATCAGCGTTTATTTTTCGCTGTAAGCCTCCCTTAGGAGCTTCTTCGCCTTTTACTTTCGGCGGTATTCGCGTTGACTTTTCGCGCTTCACCTTTTACTTAGGCGGTATCAGCGTTTATTTTTCGCTGTAAGCTCTGCATTCCCTTTGGAACGACTTCTGAGCAGAAAACTTACACTGCGCTCCCTTTGGAACGGCTTTTTGTAACTTCAGCAAACTTACTCTGCGTTCCTTAGAACGACTTTTTGTTGCTTCGAAGAATTCATGTCGTGCCTTTTAAAATAAATTTTTGATAATTCGAAGGTCCTCCTTGCTATCGCAAATCTTTAAGCTTCAACAACCTAAGCTTGTGGAGAAGACATATTTTCCTTGTGGCTGACAACGAAACTATTACATGAGATTTAAAAAATGTCCTTTATTACACAGAAAATAAAACTGAATGGAAAAGACTACTATCAAGGTAGGATATTTGTCAATAAATGTGCTTCGATTCTGGCACAGTGCTATTGACTGTGCGAGCTTCGGACTGTTCTCTGAAGTCCCTTTGATGTTGAGCATATTGGCCCCCTTCTGGCTGCTGGCCTTGTTGCAGCGGTGGTGGAGGCGGAGGCTGTTGCCAGGAAGCTTGAGGTTGACTCGCCGAAGCAACAGAAACTGCAGGGTGATTGCCTACATATTCTGGGATGTAAGGCGAATGATACGAAGCAGTGTGCATAATCTG
This sequence comes from Zea luxurians, assembly GCA_029449295.1. NCBI lineage: Eukaryota > Viridiplantae > Streptophyta > Magnoliopsida > Poales > Poaceae > Zea > Zea luxurians. Next base: position 4,550,476 of record JAOPSE010000045.1, on the reverse strand, counting down.
CTTCGGCTGACCCTGTTGTGCTGCAGCTTTGGCTATCTCCTTTTGTTTATGAAGCATCTCCATGTCTCTGATTTCTTGGTCTAGCTCATCCTCTTGCGGTGTCGGGCTGATAGCCTTCCTCTTCTGGCTTCGGGCCTCCCGAAGAGAGAGAGTCTCTTGATTGGGGTCCAGTGGTTGCAGAACTGCAGCCCCAGTTGTTGAAGCTTTCTTCGGCGCCATAGCGAAGGTTTATGGTTGCCGAAGATGTTCAAAACTCAGAGTGGAAATGAGTTCACCGGAGGTGGGCGCCAATGTTGGGGACTTGTTCTCAAATGCTATGAGTTAAGAACAAGGCAACACAAAAAATGCTAAGCGTTAAAGTCCTTCGTCCTTCGAAGCATTATTTCCCTTGGGATATAATGCTTTTCGGACGAAGGTTATGAAGGACATACCTTCAACACAACATATAATAATGAAGAAATAATCATATAAAATATAAAGGATAACGTAAACAATTATGTATAGTCATCAAATCATTTTTTATATTATTATTATGGAAAAATAGAAATGATATCAAATTACAAATGTACCTTCGGCTTGAAAGAAGGTGTAAGTACAAGCGTGACGCAAAAGTAAAATGCCCAGTCAGCGTGAACAGTACGGGGGCACTGTTCACCTATTTATAGGCATGGGACACAGCCCATGTAAAATTACACCCATGCCCTTTACATTTGGTAGTGGTTCTATAGTAACCCACCGAGGTCTAAATAGCATTTTCATCTTTAAGTCGGTTTCCTTTTCTGCTACCATGCCGAAGCTTTCCCGCTCACATCTTCGGCGCTGTATCACCCTTCGTATTCTTCTCCCACTGTAGTACCGATGCGAGTCCGAAGATACCTGTTCACACATTATACTCCAGAAACACTGTTAAATCATATTTTTGAGGACCTTCGGAAGCCGAAGGCCCCCAACATATCCCATCCTGAGAAATGGTGTGACCCAAAAATTTAATTTCCCTCAGCCAGAAATCACATTTGGACAATTTAGCATACAACTGATGATCACGCAGTCTCTGAAGTACTGTATGCAAGTGCTTAGTATGCTCGTCTTCATTCTTTGAATAGACCAAGATATCATCAATGAAGACCACCACAGACTTGTCCAGCTCTGGCATAAACACGGAGTTCATCAAATACATGAAATATGCTGGGGCATTGCTCAGCCCGAAAGACATCACCAAGTACTCATAAAGTCCATATCGGGTAGAGAAAGTCGTCTTCGGAATATCACTGGCCCTGATCTTGATCTGATGATAGCCGAAGCAAAGGTCTATCTTGGAAAATACCTTGGCTCCCACTAACTGATCAAACAATACATCAATGCGGGGCAACGAATACTTATTTTTGATTGTTACCGCATTGAGAGGGCGGTAATCAACACACAATCTCAAACTCTCATCCTTCTTTTTCACGAACAAGGCCGGACATCCCCATGGTGACATACTTGGGCGAATGAATCCCTTGTCCAGCAGCTCTTGTAACTGCTTTTTCAATTCTGCCAATTCTGCTGGAGGCATCCTATAGGGTCTTTTGGATATAGGGGCAGTTCTGGGTTGCAGCTCAATTGCAAACTCTATGTCTCTGTCGGGTGGCATCCCTGGCAATTCATCTGGGAAAACATCGGGGTACTCACATACCACTGGAATCCTTTCGACGGGTGACTCTATCAGGGTGAAGGCACAGGAATGGGTACAACCTTGGTTAGGTAAATATAACGTGATTTCACCACAAGTAGGTGAGTGTATCTCAATGGCCCTTGCTGCGATATCAATCACTGCCTGATGTCGTGATAACCAGTCAGTTCCTAATATGATATCCACACTATCCAATCCCAAGATAAGGAGGGTGGTTTTAATTACAAGACTACCAAATTTTATAGGCACATGCCTGTTGATTTGATAGGTGGCAACCCTGCCTCCTGGTGTTGAAATTGTAATGCCCCCATTGGTGTGATGAAAAGGCAACTGGCATTTGGCACTAAATTTTGCACTGATAAAACTGTGGGATGCACCAGAATCAAAAAGAATGACTGCAGGATAATTCAAAACAGAAAAGATATCAGTCATGACGGGTGCTCCCTCTGGAATGTCAGCCATAGTGGTGAAGTTCAGCCTGCCTTGCCTTACTTGCACCTTCTGCCTCTTGCCTTGGTTCTGATTGGAATTCTACCCCTGCCTCTGTTGGTTCTTGGGGCAATTCTTGGCATAGTGTCCAGTGCTGCCACAAGTGAAACATCTGTTGTCATTGGTCTGACGGTGCTGCTACGGTGGCAAGTTTTTGTTCCTCTGAACTGAGGGCTGAGAGTGGTTGGGTGCCTGCTACTACTGTTGTGGTCGGATCACCCACCGTCCTTGCTGCTGAGGTCCCCTACTCTAAGTGTCAGACACAATCCTGAAGCGCTGAGGCTGAGCTGAAGGTCCTACCATAGGGGTCTTCCTCTTCTTTTCTGCCTGGCAAGCTGTGATGCAGTCTTCCTGAGAAATGGCCATGTTGACTAACTCATTGTAGTTGTTGGTCATGACTGTGTTGAGACGGTCGCGGAGCTTAGTACTGAGGCCCCTCCTGAACCTGTCCCTCTTCTTCTCATCAGTGTCCGCATGATAGCCTGCATACTGACACAGGTCGTTGAAGGCTTGAGCGTACTGTAACACTGTACGACTCCCCTGAGTAAGTGCCAGAAACTCATTAAGCTTGCGATCCATGATGCCTGCCAGTATGTGATGTCCTCTGAAGGCTGCCTTGAATTCTCCCCATTCCACCACATGGTCAACTGGCTGCATAGCGAGGAAGTGATCCCACCATGTCCTCGCGGGTCCACGAAGCTGCTGGGTGGTGAAATGGACCTTAGCCACATCTGAACAAACTCCATTAAGCAGTGGGAATTTGGATTCCACCACCCTAAGCCATACGTCAGCATCAAGGGGATCCTCTGCCCGAGTGAACAATGGCAGCTGCATGCTGAGGAACTCCTGATAGGTGGCCGCTGCTGGGGGACGCTGATGGTGATCACCACCACCATAGTGCTAGGGTGGTGGCTGACGCTGAGCTAACTGTCACAGAATCTCATTCTACTGAGCCATCAGTTCTAGCATGGTAGGAGGCAGCGGCGGTGGTGGAGGAATGCGGTCATTCTATCCACGGCGCGCTCTTCCTGCCATCCGAAAATTTAGGATGCTCGTAATATCATACTTTGGAAATCAGGGATTGCACATGGTAAGAGATTTTTAAAGGACAAGTCTGTAAAATGTCAAACATTTTTTTGCATTTTCATAATAGGTACCACATGACCTAAATTTCCTTCATAACTTAAAATCGACATCATCCATCATTCATAAATCCAAAAGAGTTTTCTAACGGTTATAGCAGTGTTCAAAAGACTCAACTCTTCCTAGCCTAGTACCCCAAAGGTGCAAAAGCTAAGCTAGCTTTGAGGAGTTCTACTGCCACACACTTCTATCCCAATTTCTGAAACCTAATGCGCAAACGAGGCAACACTAGACTCGGGGGAAGGTGGTCTTCATGAGCCAGCTGTGTCCAAACTGGATGCAAGCTCCGGCTCCTCTCCTCCCTCGATGTCGACATCCTTGTCGGCTCCTTCTGCCTCCATGTCTTGAATTTCCTGATGATGCATATCCAAGTGCTGGTTGGCTTCCTCAAGTTGTTGCTGAGTAGTCAGGAGCTGATCCTCGAGAACCTCGATGGTGTTCTCCCTGGCTCCTACTTGCTCCTCAAGCTCTTGGATTTGGGTGGCCATCTGCTCTACCTGCAGGTCCTTTTCCACTAGCTCAGTGGATAGATCTACCGCAAGGTCCTCCCTGTTATCCAGGGTGATCTTGGTAGGCTCCACCAAGCCCATCAGCTGGGACATTGCCTCCGCTCGCACTGCTTGTAGACAATACAGGGCATTCATGCACCGCACCATCAGGTGAACAGTCTGCCTCGGGTAAAGGGCCCACACATCCTTGGCATGCTCCACTCGGTCCTTCCACATTGGGTCATCCTCCTTTTCAGCGGGGAACAAGACAATGGGATGAGTGGACAGCTCCAAGGGGTGAAAGCCACAAAAGGTCGTCAGTCCGTGGAGAGCAATGGACCCGATAGTATCTTCAGCCCTGAATCCGAAAGACTCGGAGTCCAACGAACGCCAGCCCAGCTATAAGGGATGAGGCTCCAAGGTCATCCTCACCCTACAGCGGGGTACCCGGTGCTCCTCGAACAACTGCACCGCATACTGGGGATGCGTCGTATAACTGGCTCCCTACAGGCAAAATGCGGGGAAAACCCTCGCGTGCAAGTTCGTCCGTGTGGGAATGTGCGTTCCCTCCTTCCGAGGATTCATGAGAAGTCATCTGGGTAAGAGTAAGCGTAAGCGAAAAAGAAAAAGAATTACAAAAATAAAAGGGAATTAGGGCTTAGCTTTTCTAAGGTTATGTTGAGGTCTTGGAGTATACTTAATCTTTTATAATCATGCCTCATAGCTTTTAAAAGTTCTTGACCACTTACCAAGTAGTTTGAATAAAATGATGCATGCATGCTCGTCCTAAGCGACCTCACATCAACCTATAGGGATAGAGAAATCTCCCTCCCGTATAGTAGCCTATAGGGCACATTCAATTAGCCACCTAGCTACCCAGCTAGTATCCTAAGACTTCACGCTCTAGATCCATCCCTATCGCCTTACCGATCTATCCAACATTGGTTTCTTACAAGTTTTACTTTTTGAAAAGGATGGTAATTACGGTTTATTGTTTCCTCTGTGGTGGTACAAGCTCCGATACCAGCTGTGGCGGAACCGCCCGAGTTATTCCAACTTAAGTGCCTATGTCCCACCTTAGAGGCTAGACCACACTTAAATAGGAATAAAACGTCAGTCCCTCGGATCTAGTCCGACGAGGCCACTAATAGGATCAAGTACCACGTACTCACTCGAAGGTGAGGCACAGAGCAAATACAATAAAACATAAACCATACATTAAGGAGTACTTAATTTATTACAACATCATCGAAGTTTTTCAAAAGTAGTGATCATTGTTCGGAATGCAGTGGAATATAACTAACGGTACATAAACAGAGGGATGGGGAAGCATGGCCCATCACTCCTCGTGCTCCTCCTCTGCCGAGGTAGGGTCCCACTCGACTATCCAACCCGGTGGCAAGATGGACGGCCAAGTCACTCCAGCAACCATGTCCTCCAGAGAACCTGTAAAAATTATGCCACAAGCAAGGCTGAGTATACTAATACTCAGCTAGACTTACCAGGTGTGAGGAGTCTACTCCTCTACCTCTAGACATGCAGTTGTTTGGCTGAGGGGTTTGGTTTGCCAAAAGCACTAGCTGAGTCTAAAATCAAGTTTAGCTTTTGAAGTTTTAGTGTGACTCTCTTAAGACTAAATGTGTATCTATCTAATCATACATGGTATCAAGCATTTAGCAATCAACATCTTTTGCCAAATCAACACATTTCCACTTGTTACTCAATGTAGCAGCATGGATCAAGCAGTCTCATTAGCTGCGAGAAGCAGACAATTCGAATCGAGTTTTTAAACCTTGCAAGGCTAACCTAAACACACGACGTGGCAAGGCACTCCATCCCCACACACATCAGTCGTCCCCATCGATTCCCTGGCAACAGATCAGGGCTCACCGCCTTCGCGTACAATGCCTCACTTACCCTGACTGCCATCGTGCAGTGACCGCACTTGTAACCACCATAACCAGAATGGGAGACCACGTCTCAGGTCGCGTGAGGGGTAAAGTCTGCGGGCAGGTTCACTCAGGTACTAGGCTTACCGAATTACCATATTTCTCGGCATGTGTTTAGTATGTTCAAACGCTTGACACACAGTACCACACCTTAATCCTTATTCCAATTTCCGTCTCGTAGACAACGCACCCCCATGGATCGTTGTCCACAGACCATCATCATTACGATATAAAAATGGATACCACCAAGTCCTGACCTCACGCGAGTGCTAGAAAAATCACTCGACTTCTACCGAGATCCCTAATTAGTAAAGCAACTACTCGACCTAGCATACTAGTATCCATCTCAAAAGGAATCCTGAGTTAATGCAACTAGGGTTTCAGGTAACTCCTACACTTAAGTGCACAATACAAGCCTACAAACATTAAGTGCAGTAAAATAGCATATAGAATAGGTTATGCATATAACTGGGGCTTGTCTTCCAAGGTTGGGGCAGGCAGATCCTCGATGGCAGGCTCTGGTGCTGGCTCCTGGACTACCTCCTGAGCAACCTTGCTCCGGAACGAGGATGTACTTCCCATCAGCGAGATTACAGTCTATCGAATGCAATGAATAAGATATATGCATATTAATGATAGCGCAATTTGTAAAGGCTATGCATAGTAAAACAGTACTAAATTAGTGGTACTCTAGGGTTTCCTTTGGCTGCCTCAAGGGTTTTATACATTCATTTTAGGGTCTTGAATAAACTTAAAATTTCAGTCACCCTTTAGAGGTTTGTTTTGGCTCTTGGAAGATTTAAGGTTGCACCCCACTATCCTTTCCAAATTTCTTATTTTACTTTCAATTATGCTTCTTAGTGAGTGCCTTTACGCAATCATGGCAAGTTAACATTTTCCAAAAATGTTATAAAAATTACAGTGGGTAAACATTGACCTCTGTGGGTTATTCTAAAAATTTGAGGTTGAAATTAATTCAGATACTCCTTGTGCAAAATTAACAAAAGTAAGGGTAAAAGGGCACTTTACACTATAGCCCTGATTTAGGTGAGGTTTCTGGACTACAATTTATTTTTGCCATAATTCCTAGGTGATAATGGGTCTTTGTGTTCAAAATTACAGCAAAAGATCCACTGGGTATTTCGTTGTGATTTTCTAAAGTTTAATGCCAAAAATGCACTTATAACTAACTTGTCATTTGAAAAATGTCAAACAACATGACTTATATTTTTCCTAGATTCAGACTAGCATATTATTAGTTATCCCAAGGATTGGGGTGGGTTCTCCTCAGGATTATTATTCTAGGATTTTTCTAAGTTTTTAGTGTTTTCCTGAAATAAAATGTGGTGTAATTCTTTTGTACTAACAGAGGGCTTAACAAAATTTTCCAGTGAACTATGCTAATAAATCAAGCTAGCAAAAAAGTGGTTGCCCCCTGGTTCTTATCTTAAACTCTCTTTTCTATTTTCCTTAGTTTTGAACCAAAGTAAATTAAAATGGTAAACCCATCTCTAATCTGGTGTACTGAGGGGTTTACTATTTTTAAACAGGCTAGGTATTGGTTTAGTACCTCTCTGATTTTTCTTAACCCCAATCTAAAAGTGTAGCTATTTTTCCCTTCTTTATTTAACTTTTGGCCAGTTTACTATTTAAATCTAAACTTTAAAATTTCCTGCAATACTTAGGGTGTTTGGTATTTTTCCTAAGTAGTCCATATTATTTAGAACCTAGCAAAATTAGTTTGACCAGATTTGGTTGGATAAAACTGAAGTTATGAATTTTACAAGCTCTGCCTACATTTAAATGAATAATGTTTAAAGGTTTTAAGAAAAACCAGTTTACACCGAGACCCCTGGGTTTTTCCTAAACTATGTCTTTTAACTTATACCCCTACGGAACTATTCACATGAGTCACTAACTATTCAAAAAACCCCTCGGCTTCTTCTTCTTTTTCCCCGAGCTCCTTCCCCCTTTAAACAGTAACCGTGGGGATTAAATAGGGTGGCGCGGCTTACCAGCGGCGAGGAAGGTCTGGCGAGGGGCGGGGTTAGCTCTGGGAGGTCTTGGCGATCACGTCGAGGTGCGGCTCATCGACGGTGATGGCCGGAATCGATCGGGCCACGTGCGCAGGCGGTTGGGCTCGTCGGCGGCGTATGCTCTGGCCTGCTCACGGTGGTAGAGTTCAATTAAACCGCACGGGGAGCTTCACGGGGTGCTAAGGAGGCTATCAGTGCAAGGAATCGAAGAAAGGCTCACCGTGGAGCTCGGTCTACGTGCGCCGGCGGTCGGGTGAAGTCCGGCGACATCGATCCTGTGTCTCCGACGAGGTAGATTTCAATCCCCGGCTCTGGAAGCTTCACCGAGGGTCGTAGAGGCTATCTTGAGGGTCAGACGGGGCAGGGAATGGCTAGGGTGGCCGGTTTATGGTGGTTGGGTCTCGGGCGGCCACTGGCACGCCTTGCGCAGAGCGATCGCCGGTGAACTTGCGCTCCGGCGGGGTGGAGAGCGAGCAAGGGTGTACGGTCAAGGCCTTGGTCGGCTTTATAGGCGCGGGCGCGGGCGTGGGTGCGGGGTCTTGCTTAGCGCGGCACGGCGCTCGTGGGGCCGAGCGCCGGGGCGTGCTCTAGCGTTGCCAGGGCGCGTCGAACACGTGGCCATTTCCTTCTGCCCATGTTCTAGCCCCTGCTGAGCAGCCAAACGTGTGAATCTCACCATAAGGCTTTTGTCAGATCTCTTACCTGCACCTAGGGCTACCTAGTTCATGTGAGTTCCAAGGGAAGATATGCCCTAGCTTGGGAGATATGCGGGCGCCAAGATGGGTCTGTCGGCACTGTTCATCCCGAGACAAAACAGGTGTCAACTCGTGTCAAACGGTCTTGGTTTTGGTTCAAACTTTTCCAGTGTGTTCCTTAGGTAATTTGGCTCCCATTTGTCAATTGGACCCCATGGATTTGGTGCCAGCAACTAGGTGAACATCTATGATCTTTGGAAGAAGGCTGGTTTTTGACTTAGAGAAAAATTGGTTGTTCTTGGGTGTTCTTCACTTGGGGGCTGAATTTGAGAATTTTGTGGGACCTTTTTGGATTACTTTCTTTACCATTTCTTGTAGATATATTAATGTACTTAAACTTTGGTAAAGGGTTTAAGTCATGAAGTGGTCATTTGATTATCCTTTCCATTAGTCCAGTGCTTGGGGGTCTACTGGCTCAAGAGGGGGGTCTAGGGTTTGAGCCACTTTTTCCAAGGTGAAGATGTATGAAAATCTTGGGTATTTCTTTTGTCATGATCATTTCTTAATCAATCCATGGTTTCTAAGGTTTTGGTGCCCCTTCTCCCCCACTTAAACACATGTGATAAGTGGCCATGAGTGCATGCATTGAGCCAGGGCCCTGGGTAACACCTTGGGTGTTACAGATCTGATGATATCCGGAGTAGCAATCTAGGAAGGAGAGCATAGAACAGCCAGCAGTCGAGTCAACTACCTGATCTATTCTAGGGAGCTCGAAGGGATCCTTCAGGAAGTGCTTATTGAGATCAGTATAGTCGACGCACATGCGTCAATCAATTTTATTCTTCTTTAGTACAAGAACGGGGTTTGCCAGCCATTTAGGATGCAGTACTTTTCTAATGAACCCTGCCGACACTTGGCGAGCTAATTCTGCCTGAATGGCTTCTCTCTTGTCTGGCGTGAAACAACGTAGCTTCTGTCGGATTGGTCTTGCCTGAGGGTACACTTTGAGTTTGTGCTCGACCAGCTGTCTTAGGACTCTCGGTATGTGTGCAGGTTGCCATGCGAACACATCCCAATTGTCTTGCAGGAACTGGACGAGAGCGCTTTCCTATTTGTCGTCGAGGCTGGAGCTGATGATTGCAGTCTTGTGTTCATCAGAGAATCCAAGCTTGATCCTTTTAGTCTCTTCAGTCGGCCGCATATAGGTCGCGGTTGGAGCTTCATTAGAGGGGATTGTGAAATTCTCATCCATCGGCTTGTCATCGGCCTGTGTAGGAAGGGCTACCGGGGGCCCTGAAGTAAGAGCTGTCTGAATGGCACCCCGAAAGCATTCTGCGGTGCCTTGGAAGTCAGCACGTACGGTGATAATCCCCTGAGGTCCTGGCATCTTGAGTATCATGTACGGGTAGTGTGGAATAGCCATGAATTTTGCCAATCCTGGTCTTCCAATGATGGCGTTGTACCCGTAGTCGAAGCACACTACTTCGAACTTCAGAAACTCAGTTATGTAATTCTCTGGGGGTCCCAAAGGTGATGGATAGGTAGATATGTCCCGGCGGGTACTCCCCTTCGGTCGGCATGATGCCAAAGAAAGGAGTATCCGACTCAGTGAGGTCTTTGATGGTGACCCCCAGGGCCTGGAGCGTCCGGGGGAAGGTGAAGTTGATGCTACTGCCACCGTTCACCAGCACCTTCTTCACCCAGATTTCTCGGATCACAGGATCGACGAGTAGCGGATATTTGCCGGGGTGATCGAAGTTAAGCCATTGATCAGCTTGGCTGAAGGTGATCACGTGTTCTGACCATCGGTAAGGAGCCGAAGCACTGTTCGTGGCCACCAGGACCTGCCGATCATGAAGCTTTTGTTGCCTTCTGCTTTCTTGTGCTCCATGGCCTTTGAATATGACATTGACCTCCCTATCAACGCACGGGGAAGCTCCACCCCTCCCCCTTCCTGCTGCTGAGGCTGCCTAGGCTCGCCAGGCTCTCCTCGGGGCGGGGGAGGTGGTAGTGGCTGGAACGGTCGGCTATGCCCAACGGAGTATTTTAAGTCTCTGTAGTTCCACAGGGTGTGGCGCATGTCCTTGTGATACAAACACTGGGAGTCAAGGATTTAATCCAATGTTCGTACTCCTCTGTGGGGTGCACTGCGGGCTCGAGTGGCAGGTGGCCTCACGGTGTGCACCTCCTCGTGGGGCCTCTTTTCCCAGCGTTTATCTGGCTGCTGGTTCATGTCTCACCACGGCGCGGGTAGTGCGGATTTTGCGCCTTCGATGAGGTCCTGTGCCCGCTCATCCGCGGTGATGTAGATGTCTGCCTCCCTGAACAATTGAAGTATGGACCGGACGAAGGCTGGGTCGTTGGATCCCTGATAGAAGTCTTCTATCACAGCCGCTTCTGTGACTTTGGGAATATGATTCCTCATTGTTTGAAATCTTTTGAGGAACGATCAGAGAGTCTCATCATTCTGGCGCCTAATGGATTTGAGGTCCCATGGCTGCACCGGTTTGTCAGAGAGAGACTGGAAGTTCACGATGAACCCACAACTGAAGTCACTCTAGTCGTCGATGCAGTGTCGACATAGGTGTCGGAGCCATTGCAGCGCGTCCTACCCTAGAGCAAAGGGCAAGTACGCTATTATGACGTCCTTCGTTGCCCCAGCAACCTGGGCAGCGGTCGTATAGATGGCCAATAAGCCTCCCGGGTCTTGCTTTGGCTCATATTTGTCGACGTTGGAGACCTTGAAGTTAGGAGGCCATTGGATGGCCCGGAGGCGAGGAGTAAGCGCGGAGACTCTGCACGCATCTTCTTGTCGATGTTCGCGTCGTTGGTCCCAGGGAGGGGAGTCGGTATTAGGTCGTCTCGACCGTCCCCAGAATGGACTGTTGGTTGAAGCTGCCGCCGACTTGATCCGTGTTGCACGGCTTTGTGCCGGTACACCATGATCTCGATCATACTCCTCTCGGTGCCTTATTTCATTTTCGTGTTGTCGGTCACGCGAAGCGCTGATGGTGCTTCGCACGTCTCGTCGGCTGTTGATGGAGTGACATAGGTCGTTCACAGGATGAGCGAGAGGTAGAAGATGATTGGCCGCCTGAGTAAGCAGCCGCCGATAACCCTCCGCGTCTGGGGTCCACGGAAGACCGTTGGCTATCTGCGCCAGCACTCCTCCGACTTCACTCGGTGTGTTCAATGCTCGGGCGAAGTCAGGGTATAGGTTTCGAGTGAGGAGAGGGTTCTCTCGCTGGAGTCTAGCATCTTGCTCAGCTAGTTCCCATTCCCGTTCTTGAGCCTGTCGGCGATCGCGATGGCAGTAGTTGCATCTTTCTCGGTGTACTCGTTCATTAGGAGTTTCTCCCACTTCCGAAGCTTCATCTCGGGATACAGGTTGCGTCGGGTCCCGTTCTCTGGCTTCGTGATGCCGCCACACATTCCGTCGTTTGTCTCTCCGTCGCGGGGCATCACGCTGGGGAAGTTCCTCTCCTTGCATGGTAGGTTCATCGTCGAAGACGGGCAATGACTCTAATCTCCCCTGAATGAAGAGGATGTTGGGGCAGAAAGGAGCATGTATGGCGGTGTTCTCCTTCCCATTCTCCTTTGAAGGTGGAGGTGCTGGGAAGATTGCTCATTGTGCTTTCCTTCCCTGGTATGGGATATTCACTTCCTTTTTCCGAGTGATCCGCGACCACTCCTTAGTGGGTGAGGTGGACAACGGAGTTCTTCGGGTCGGAGAAGCCCAGACTGACTGGCCCTCCATCCTCTAAGGGCTCTTGAGCCCTGGCTTGTGAGGGGCCATCTTCCCCTGAGCTGCAAGCAGGGGCGTGGCTTGCGGACTCGCTTCAGCTTCTCTCGATATTTCCGAGGTGGGTCTCTTCTCGGGCGTATCTGCTATGCTGTGCAGAGTTCCCTCTTTGTCCGATATGCATGAGATAGTTTCAAAGCATAATATAGCTCCTAGGCTGAGGGCAATGTTGTTCTTGAAAACGATGGCCATGGAGTCAGCTTTGATCAACGACACACCCCTACCTAACGCGCCAGCTGTCGGTGTCTAGTGTCCGATCGCACACCTGGGGGTACCCTCGCGGTGCTTTTGGGTAGGACGGTGTCGTAGATCGTAACTCGATGGTTTGTGTCGTGGGCACGAGGAAGAGAGAGTCGGGTGATTTACTGCAGGTTCGGGTCGCTTTGAGGGGCATAATACCCTACTTCCTGGGGTGGCTTTGTATGTATGGTGTGTTTACTAGTGGTGTCTCCTGAATGGAGAGGTGCTAATGAGATGAAAATGATGGGGTTCCCCCTAGGCCTTATATACATGACCGTAGGGCAATCCCTGTGCACATGCTGATCACACTCTTCCAGCTTATCTCCTAGCTAATAGCGAACAAACTTTGCTTATCCTGAGGAAAACCCGGTGGCTCTGTTCCGAGCTATCCTCGGCATTTAAGGACATCGAACGCGGGAAAATAAACAGCTTCCACGGGATCATGCCTAATCTCATGAACGATCCAGATGTGAACCCACCACCTTCTTGGGTTGGCCCATTTCTACTGTAGTCTTTGCCCGGCCCACAATGCGGCGACCTTGCAGGACGACTGGCTTGTGGCCCTGAGCAGGGTTTTCGCCTTCTAGTGGACCTAGGGGATATCTGTCCCCCACAGCGAAGGCCTGTCAGATCCCTTGGCAGAAAGATTCTGCCTCGAGCTCCTAGAATAGGCCTGTGAGGCCCTCAAGGCGGGAGACCAGCGACCTGAACCAAGGCGAATAATGCGCTTCGAAGCACCCGTGCATGGCGCCCACCACCTCTGACAGGAGGCGCCTCTCCTTCTCTAGCTCCTCTAAGCGACATTGCACCTCAAAAAAATTCCCTTCAGCGTCATCGAATTTCCCTTGACTGGCTGACGGGGGAGGACATGAGCCGTAAAAGTGGGAAAGAGAGCAACAAATGCCTAATTTTTGGAAGAGGTTGTCAAAGGCGCTACCTTGCAAAGAGGCCAGGAGCTTCTCCTCCTTTTTGGTTCGACCTCCCAACTCCTCCAAGGTCGTGACTCAGGCCTTGGAAACCTCTTTTCCTCACTCTAGGATACGAAGGAGGGAGCTCACCTTCACACTCTCAAGATGTGCAAGGGTCGTCGATTCTGCATCCCTCCTTGATGTCTCGACCAAGGCATCATATGCGTCTTGGATCAATGCGGCATAGGCACGGGCTTCGGTGGCCTCGCCTGTCACGGAACCTCCCAAGGTATTAGGCCCACCTACAGATGTCCTTGTCCTATGGACCTCGGACAACCATGTAGATGCACATAATCACTCAACAAGTTTGGTCCTCTGTATCATCATTACATCGCCCAAGAGCGCTTCCCCATCACACAGATATTACATCACATTGGAGGAAAGAATAAGCGGAAGCAGATTACAATAACTTAATTTACATTCATAAAATATATAGAGAGAGAGAGAGAATTATTACAGTACCGGGTGTGAGGAGTGCATAAACTATTATTACAAACCAGGGAGCCAAAACACCCTCCCGCACAAAAGTTTAGTATTTTCAAACTGGGAGGCAGACATCCTCCCGCACACTCGATCACTGTTTTGGCTCCTCTTTTGGTACCACCTTTGAACAGAAACAGCAAAACTCCACTGTATCCTCACCTACAACAACATGGGTTCGCAAACCCTGAGTACGGAGTGTACTTTCGCAAGTCTTACCCGACACAGGAAAAGACTCTCAAGGATATGCTAGCTTGTGGGATTCAAGGTAAAGCTTGTCAAGATTCCAAAGACTATGTTTTGCAGAAATGCTTACTAACAGTGGATCCTTAAAAATCTAGTTTTATTATCAGGTTAAGTAAAGTTACCTGCATCTAAGTTCTTTCTATCCTAGTTCAAGCACTTGGCCTATTTTTTGACAAAGGGGAACACCCCCGATTTCATTACGAAATAGACAGAAACATAGTTCATACATGACCATAAAGGCCACCAGAAAAGAAAATCAGACAAAACACACGCAACTATCGGTTGAAGAAAACATGACACGGGGAAAGCCTTCCACCGAAGAGCCACAGACCATCTAACAGAACTGACCAAAAGCAGAGAATAAAGAATCAACTGAAGTGACATGATCATGACAGAGCAAACTAAGAACTTAACATGTTTACAGGCAGAACACCCTCATGATTAAAGTTCCCAGCACGGTTTTACCAAAAGGACAAACCAACACACAATATTCATTGAATGTGTCTATCAACCGGCTTCCATCCATGAGCCTTTTTGAAGATTTCACTTGTTGCCTTTCGGATTCTGAGGTTTCCTTGCTCCACCAGTTTTTTCCTTCTCTTTCTGTCGAATTGTCCAAGCATCAATCCAAAAACAACACAAGAAGATCACATTAGTCGGATCATCAATCAAACTATCATTAAAACAGCAATCATTCTGAGAGCGCCAAATCGCCCAGATGACTGCGCCACAACTGAAAAGAACCAGGTTTTTTCAATTTTGCTAAAACTGTTAATCCAGGATCCAAAGAGATTTTCAACATTATTGGGAATAGATTTTAAGTTTAGAGCTGTTTGAATGATTCTCCATATAAACCGAGCAACAGAGCATTAGAAGAAAAGATGATTTATGGACTCTGGTAGTCCACAAAATACACAATTAAGATGGCCTTTCCAATTTATTTTGCTCAAATTGTCTTTTGTTAAGATCTTATTGTGCAGAACAAGCCACAAAAAAACTTTGATTTTGTGGGACAATCTGGTTTTCCATAAAAAACTAGAGGGCACTGGTATCTGAGAGCACTTGTTTTCTCTGTAAAAGGTTTTAACAGAGAAACCATGATTACCCAGTAACCAAGCAACCTTATCATCACCATTAAATATCTCAGTATTATTACATTGAGCAATAAGGTTGCTGTGATCACTAGCCAAATCTCCCAATAATCTTCTTCTGAGCGTTAGCAACTGAAAATCAGAAGAAAGAACTTTTTCCACTGTGATATTTTTATCATAGGCAATATTAAACAGATTAGGATATCTAGAAGACAAAGGCTCCGAATCACACCAAATATTATGCCAGAAACTTGTACTCTTTCCGTTACCAACTTTTTTTACAATATTTGTAAAACTTGTCATGAACCACAAGGATACCCTTCCAAAAGTGAGAATCACTCTGCCTTTTTTAATTGAAATAATAGGTCTCCCTTTGACATATTTATTCCTGATAATGGTTTGCCACAACCCATTAGAGTTCTCCAAGTTCCAAATCCATTTAGCAAGGAGTGCTTCATTCATTTTATGCAAATCTAGAACACCAAGGCCACCTTGATCCTTAGGAGAACAGACTAAACTCCAATCTGCTAAATGATATTTTTTTGGCTATGACCTCCTTGCCACAAAAGTCTTTTTCTAAAAATGTCAATCTTTTTTATCACACTTTTAGGAGCTCTATAAATCGAGAGCATATACACGGGAACATTGGTAAGGCTGCTATTTATCAAGACTAAACGACCACCCAGGCTAAGGAATATCCCTTGCCAGGATCCCAATTTGCTCTCGACTTTTTCCACTGTGGACGACCACAAAGATTTACAAAATTTTTTATCATCGATCGGGACCCCAAAATATTTCATAGGAAGACAATTATGGGGACAGGTAAAAATATCAGCATAACAATTCTTCCTCTCAACAACATTACCTAAACAAAAGATTTCACTTTTATGAAAATTAATTTTGAGACCAGACATCTGCTCAAACAAACAGAGAATAAACTTAAGATTTCTAGCACCCTCGAGATCATCTTGAAGCAAAAAGATAGTATCATCAGTATATTGATGACAGCAACACCAACAACCATTGGTGTTTATATGGGTAATGAGACCTTTGAGGATACCTTCATCCTGTGCTTTTTTGATCATGCAGGCAAGACCATCCGCAGCGATGTTAAATAAAAGGGGAGAAAATGGGTCACCTTGTCTAACACCTTTGTGAGTTGTGAAGTAAGGACCAATCAAATCGTTCGTCTTAATGGCCACTTTTCCTCCTTTAATTGTCTTCATTACCCAGTCGCACCACTTATCACCAAAACCTTTTTTATCATCATGTTATGTAGAAAATTTTAGTTCACCTTATCATAAGCTTTTTCAAAGTCCACCTTAAAAATCAAACCACTCTGTTTTTTCCGTTTGACTTCATGAATTATTTCATGAAGAGAGACCACCCCATCCATGATATATCTGCCTTTGATAAACCATACTGGAAATCACTGATCACAGAATTAATGCAACTGGCCAATCTATTGGTCAGGACTTTAATAATAACCTTGTAGCAAACATTGAGCAAGCATATTGGTCTGAAGGCTTTAATGTCAACCGCATTAGGAATTTTGGGAGTGAGGGTAATAGTTCCAAAATTTAGTCTTTCAATGTTGAGTGTACCATCGTGAAAGGACTTGAAGAGGTTGAACAAATCACCTTTAATAGTGTCCCAGAACTCTTGGAAGAATTTAGAGGGGATGCCATCCGGCCCTGGTGCACTATTATGTTTCAATGCAAACACCACATTCTTAATCTCTTCAATAGAAAACGGTCTCGTAAGGAGAACTCTGCTATCATCATCAAGCACATTCTTGTTTAGGTTATTCAAAAAAATACTAGTCTCTTGGGAGGGGCCGAAGAGATTTTTGTAAAAAGAAGTAGCTAGCTGATTAATTTCAGTCTCACCTTGAGCAAACTTGTCTTCATGAGTTAAAGACATAGTTTTAAGTTTTCTTCTCTTGCACTTGGCTAACAAATGGAAGTATTTAGAGTTCTCGTCTCCATCCAAGATGAATTTATCACAAGCCCTTTGTTTGAGCTTAACTCCTTCTTCATCAACTAATTTTCTGAGATTCATTTCAAGGTCAAGTTTCTCCATCCTATTTGCATCTAAGAGCCCATAAACTTCACTGATCTTGTCTAAAATGTCAATTTTAGCCATAAGATCTTTTTTCATCTTTTTGTATTGCCCTTCAACATTGATATTCCAACCCTTGAGCATTTGTTTCAATCTCTTAATTTTCAGTTTCCAGACATCAGGGTTGTGACCTGCCTTCACAGGGAGAGACCAGTTATCTATCACTCTTTTGTGAAAATCTGGTCTAAGTCTCCAACACAATTCATATCTGAACTCTCTACGAACAGTGGGGGTAGTATCAGTTCTAAGGCAAAGAGGGACATGATCTGAGAACGACCTGTTCAGACTGTGCACGTTGATGTTATTATAAGCAAGATCCCACTTAGGACTGGCCAGGAATCTGTCCAACTTCTCAAAAGTAGGATCACTACGATTGTTAGACCAAGTAAACAGTCTGTAATTCAATTCAAATTCAATCAGACCATGTTGATCAATAATATTATTGAAAAGAAAGCTCCACTTGCTAATACCTCTAGGTTCGTTATTTTCCTCTGATTTCCTGATAATGTTGAAATCTTGTCCTATAAGCAAGGGGACATGACTTCTCGAACAGAAAGAAGAAAGTTCACACAGGAATCTGCTTTTATTTTCATTTTGAGCAGCACCATACACATTAATAAAATTCCAGATGAAATTCATTTCCTTGTGCAAGACAAGGGTACGAATCATGAACTCACCTGCTTCATGTTCTCTCACATCAAACACATCAGAGTTAAAACCCACCAAAAGGCCTCCAGATTTACCATTTGGAGGTGAAAAAAACCAGGCAAAAAGTTTGCTGCCGCCAATCGAAGCCAACCAGGAATCACTAAATTGTTTCTTATTAGTTTCTTGTAAGCCAATAAAGTCCACTTTCTCATCTCTAATGAATTCTTTCAAAAACTCAAACTTAGAATTTTTCCCTAAACCCTGACAATTCCATATCAGACCTATCATTCAGAAAGGATCCAAGGAGGGGCCGATTTCAACTGCTTTACTCCTTATATTAGGTGTACACCTAAACTTAGGAGAAGCCTTTTTTTTACTGCTTTCTTTCTATGTTTAATTTTTTTTCCCTTTTCTTAAAACCATAACGTCCAGAAAATCATAATCAATATTTTGGTCTGAGTCAGCATGGACACTACTATCGATGTCATTATGATCATCAGATTGGGGTTCCTCCTTTTTTATTTTTGTATGCTTGCATCGCCAAGTTCTTTCTGGATAATTCTAGATCTTCAATCAGTTCAAGATTAAGCACAGTTTTTGAATTAGACAGGCCCAAAGAAATTCCCAGTTTATTGGAGATAACCAGCAAATCTTCATTATCAGTATTAAGCAAAGAGAAAGGGTTATTAGTCATACCTTTGTTAAGGAAGGCATCTTTAGCTTTAGCTCTGGATATTGCTTTATCAGCCACTTTAATATCTTCACTTTTTTCAAATCTGGAGCTCTTCCTGGTGCCTTCAGTTGTAGGTATGGTTTTCTCGATTAGTTTATTTCCTTTCGACTCTTGATTTTCATCTTCAGCTTGAGGGACCGACACCATCTCTTCAAATTTTGTTTGGAAATTAGTTTGTTCTCCTTCCATGTCCTTTGCAAATTCTTCTAAGTCTTGAGAACTCAATAGGTCATCTTCACTAGCATCAAAATCAACTTTCTCATCACTCAAGCCATCCAACATTAGGCCATCACCAGTCTTGTCTTTAATATCACCCCTGCATATCTCAGAAAGCTTAACTGTTTTTTTTCCTTGAGAGGAAGACTCACCCAATTTAAAGTTGGGGATAAGATCTTCATCTAAAGTTTCATCCTCATTTCTAGGTTTTTTCCCAGATTCGTCAAACAATGGGTCATTCATCCCATGGATTTCAACCGAAGCTCTCTTGCCCAGATTAATTGTCTCATCATTCCATCCTTCCTCACTGATGGATTCAATTCTGAAGAATATATCATATAAAAATGGCTTGACAGCCACCTCAACCACAGGCAGGATCATAGCAACACTTTTAATATGCACTTTGAATCTAACGATGTCCTTAGAGTCTAAGGACAGAAGATCAACTTCCTCGACAACACCAATCATGGATCCGATTTCACAGATCGATTGATAATTTTGTAATTCCTCAGGAACGTTCTCAGCAATAATCCAAACTATGTGCAATCTGGATTTGGGTTTGGCCCGAGAGCTCCATGGGACTACAGCAATTTTTGCATCAGCCACTTTCATTTTGAGTTCAGGAAAGCTTATCATCTCATCGAGCCGTTCTTGTGAGGGGAACTGCATCAGAAAGCCAGAATGGCATTTTGTAGCCTTCCACATTTTTCCCCATGGGAAATGGAATCCAAAATCCTTCTCAAGATCTTCTGCTGAAACTAATCCCTCAATCACTTTCACCAGGCCAATGAAAACCCTCTTTGGTTTTTTGGACAGTGGTTTGGCAAAATGAGAAAGGTAAAACCCCTAGACCATCAACAACCATACTGACTATGGGCATGCTAGGCTTGCTTTGCTTCGGCAAAACACATCTGGAGGTAACGTGGGTATCTTTGCGACAAATATCGCACCATAGAGCATTAAAGCAGTCTCTAGCATGATGACCATCAACCACACACTTCTGGCAAAAAGCGCGATGAACAAGCTCACTTTCTTTCTTCAAAGCAGTAGGAGTAATGTTAGGGTTACTAGATTGAATCCCTTCACCCGAGGAAGAAGACATCAAACCTTCATGATGTTCAGATTTCCCGGGCGCTGGCTTCAATCTCCAACTAAGATTCATATTCCTGTTCCAGGATTGAGGGCCCTTGGGGTTCTCTTTCTGACCCCAATGATCCCATTGGGGTTTTTGGGGATTTTTGTTCTTTGGATCCATCACGCCAGGCAACGGCGAGCCCCTAAAACTGCCCGAACCTAGCCACGGCCACTCTTCCTCAACAAGGGGGGACGCAGGGAGGTTATGCACCACCCACCATGGAAACTAGATCGAGAAGAAACGGGGAGCGACCAAAGACGCGAGAGAAGAGCGGTGCAATGAGGGAAAGAATGTGAACCCACGAAGTCCAAGGGAAACCCTAACCTGGTATTGGAATCCCCAGGAGCGCAAAGACGCGTCGGAGGTCTTGACTCATGGGGTTGGGCTGGAAGAAGCGTCGAATGATGGATAGGGGACACCCCAGGATGCCATCCCGCCCATGGCGAGCGAGAGCGAGCAAGACTCGAAATTGAGACGCAATAGGGCGAGACAACCTCCTGGGCCTTGGGGACCGGCCGAGCCGGAGACCACGGCCCACAACCCCCCAGTCGCGCTCCATCCAAATTTGTGCCATTGACGACCTGAGTGGAAGGGGAGGAAGAGGATGCACCGGCCCAAGGGACCCTCCGTTTTTTATTTCCCATCTAATATCCGGTTTTATTTTCCCATTTTTAAGAACTTGGCACTTGGTCTATACTAGCTGTCTTTTATCATCCCTTCAGTTCACTAGATTGCTACATGTAAGTCAATGACCAAGTCTTCATGTCCGAGAAGTAATGGCGATCCGAATCTATTAATACTCAGTTGAGGATCTCCAACCACACGACATATGTAGCACTTAACCCTTGCATATGTCAACTCGTCACCGGGTTTCTCAAGACCAGAACGGGTTCACGCCAACTGAGAGCACAGATACACCACCGTCTAGCCTCTTGCCACGGAGGGTACACGCTACTCTCGCCATCTCTCCACTCCCATTGTGTGGTGGCCTTTCTGGTATTAGTCCGACCGAGGCAAAGATTACCCATGACGAGGCATGTGGCCAGTTAAAGGGTCCTCGGTCAGCAGGCCCACATCGACACGGTCCTTAAGCGACTCAGACGGAGACACTACACCGAGACTCCCTTCTCGTGCAAGTCACCCGCCCGGTCTTGTCTTTATCATTTAAAACCCAGAGTTTGGTACCTGTCAGAGGTACATCTTTTCCGATGTTGAACCCATCATGGCCATGATGGATTCACCATCAAGTCTTTTCTTTTGAAAACTTCCCATCCCACATGAAGCATCATCTTTGTTTAAAACAAACCATTTTGTTTTCTAAGGCAAGACTAAGCATTAGAAAACTTTTAAGTAAACAGGTATCAAGGAATGGTAAACAGTTCCAAGGAAGGAAATGCAGCAATTGTTCATCACCCAACTCCTATCACCTAATGCATCATTTCAAGTGATAAAGAGTTTGAAATAACAAGGAAAAGGGTAAATGCACCGGGGCTTGCCTTGTGTTGTAGGAGTCTCGGGATCAGTTCCACAAATATCAAAGTAGAAACTGTTCTCGACAGGTGGAATTTCAACTTGTGGGGTAGTTTCTTCTTCGACAATCACTTCTTCTTCGTTTTCTATACATACATGAATGCCCATGTGATGCTATGAATATGCAGTTACAATATAATACACCGAGTTATATCTTGAATATAACTTTCCTTCACAGTACACCTGAGCCACTAGGGTTTCCGGAGTTAGTACCCTATTAGGGTTAGGCAAATTCTACCTTACGAGGCTAGGGTTTTGGGTTTGGGATCAAACAATGTCCAAAACATGCCAAACTTTACCCACGGGCTGTAATTATCATATTAAGCTTACCCAAAAAGTTTTATGATTTTTGGAGCTACCAACTTAATTCTAAAATTCTAAAAGGCTAGATTTAGGCATCTTTAAATGATAAATAATTCATGGTTGGGACTAAAAATCTTGGACTATTTTTACTAAATACTAGAAGAATTTAGGAGTCTAGTAAAATTGGTCCCATGATTTTATCATTTTTCTAGGATTTCCTATAAATTTCCTAAGCCTGACAGAAAAAGAAAAAGGAAAAGAATGAATAGTGCTGGGCTGAAACCAGCCCAAACCGGCCCACGAACGGGGGAAACGCGCCCGTGCGCTCGTGTTGGTGAATTTGCACCGAGGACCTCGGCTATTTGAATAACTGGCTAAGAATCCTAGCGCACTATTCATCTGTGTCTTTGACGTTTGCACTAAGGCCCTCGGAGTTCTATTTCTTTACCACATCAAGTCCATGACGGTGAACGGCAACGAGCATTCTCCAGCAAACCTATACCGGCCAGAATACGCAATGACTAGGCTTCTCACTCGGTCGATACCTAATTCCACCCCTGGTGACCCTAATCCTTCCATTAATTGCATGATTCTGGCTTGAAATCCCTCTGTCCACGACGACGTCGAAAACCAAGGACAACCTGAGGTGTTCTCGGCGATCTAGCGTGGTCTAGTTCAATTGGTTGGGCCGACAAGCATCCCTAGCGTGCAAGGGTGCTGAAACGAGGGTAAGGAGGGCAAGAGCAGACATGGAGGTGGCGGTCCACGGCGCGGTGACTCACGGCGGCTCGAAGAACCGAATTGGGGGAAGAAAGGAATTGGGGCGCTACGGTGGCTAATCGGAGGCGAGGGCTAGTGCACTGGGTGCGTAACAACCTAGCGGAGCTAGCTAAACGCTCAATCAGAGTGTAAAACTGGTATACTAGTCGTGCTCACGGTCATGAGCAGCTCGGACCCTCACATGATTAATTTATGGAATTAAATTCAATTTGTCATTTGCATCGCATTAGGATTATTTTATTATTACTTTTATTTATTATTACTAAGGTTTAGTATTCACTTACACTTAGTAACTGCTAATAAAATTTTGACCAACTTATAAAAGCAATGCTCAGCTACAACCTTTATTTTGTTGATTAGCCTTACACTTCACATGAACTCCCACCTTTGGTGAGTTCATGCATATTATTCCTCACAACTTGTTGAGCTATGAACGTATGTGAGCTCACTCTTGCTGTCTCACCCCCCCACAGGAGAAGAACAGGTGGTTCAAGAGGAGCCGCCCAGCGAGGAGTTCGACTTAATCTAGGTGGCATCTCCCAGTCAGCTTTGTGGCACCAGGGAAATAAGATTTAATTTGTTTTATATTTATCATTTATTTTGTAAGACTTCCGCTATGTAATAAGTACATTCATGATATTTATGACAGTTGTCTCTATGCACTCTGTTATTATGTGTGTTGTTCTTCCTTGGCGCACATATGAGATGCACCTGGCTTTATCCCTTAAATCTGGGTGTGACAATCAGTACCAGGGACTTAGTGCAGGAGCATATAGCTTTCAAGGTGTGGTCCTTGACTGCTGAGTGGGAAATGCCGAAGAATGTTGATGCTGATATTAATATGGGAAAAACAATCTAGTGCACCTAAAGTATACTTGTCGATTCAAGAATCAATTTGGTGAGCCAAACGATCATTGGCTCGATGCCACTGAAGCAACAAGTGATGAATTGCTAGGGAGCTATACGAAGGTTGAGGACGAAGCTATGTATACTGCCTTCGGTGCTCGAGGGAAACAAAGATTGAACAGGGTCTTTGATGCTATTGGATTTGTTTACCCTAATTACCGCTTCCCTGCCTGAAAAAGGGGGTTAAAAGGAAGAGTGTGCCTGGGGATTCTTCTGTTGCACCGAAGCAAAAGAGGGTGAAGGTTTTAACCCACCGAAGGCCCACGCGGCTGGAGAGTGACCTGCCAAAGCCACTGAAATTGTAGGATGTGAGAATGGCTGTTGGTTGCCCACATACTTTGGAATGTATGGGGAACAACACGAAGCAGTATGAAGAACTTGCTTCGATTGATTCTTTCGTGCTTCGGCCTCAGTTATCTCCTTCTATTTCTGTATTGTGACTTGGTAGGTTCTTATTGTGTGCCCCTTATCCTCTCCACAGAATAATCAAAATAGGCTTCTTGGTTGAGAGTTGAACCTTACTCGGAAGCTACGTCCCCCTCTGCCTTTTGGGGCTGGTGGTCAAAAGGAGCTCTGTTGCGCCCCTGTTGACTGGGAACTGTGCTGGTGCCCTTGGTTGTGATTGTTCCGGTCTTGACATTTCGGGGGCCCTAAGAGATAATCTATATCAAGGCCTTATACGAAGATTTAAATCTGCTATTTTTTAACTTTTAAATGATATCTGAAAAATAAAAAAGTTGATGATTCACACAATTTTATTCAAAATGATATGACTGGAGACACTGTTACAATATTTATGAGTCGTAAAATTCTACAGATTATTTAATATAACTCTGCATTTGGTTTGACTTTTGAGAGCGAGTATTTTTACTTTTAATTTGTCAAACTAACCTAAACAAAAAATGCACGGTAAACCAAATCTAAATACATTAGAGCAAATTTTCTGAAAACAAAGTTCAACAAACTAAACAATGATTAAGCAACATAGGTTATTAGGGTCGACGTAGGCTAGAATTAAACAACGCGACAGGCACAAGTGTACAACACCTTCTGTCCTTCTCACTTCAATCAATATTTAGTATTCGTCCAAGCAGACTGTTGCGCGACCTCAAAGAGATGATTGCCAGAAAAT
Source organism: Zea luxurians (assembly GCA_029449295.1). NCBI lineage: Eukaryota > Viridiplantae > Streptophyta > Magnoliopsida > Poales > Poaceae > Zea > Zea luxurians. Next base: position 4,525,673 of record JAOPSE010000045.1, on the reverse strand, counting down.
CAAAGACGCAACAAAATAACGAGAATAGAGATTTATCTGTAACGTATATGTATTTGGATATAAGCTGAATAAACGGGGGCCCTACGGACCTTGGGGGCCCTGAGCGGATGCATACCATGCATACCCTCAGGGCCGGCCCTAAAGTCACCCCACCCACCCACCCCCCACTTTGCCCTGTATTGCACAGCCCCCTCTTATGCCCACCTTCGAGTCTTTTGTTGTGTTTGCTATCCCAACACCTCCGCCACTGCTCCTCACAAGCTCTCCCCCACTCCACTCGTATTTTTCTCAGGTATTGCCATGACCACAAGGGGTATCGATGCCTTGACCTCCACACCCACGGCATCATCTCTCGTCATGTTGCTTTCGATGAGGAGGTTTCCCCCTTCTTGACTCCTCACCACCCCGACCTCAATTCCCTCATCGATGTCGATTGCGTCGATGTTCCTCTTCTGTTGCCCTCTTTCATGATGCCCACAGCCATGTCGCCTTCGACTGCGCCCCGCGCAGCCCCGCTGCCTCTTCCTGCACCACATATGGCCCTGCACGCGCCACACACGGCCCCATCGACCTCGCCTACCCCAGACATGACCTCGCTGACGCCATGCGTGGCCCCATCACTTGTGTTTCACCCGGCACGCTTCGTTGACCCCGCCTGCGTTTACACGGTCACGGGTGGGTCAATCCACCCCCCTGCTAGCTCATTCATGTGTCGAGCCACCGATGTACCACTCGGTTGCTATCCACCGTGACCCCGACCACGTCCACCCGATGGTGATGCATCGCTCGACTGGAATCCTCCGCCCCATCAATCGGCTGGTTCTGACGGCCGATGCCGCTCTGGCTCACTCCCCGATTCCCTCCTTTGTTCGCGCCGCTCTCGCTGATCCCCACTAGCGCCGAGCCATGGAAGAGCAATATGCGCCCTTACTATCCAAGCACACTTGGGAATATTATATTTCATAAAATGTTTCTAACGAGTCTAGCTGCATGGTTGTTATAGAGATTCTATATTTATGTGGATAGAATAAAACATTCAAAACTGATTTTTTTTTTATTTTCATGCATGTAGCAGTTAATGGATACACTTTCTAATTTCTCGCGCATGCAAATGGAAACAAACTGCATGATGCAATGAATGGACGCATGCGATAGGTGGGATGATGGCCAGGATGTAGAGGTGCAGGAGTAGCTGGGGCTTCCTGTATCCTATTGGAAGCCCAGGGCTCCCAATATCCTCATTATATATATATATATATATATATATATAAGTCTATGCTTTCATACAATGTACATGTAGGTGTACATTTCTCTGGTTCGTTCTAGCGGGGCAGGTCGTTGTCAGCGCCTAGCAAAACCAAAACCAAAACCAGAGCAGGTCGTTGTTGCTGCCAAGTCGCCTGACCTGAAACGCTCCATTCGCACGTCTGGCCCACACGCACCGCACCTCGCGCACACGTTTCGCGTCCGCGTTGGCGTGCGCTTGCTGAAACGACAGCTGTGGCTGCTCCGGTCCTGTTTGGGTCACTTCTTCCCTATAGATAGAACAGAGGCAACAGGTTGGTCCACTCTTTCTTTCCATCTGATCCTGTGGGCAACACGCCAACACCAGAGGTTTGAGCCCCGGTGCGCGCCCTCCTCTGATATTGATATCACGACGTGGCACCATTTACTATACAAGTGCGCCACCGGATTCTACATGTCTTTGGACAGCAACCTTTGGGGAATTCGAAAATTGAGAGATGCAGAAGTGTTAACAGAGGGCTGCAACCGAAACATTTGGCGATAAATGGTCATTTACCATCAGATGCTCCACGCCATCGTCGTCAGAAAACGTCTCCAACACAGGAGCCAATGATATTGTTGAGATGCACTTTGTCCAACCTTTTCAGATCTCTGACACCGTTAACACGAGGCATCATGAAAAAGCAAGTGTACAATAGCTTAGCTACGCACCATGTCAGTACCGCACATGTTCGCATGCTAGAGCATGATGCAAAACATTCTCGTCCACGTGAGCACGTTACGCAGCATGCATTGTCGTCGACGCATGCGCCCACGCACAACCGACGGTATTCTCACGCCGTGCAAAGATCTACACGTACCAGCCCACCACCAGGGAAGAACAGAACCGCAGTCCATACCTCGGTTGTCTGATACTGACAATTCTGGGTCTGGCTGTATTCAACATTGGTTTTAAATTTTGAGCATAAACTACACATAGGATATATCTTAATAATCCACAAAAAAAAGTAACGAACAAGTCTTCTTTACAAAACCTCAACTTAATCCTCAAAAACTCCTATTGCAGACGAAGCATGGAGCAGACCAGGGTAACCTGCCTGGTGCGGAAGATATGTTTACCGATGGAGATGCTGGTGGGCGTGTAGCCCAGCTCAAATGATGCTCCTGGGCCCTTCGGTTAGGGCAAATGGTGCATAGTGACGAGGTTTTTCGGGTCGGTCACCTCCCCTTTCTCCTGTCCTCTCTATCTCGGCTTCTGTCGTGGTGGTCGTCTCGCCCTCGGCTTGCACTTTTCTCGCGTACCCTATCTCGGTCCCTACTGCGATTGTGCTCTCGATCCCTCTCCTGAGACTTCCTTGGAGGACTGCAGCTTCTACTCTGGCTCCGGCGACGTTTCCTAGGATGATCATGTGCATCGCCATGCCTCTCTTTCCGCTCCGACGACGATGATGTTCTTTCTGCAAAATAGAGTACTGTTTAAAATGCGTGCCTAGCTTACAAAATATAGGAGCAGCGAAGACTGAATGAAGTTGAGGGGTACAGCATGGCTCATTGTTAGTGCCCAAAGTAATATATGGAGTTGTGGAAGTCAATGATGCTGCAGGTTCAAATACAACAGAGATGATACTGTCAAATAAGCGGGTATCTTTCCCTGCCTTCTTACATACCAGAAGATCGCCTGCTGTTAGCACCATCAGTTGGAGTGGATAAACCATATTCTGACTGGAGACGTCTTCGATGGCTGGCAACCTTCCTCTCAATCTCATCCAAGTCACGCAGACCCTGCTCCTCAAGAGATTCACGGTACTGCATGACAGAAATTTCAATCTGCCTCAACTTCTGCCTGCAGAGAAGAAATGCATAGGAGTTAGAAATAAGGGCATGTTTGGTGGGGCTCCGTGCGTCTCCAGCTCTGGTACTGTAGCTCAGCAGCCAGTGCCCCACAACACTAGCTCCTCCACTTTCACAGTTGTGTTTTGCTGGAGCCAGAGCCGTTTTGGTTCAGTAACCTACAGTGCGCGTGTGCATGGAGCCAGAGCCGCTGGGAGTGGCGGCGCCAACGACGTCTAAGTATGTGTGCTTGGTAGACACTTACAAAAACTAGCATGGCAATGGTAAAAAGATATTGAAAACGGACAAGCACCTGTGCTCTTCATCAACAATCGTATCATGATGATGACTTGTGTGGTCAGTACTAGCTTCTGTTGTATCGACCTTTCCGAGACCATCAGCAATATCGCTTCCGGACGAATAGCTTAATCCCAAGCCTCGGCCACCTTTCCTATCTTCATCGTCACTGATGTCATCCTCTCGACTCCATTTAGAAGCTGGCAAAACAGGATCGTATTTCGGCTTCTTGCTTGGAAATGATTCAAGTTCGGCAGAAGCAGATCCTCCAGAACGTCCTTTACCAGCTCTCATACTGTTCCGAGAGACATCTAATTCATCACCATTAGAACCTTCACCAAACCTTGAAGTACTATGAGCATTCACACCACTGTCCTCTCTTCCAACCACATGCTGTTCACCCTGCACATATTTCATGTCAACATCCTTCTCGTAAATTCGTTCCTTCTCAGCCTCTTCCAAGTTAAGCAGCCTGGCGACCATCATTTCTTTACCACCGCACAGAGAGAGGCCATTATGTCTACAGCGGCGCTCAAGTTCAGCTAGCGGGAGCCCTAATAGCTCCTTTGTCGCTGCTGCCTTTCCAGTAGCCAAGGCACCGTCTTCATTAAGCTTAAATCCATCATTTCCGTCCTCAGAGCTACCTTTCTTTTCAATTTCGGGTGCATCACCGCATAACGAGTGAAACGGAACAACACCAGAGTTGCCTGATCTAAGAAAAGTAGCCCTCAGCCCATTAAGAAATGCATCAGAAAACAGGAACCAGTCTGCCCAAACTTGTAGAACTTTCATAACCCTCTCCTGAAGAACAGAAATAAATCCATGCAGACATGTAAGAACATCAAGGATAAAAATAAGCTCCAGTATTTAAAAAATGATGCAACATAAGTCACCTTCAGAGCTTCAGCAGTAATCCTTCCAGTGATACTGCGATACAAGTCATTAAAGCTCTCCATAACATCTGGCAAAGAAGCTTCAAACTTCGTTCGGAATGCAGATGCGTTCTTCACAGGAGCGCTACTGTTATGAAGGATGTCAGACACTAGCATAAGCCGAGCAACCTTTGTTGGAATAGATGTCTCCTTGAGTGTCAAGGATTCTGTAAGAACCTCAACAATCTGAAATGCAAGACAATGAACAATCATTCAATGAGAACTACAAAAGAGACATCATGTGGAATAGAAAAGTCTAAACACCAGAATCAAAGAAAATTTGCCTCAACAAGGCTATAATAATGCCTAATCCATAATAAATAAGTTAAACTACAAAGACAACAAAAAATTAAAACAAAACCAGATCCCAACAGTTATTGCATATCATCTAAGCGAAGCCTAAGGAACAAAATTGTGTATATTGGTGAAGGAGCAAAGATAGCATTACATCAATCAGTATACACTTTACATGTTGCAAATTGATACCATTTCAGCAGCCACCAACCATTATATGTCATCAGTTTTACCTAGTTCCTTCTTACAAAAATAAAACAGATCTTATAAGTCAACACAAGGGTTGTCCTTCAAACAGTCAGTCAACTGTAAGTCCATGCCTCCATGGCCACATGCCAGTAAGTACATAGGCTCATTTCGTTGTTGACAGTTTGACACATAACCATTAAGCTATCAACTGATCTCAATGTGGGTGACCGGGTGTATACCTAATTAAGTCACAGTACCATTAAGCAATGCAAAAAAGTAATAAAGAAAATAAAAGAAAATAGAACTAATTACATAATATTAGAAGGTACACATTACCTCGCCAGCTGCATCAGCATTATCCAAGGCAAATCCCATGGCGTCTTTTATTTGGCTCCTCTCTAATGTCAAAGCTCGCAGCATGTCCTCAAATTCATCACGCTGTGAGTCAGTCAATGTACGCTCCACTTCAACACGCTGAAGAACGGATCAGAAATTTAGTATTGTAACAGAACACCATTTATTTATTTGACATCAACAAACAATGAAACAACAATTTAATGCTCTGAGTACGTCTAACAGTTATTTACCCTGCTTCTACCAGCAGCAAATGTAGATTCCTTTTCACGTTCAGGGCTTCTGTTGGACGACAAGGGAGGTGGGACCCATCTGAATTGCATATAACATTTTTGTCAAGAAAGTCAATAAGCAGACACCATGCATATTCATCCTATTGAATATCATTATTTATTGCGCAAAACTATTACCTTCCACTTCCTGTGATCATGATGTAGGGTTCTGTTCTCCATCGTTGTAGAGTATCACCCTATGTTACAATATCACAGGCTGTCAGCACTCTATCAGCACGTTCATTTTTTGCAGTTACTTGAAATTTTATGAATGTAAAAAAATGTGACTTGGTTCTCAAAAAAATATGTTCCAGTCATAATATAGCAATAGATATAAAGCTTTGTTGAACAAGAAAAACACATATATGCACATGCAGAAGTTCCAAGAAACTAAACTAAGTAACGGTTATTCAACAACTTAACAAGTTCTCCTTGTGCAACAGACACAATGGACATCATAGCGTTGTTCGCTTGTTATCTTTGGTAGCAGAAGTGAAGCATAATACTTTTGATAGTCTTCTAAGAATGGCAAATATGAACGAATAAAAAGAACGGAAATATTCTGCATTAGAATACTGAAATGTCATTTTAAAATTTCGTACTATAGACAGCAACAAGTACCTGGGCAAATGAGTATAGCCTCCAAACATAATATGTGTGCTCTTTAGATTTAAGATTGAACAAGAAATCAAATAAAGGATTTCCTCGCCCTCTCTCCATTACAGCTTGTTCAAAAGCACATCCACCATCAAGTACGTGCAGAGCCATTGTGTCAATCACATGCCGAAGATGCCCATCATCAGGTGGAGCAACCACTATATCAGGAACATTTGGTGTAAGGACCTATCAAGTCAATGAATCCATTAACATGAAATAATCTATAAGATCTCTTACTTAAACAGATAATCACTCATTTAACGAAATGCAGTATCACAGGATATCATGTTCCGGAAAAAAATCATTATTTCAATCACATGAGAAGCAACAGACATGTAGCCAGAAACCAGAAATTACATCTGCACTTGTCAGATACTAGGGGCCTGTTTGGATCAATTGGACTAGTTGTTAAGTCCAATTAAAGTTTGGGTGAAAGTTTAGGCGACTAAAAAAATTAGTCCTTTGCTCTTTGGATACATGGACTACTGAGGGACTAACAATTAGTTGAGCTGGACTAAAAATTAGTCCGCCTAGGACATTGATGAAGATGTAAGTCATAGAATCAAAATTCAAAACAGGGTGGATGAAGTGGCGTCAAGCAACTGGCATTCTATATGACAAGAGGGTACCTGTTAGGAACAGGGTTACGGAGGTAGTACGAGTGGTGGGTGGAAGGTCGCGCACCAGGACCCCGGCGCTTGGGTGACGTCATCCTAGGGTTAGGGCTGCTGGCTGGAAGAGACACGGTGAACAGCAGACACGGGTGAATAGTATCACGGATGAACAGGACCGGTTAGGTATTTTTCAGCCTAAAAACTAGCCCAACAACACTCGATTTAGACTATGCACTTGGAGGCTGACAGACTCCTTGGTCCCTATCTCTCTCTGCTCGGTTGCTCCCTGCTTCCCTCAACCCCTGGAGGCCGGCGCTCGCTTCACTCGTGTTGTTGTGCTCGAGCGCGACGGCCGCTGCCTGCTGTGTCTATGATGAGCTCGACGAGTCGCGCGCTCTGCATATTCGGGTTCAGGTGACCTCCCTGCCTGCACACCACCGTCCTCCATAGATCCGCCAGGGGCTTTATTAAGTTGCATGCACCAACCAATTCAACTCAAAAGCTTAAGTTGATAGTAAGAAGTGGGCAATTCATTTATATTATATTCCAACACTCCACCACGTCGAGCCTCTTTTGGGTCTCAGACATGGAATAGGAGCGAGCAACAATTATTTTATTTAATTGCGCTAGCATTCGAACTCAAAACATCTGGCTCTGATACCATATTAAGTTGCATGCACCAACCATTTCAACCCAAAAGATTAAGCTGATAGGAGGTGGATAATTCACTTATATTATATTCCAACAAGCTCACGTCGTCTGTCCCTCGCGAGCGACTCGGCTCCAGCCTCCACTCCACGGCGGTCGGTGGTAGCTCCACCTCCGGCTTGCTTGTGCTCGACCGTCGCTTCCAGCTACGCCTGTGACGAGCTCAACGAGCCGCACGCTCTCCACGGATGTGGGCTTTGGCGACTTCCCTATCTGCACACTGCCGCCCTCCACGAATCCGTACCAACGCGTCGTTCGCCCCTAACCGACGACTCGGCTGCAGCCTCCACTCCATGGCGGTCAGCGATGGCTCCACCTCCGGCTTCCACGGTCTCACTGTCGGTCCATCAAAATAGCGCGCCAGCCTCCCCTCCGTGATCCAAGGTCGCTGCCATGCCGCCAGCCACGCACTGAATCATGGTTTGTGAGTGGCCCAAGGCGTCAACTTTTAGAGAGCTCTGCCCAGGGCGTCAATTTTAAAGGATGAAATATACCCAAAGATTTAACCTTGAAATAGGAGTGCATGGAAAATAGCTATCCATGTGCCCCAACCTTGACTTATGGGTTTTGTTGGGTTTTAACTCTAGCCTACCCCAACTTGCTTGGGACTAAAAGGCTTTGTTGTTGTTTTTGTTAGAGTATATTAGGAAACTCTTGATATGGTTGGTTTAGGATTGATTACATTGATTGTAATCCCGGGATAACCTTCCTTATCTCCAATCCATGTACTCTTATATATTCACCCTAGAAGCACAATGCAATACCATCACATGCATTATACACAATCTCTCTTGCCTCATGGCATCACGAGACTAGGGTTTCTAATCGTAGACCTAGGCTTCCGATGTCGCCGTCGCGCCGCCTCCGAGGAGATCGATCTCCGCCGGGGGCAGCGCCCTCGTAGGATGTGCAACATCTAACCTGCTATGCTCATCTCTATCATTGTGCAGTCGATCTCTCTGGTTACCGCGCTCGTCATTATCTTCATGTCATCATCAAGCTCAGCGCATCACTGATCGCAACACTCACCGGATGCGCATCATGGTGTTGTCCTCCCTGCCTCCACCCATGTCTCGTTCTGTCCCATCCATATGCCATCATAATGACGGCTTTGGTCGAGCTCTCGTGTCCAGGTTTTCCCTCTGCTCGCCGTCACGGTGACAGCTGTGGAGGGGCTCCTGGATCTAAAGGCGTGTTGGTGGACGTTGGGCCAGACCAATGGAGGCTAGGCCAGACCATGCCACCGGCCAAGCGGGCCATATCCGTGGGGTAGGTCGTTCGGCCGGGCCTTCCCCTCGCCTGTGGTGGTCCAACGCGTCGCCTCCCTCCCATTGGGGTATCGTGGTCGGGAGCTCAGTGGCGGCTAAGCATGGATAGGGCAATCACCCCCACCCACTGCTTGAGCCGCATGGACATGGGGCTGCCGAGCGACAACTCGAATAACACCTCTGACGCGGCACCACACGAGCCCATCGACCACTTTGTCGCTCCATCGTGGACGACGTAGTAGAGGTCGAGCGCGGTAAGTGTCTCCAGGAGGCGGTTCCTCCCGGAACAACCGCACACGACACACCCGGACCAAGTGGTGGGCACCGCCTTCTACATGGGGCCCCTTCCATCTCTCTCTCCTTGTTTCCTTTGTAGAGGATGAAGTGAGCGAGAGCAGGATGTCCGGCTTTTGCTCTCTCTATTCTTTATGAAGGAGATGAGATATAAGATGAGTGGGCTGGCTAGGGGCACCCGTGATGTGCTCAAATCAGTGGATTTGCTATGTCTTTTCCATTTTTTCCCCGATTTGTGATCGGGTTTGCGTCCCCGTCGCCCACCGCCTGTCGACTCGTGCATCATCAACATCAGCTTCGACAACACCGGCTTCATCTTCTTCAACGGCTGGCGTGGACTGCAATGTAACTGAAGCGCCTGCATGTGTCACGTCCCTTCGTCTGCACGTCCATCTACGTCGGCTCATCGTCGTCACCACCGATCGGAAGGCTCCACCATCGACGTCGACATTGTCATCTCCGCCTCGCACGCTGTCGGCGTGATCAACCGATCGAGGGCGAACCACCCTCCTGAGACGTTTGTCGTCCATCGTGCGATGCTTCGCCAAACAAGAGGGTTGCCGCTGCATCGCCTCCTCAGGCAACAACATCGCCGTCTGTCAACATCATCGCCGTTGCATCTACACGCCATCGACTCTTGTCGGTGCACGTCTCTCGCACATAGTCTTCTCCAACTGTTCGAGTCGCCGATTTCAAGTAGCGTGGTCGCACTATAGTGGCGCTGTCGAGGATCTTCTTCCTATGCGTCGTGACTCTCCCACTGCAGCAACTCCAAGAACGTCGATGTGTCGCCATGCCTACCTCTTCGCCTTCGTCCAGCACAACCTTGTTGTCAGCGTCGTCGTCTTGTCTTCGACTACTTCATCTACTCCGCTTTGACAACAATAAGTTGCAACGACATTCCCGCCATACCGCACCACAACCGTCGTGGTCTTCTTTGTTGGCCCCCATTAGACGCTCTGACAGCCTGACACATGGTTAGGGCCCTCTACCTAGTACGCTCGGCATTGGCAACATCAACTCGTGCCTTCGTCCACGACGCGTTTCCAAACATAGCAAACCTAGAGCACGCATCGTCCATGGCGATTCAACGACATCATCCTCTACACCGGCTTCTTCATCGATTGTCACGGCTGCGTCACCGTCTTTGTCTATGGCGCCCTCCTTCTGCGCCACCGTCAACCTGGTGCCTCTTGGCGCGTTGTGGGCCTTCCTGCGTGCTACGCCCGCACCCGCGACTTGTGCGGTCTGTATTCTTCGGCATCCTCGACAGCTACATCATGTAAGCAACGGGACTCTTACTCTCATCGAGAGGATGACACTATGAGTTGGGCGATTTTCTGTTTATCTTCTCAAACACTATACAATGTCATACCCTTAGAAGGGATGGGGACACATATTTATAGCCCCAGGAGCTGCACTACACTGCACTACATACTACACTACACACTGCAGCACACAAGTGTTGTCCTCTAGATACTAAAGTGCAGTCAAAAGACTGCAACTGCTGTCCTGCAGCAGTCAAAAGACTGCTACTCCTGCTGTCCAGCAGCAGTCTGCAGTGCAGTCAAAAGACTGCAACTGTTGTTGTCCTGCAGTAGTCTTGACTGCTGCTGCTGCCCTACAGCAGTCAGGACTGCAACTGTTGCTGTCCTGTTCACCACAAAACAGAGATGATGTCCTCCACACGAAGACCACATGACTTATTTCATCGTTCTCCCCCTAAGTCTTGTGTGTCGTCTTGTGGGAAAGTTGAGCCATCCCGAACCTGGAACAAAGCTCAAGGAACTTGATCCTCCCATGGGGCTTGGTGAGCAAGTCCGCAAGCTGATCCTTGGTGTTGATGTAGCGCGCATTGATGCTCCCTTCTGCCAAACAGTCACGGATGAAGTGGTACCTCACCCAGATGTGCTTGCTCCATTCATAGAACACGGGGTTCTTGGCCAACGCCAAGGCAGACTGGTTGTCCACCCAGAGTTCCACTGCTCCAACGTCTCTCCCGAGGAGATCACCGAGCAGGCGAGCAAGCCAGAGCGCCTGAGTTGAAGCGGTGGAGGCCGCTATGTACTCGGCCTCGCAGCTGGACATGGCCACCACCTGCTGCTTGATCGACTGCCAACTGATGGGACACTTGCCGAGGAAGAGGATCCCGCTTGTGCTCTTGCTGGTGTCGATGTCGCCGGCGTGGTCGCTGTCGCTGTACACGACAAGATGTGCCTCCCCATGGCACCTCGGGTAGTAGAGACCGTGGTCAAGAGTCCCCGCAACATAGCGGACAATCCTCTTCACAGCTTGCTCGTGCTCCGTCGTCGGTCGCTGCAGGAACTGACTAACGTAGCCGACGGAGTATGCCAGATCCGGTCGTGTGTGGACGAGGTAGCGAAGGCTCCCCACAAGACGTCGGTACTGAGTAGCGTCCACCTCCTCCGTCGTGCTGTCACGGCTCAGCTTCAGCCTCTCCTCCATCGGAGTGAGAGCTGGGTTGCAATTAGTGAGCCCAGCCAGCTCAACAATGTGCTTGGCGTAGGCGGTCTGGCGAAGTGTGATCCCAGAGTCACTCTGGTGCACCTCAATCCCTAGGTAGAAGGAGAGATGCCCCAGGTCACTCATCTGGAAGGTGGCCTTCATCTCTTCCTTAAACGCCAACACTTCTGCATCCTTGACGCCGGTGATCACCAAATCGTAGACACCCACCAACAGGGCATTTTCTCCATTGCCCCGCCGATAGATGGCCGCCTCGTGTGGGCTTGGCATGAAGCCCATCCTCTTGAGCGTGGAATCCAGCTTGGCATTCCACGCCCTCGGTGCCTGTCGCAAGCCGTAGAGGGCCTTGCGCAGGCGCAACACCTTGCCTTCCTTACGAGGGATCGCAAAACCTGGCGGCTGGTGTACGTAGACCTCCTCCTTTAAGTCGCCGTTAAGAAACGCTGACTTGACGTCCATGTGATGAACATGCCAGCCCTCTTGGGCTGACAGCGCAAGGAGTCGCACGGATTCCATCCGTGCCACGGGGGCAAAAGCATCGTCGAAGTCGATCCCCTCCTTCTGTAAGAAATCGCGTGCCACCAAGCGAGCCTTATGCTTGATGATGGCGCCGGCTTCATCCCTCTTCAGTTTGAACACCCACTTAAGGGTGATCGCGCGATGACCATGAGGGAGATCAGCGAGCTCCCAAGTGCGGTTCATCTGAACCGCGTCCATCTCCGACTGCATCGCGGCACGCCAAGCCGCGTGTTTCTCGGCCTCCGCGAAAGACCGAGACTCGCCATCGTCGCATGCAAGATGCAACTCTCCTGCTAGAATGCGAGACGTCGGGCCCGACACCGACGGTCGATGAGAAGGCCCTCCACCTTTCGATACCGCAACGGCTCACCGTCGTAGCACGCGTCGACGCGCTCCTCGTCGTGAGAGAGCGGAGTCACAAGCTCCACTGGGTCGTGCTCGACACGAGCTGGCGTCGGAGAGGACGTTCCCGGAGAGGGTACCGTCGGTGCTGGAGTACGTGGTGACGGAGAGCTCGCTGGAGCCGGAGTCGTGGCTGGATTGCGTGGTGGTGAAGAGCTCGTTGTAGCCAGAGTTGGAGAGCTTGGCGCTGGAGTCGGTGGAGACTTGGGGGCTGGGGTAGGCCTACTCGGAGAAGGGTCGCCTACTCCCCCGGCTCCCTCAAAGTGGACGTACTCGATGGTGAAGTCATTGTACGTCGGAGTCATGTCGTCGTCCACCGCCTTGTCCCAGGCCCATCCTTGCCCTTTGTCGAACACTACGTCGCGCGTCGTGCGCACACGCAGTGTTCCTGGGTCAAGGATGCGATAGACCTTCGAGCCCTCCGCGTAGCCAATGAACACCCCTAGGGTGCTCCTGTCGTCGAGCTTGCCGATGTGGCCAAGCTCCTTGGTGAACGCGAGGCAGCCGAAGACCCGTAGGTGAGGGACCGCCGGCTTGCGCCCATACCAAGCCTCATACGGTGTCATCCTTTTGAGTGCCTTGGTGGGCGAGCGGTTGAGGATGTAGAACGCTGTCACCACCGCCTCCCCAGAAGACAGCCGACATTCCCCTCTGCTTGAGGAGAGCCCGAGCCATCCCCACAACCGTCTGGTTGCGCCGTTCGACGACGTTGTTCTGTTGCGGGCTGTACGGCGTGAAGTAGTGGCGTTGAACGCCCTCATCCACGCAGTACGACACGAACTCAGCTGTTATGAATTCACCGCCGTTGACGGTGCGCAGCACACACAGCTTGCGGTCACACTCCGCCTCCGCAACGACCTGCACACGCTTGATGGCGTTCGCAGCCTCTCCCTTGCTACAAAGGACCATCACCCACATGTAGCGGGAGAGGTCGTCAACGAGCAACAAGAAGTAGCGTCGTCCTCCTAGTGTGGCTGGTGTCACCGGGCCACACAAGTTCCCATGCACGAGCTCGAGCCTCTCCTTGGCTCGGAAGCTCGACTGCTGGGGAAAGGGGAGACGTCTCTACTTTGTCAACATGCAGACATCACAGAATTGCTCCACATGGTCAAGGCACGGCAGGCCTCGTACCATCTCCTTGGCACTGAGCCGCTTCAGGACCTCGAAGTTAAGATGCCCGAAGCGCTCGTGCCACTGCCATGCCCCGTCGTCCCGACGAGTAGCAAGGCAACAAGGTTGTGCCACCTTCACATTGAGGATGTAAAGCAGATTTGGACTCCTGCGTACCTTGGCAAGAAGGCGACGAGAGGGGTCCCAGATCCTCATGACTGCTTGCTCGACCTCCACGCGCGAACCGTTATCATCCAGCTGTCCAAGCTGATGATAGAGTTCCTCAACGCAGGGATGTAGTAGACTCCGGTGAGCAGCATGTGCTCACCAGACGCGGCAGTGAATACGACTGAGTCGGCACCCTTGATTTCTACGCCAGAGGCGTCCCCAAACTTGACGGAGCCTCGGACGCTAGAGTCGAGCTCGGTGAAGAACTCCCGTCGGCCGGTCATGTGATGAGTGGCGCCGGTGTCGAGGCACCATCCTTCGATCATGTCGTTGCTGGAGCTGACGCTAAGGAAACGCGTGCTTTTGACTCATCAAGGTGGAGTGCCGCTGCGGCCGGTGCCGCTGGAGGTAGCTCGATGCTTGCATGTGCTAGGAGCATAGCTTCCTCCTCCGCCTCCGCCTGTGCGACGTTGGCCTGGCCGCGTCGTGGCTGTCGACATTCCCCGGCCCAGTGGCCAAGCTTGCCACAGTTGTGACAGCTGTCATCTCGTGCCGGCTTCTTGTTGCCGACGGTGTCGCCTTGGGCGCCTCCGCGGGCCTTGCACGGCTTGCCTCGTTTGCGGCCCTGTGTCGAGGACTCCCCTTCTTGTCACCCTAGCAGGCCTCCCACTGCTCCCAAGTGAGATGTAGCTTCCCACCGATGGTGATAGGCCCAGAGAGGGACTGTGGTTCGTCGCCGTCGACGACCTTGAGACGACCAATCGCTTCTTCAATCGTCATCGTGCAGAGGTCTAGCAGAGACTCGATTGAGCGAGCGATCTGCTTGTACTTCTCGAGGATGCAACGGAAGAGCTTCTCGACGTCTCTCCTCATCGTAGGTGTCGTCGCCGAACTGCACCATCTTCTGCAACAGTGTTGAGGCAAAGAGCAAAGTCATCCACATCCTCACCTGGCTTGAAGGTCAGGTTCTCCCACTCCTTGCGAAGTGCCTGCAGTGTGGTCTTGCGGGCACGGTCGCTGCCGATGCGGGTCGCAGCGATGGCGTCCCAGGCTTCCTTGGCAGTCCGCTTCTGGGAAAGCGAAAACTGCATCTCGAGCGGGACTGCAGCAATGAGAGCATCTAGCGCCCGTCGATCCTCGTAGTAGTCGACGTCGTCGTACCGAACTGCTTCCCACATGTGGCAAACCTGGAGCCGTACCTTCATCATCGCCGCCCACTCGACGTAGTTGGTCTTAGTGAGGGTAGGCCACCCACCGCCGGGACCGATGTCCATGACAACGGCCTGGACCCCACGGTGACCATGGTACCGATCCGGGGAGGGAGAGTCGCGCCGTCTATAGAGGCCGCGATCTCCGTTGACCCGGCCGCCGCCACCGGGAGCATCGTCGGCGCGTCCTCGCCCATCTGGGCTGCCGCCGCGTGCGTTCTCGGCCGGAGCGCCGTCGACGCGTCTACGCCTATCTAGGCTGCCGCCGCACGTGCCCCCCCATGGGGGTGCGCGGCTGCCCATTGAGCCGCTTGAACTTGCGCTGCCTCCCTTGCCAGCCTGAGCTCGTCGTTGGTGCTGCCGTCGCCGAAAACAGAGCTACTGACGCTACTGCCGCACAGAGCCTCGAGCTCTGTCGTCGCCGCACGGGCAGCATCCACTGCCTCCGCTGCTTCTACTTCCGCTCTCGCTGCTGCCAGTTCCGCAACCGCTAGTCGTACTGCCCTCGCCGCTGCTGCTCACTCGCGTTCTTGTGCCGCGGCGACCTCGGCCTCCTGCTGGCGCCGCACACTCGAAGTGATCGAGCGAAGAGACATGGTGTGTTGGCAAGGGGTCGCTGCGTGTGGAAGAGGCTCTCCCAGATGAAAGGCTGCTCGTACGAGCAGGAGAGGAAGGAACAGTTAGAGCTCTTGCTGCCGACTGGGTATAGGGAAAGGCACAGGAAGGAGATGAGCAAGAGATGTTTAGGCTACAAGACAACCTCGCTCTGATACCAATTGTAAGCACCGGGACTCTTACTCTCATCGAGAGGATGACACTATCAGTTGGGTGATTTTCTGTTTATTTTCTCAAATACTAAACAATGTCATACCCTTAGAAGGGTTGAGGACACATATTTATAGCCCTAGGGGCTGCACTGCACTACACACTACACTACACACTGCAGCACACAGGTGCTATCCTCTAGATACTAAAGTGCAGTCAAAAGACTGCAACTGCTGTCCTGCAACAGTCAAAAGACTGATGCTGCAGTGCAGTCAAAAGACTGCAACTGTTGCTGTCCTGCAACTGTAAGACTGTTGCTGCTGCTGTCCTGCAGCAGTCAGGACTGCAACTGCTGCTGTCCTGTTCACCACAAAACAGAGATGTTGTCCTCCTATGTTACCCTGACACGGGGATACGGATACGGATACGCGATACGTCGATACCCCGATACGCCATTTCTCAAAAAACACCGATACGGCGATACGTAAATATATATTATAAATAAAAATAAATAGCAGGATTATTAGCGACGTGAAAACTACCTTCGCTGCCACTGGCCTCAGTAGATGCAGAAGCAGAAGCATTTGAACTCGTTGGTCGCTGCCATGGGATCTAACAAGACCGGAGTTGTAGCAGTCAACAGATTGAGAAGCAAGGAGTTTGAGAAGCAAGAAGGGAAGATAAGAACACAGACCTACAGATTGATTTGTGGCAAAGGTGTGCAGGCAGCCACAAAACACACCGACGTCGATCTGTGGATCGATGGGCGTCACTGTGACACGGATCGACGACAATGGCCACAAACCCACAGTTTGGCGGCGGCAGCTACAGACCCACCAATCATCAGGCGACAACTCCAATCGGCGACTGATGACCACAGATTGACTGCGGCAGCGGTCACAAGCCCACGACTCATTAGGCGGCGACTCCAATCAATGAATGGCGGCCACATACCTCGTGGCGGCGGCACCAATCAGCGGCTGGTAGGCTGATAGCCACAGACCTTGCTGCGCGCCGGCGACTGGCAAGCTGACGGTCACAGACCTCGTGACGCGCCGGCGGCTGCTCCAATCTGTGACTGACGGGTGACGGCGACGGCGACCACAAACCAGCGAACTGCAGCGGAGGCGACCGGACCGGCGAACTGCAGCAGAGGCGGCCACAGACCGACGAACTGCGGCGGTTGGGGACGCGCAAGAGGAGGCAGGGAGGCGGCTTTGGGCAGTGGTTATGCGATACAGGAGCACAAGTGTATACTACGAACTAGGGTTGGGACGTATCCCGCAGGTATCAGAGAGGTATCCATGGAGTATCCGTCTTTTTTTTTATTTAAATCTGCAGAAATATCCGATATGTCTCCGATACGTATCCGGAAGTATCCGAGAGGTATCCGCATCCGATACGGTATCCGACACCGGTACGTGAGTTTTGTGAAGTATCCGCGCATCATAGTTGTCCTCTACACGAAGACCATATGATTTATTCCATCACATCAACCACAACTACCCGACGCATGGCACCTTGACAACGGCTTCGCACCCTTGCACTTCGCTACCTCGACATTATCAGCACAAAGGGCTATCATCTGCATGGGCTCCTCCAGTCGCAGCATTCGCACCATCGTTCCGACTGCAGGGGGATATCTCCATTGTTCTCTAGTTTGTCTGTTCGTATTGCAAACGCTACAACCGCAAGGGGATGTTAGAGTATATTAGCAACTCTTGATATGGTTGGTTTAGGATTTGATTGGAATCTCGGGATAACCTTCCTTATCTTCAAGCCATGTACTCCTATATATTCACCCTAAAGGCTTGCAATACCATCACACACATTATACACGATCTCTCCTTCTGTTTCATCCACCCGTTTCAATGGCCTAAATAGGTGGCTCAATGATTCAAACAGGCCCTAGAACAGCACATAAGTTGAGACCTTACATCAAGGCAATGGTGCACAATAAAGACATTGGGACTCCTGTGCAAAATGCTGGCCTTCGAAAACATTAATATAAGTTGTTCTCAACAAGATAAGTAACGAACTTACTTTCAGTCTACAGTCTACACGATTCAAGAGATCATGTATTTTCTAAGGAACAATAATAATATTATGAAGTATGAAATATGAAATATTCATCCTTCACAGTCTAACTCAAAGCAAGATCACCTAGATAGCAAGATCATTGTACTAGTGCACTCACATAAACAAAAGAAGAAAGGAAGAGAACATGATCACTAGAAAGAACAAGTAAATAAAGTAATGCTGCGAGATACAAAAAATGCATCCTAGAATAAATAACAGATGAATTAATAATGAATCATGTACAATTTCCCCTACCAGCTCTGAGGTTTGTGGTTTAATAGATGCAACAGCAGGGCCGCCAGGACCAGAAAGTATGACTGTAGCTGTACCACCCTGTATAAAATGAAGAGTCAAAACCAACTCTTGTGCGCAATACCAAAAACGTCATTTTTCCATTAAAACTTGCAAATATATCATGAGAAGAAGTTCAGATGGAATCAGAATTTAATACAGCGCAAAAAAAAAAGCAACCTCCTTATTTCTGATTGCCATGTGTCCTGGAGGAGGAGCAGGCAAAGCCTGTGACGGAAGAGCAACAGATTTACCCCACCCAATCTTCAGTTCATAGTCATACACAATAACACCTGAAATAAATCATCAAATACGATGAAGGCAAGAATCTCAGACAAAAAAGCATTTCAAGTTCCCATAAACAATGAGCAAACATTATCCAGATGGGTTAACACTACATGGATGTGCACACTAACCTTGCATTTCATCCTTTGCTGCTTGTCCATCTGTTCTATTCATGAAGGCAACAAAACCACAATTTCTTTGCCTTCTGCGTTCCTCTTCTGTTCTAGGCCACATAATCTTGACACTAGCAATAGGTCCAAACCGACCAAATGTCCTCAAAAGAAAATTCTCATCGACCTAACACCATAGCATGTAAAGCTAACAAGACAATGCATACAAGTTTAATGAAACCGCACAGCAGAGAAAGCAACCTTGGGAGATAGATTGCCAACATATAAGTTGGTGGTTTGAGGATCACCATCATCAAATGATCCTGGAAATCTCCCAGTCGGATCAAATTCATCTGGTAGTTCATCAAACCGGCTCGAGGACTGCACAAAATAATTTTAAGCATCAATGAAAGAAACTATTAAAATTCATATAGAAACTACAAAATGATCACACAAATTTCTCATTAGCTGGACATCAGTTTAAGAACAGTTCAAAGAAGCTGCAAATGAGTTGAAATTTTTTATATTCTACAGTCTACAGCCTCGTAACATGACATAGGGCCGGTTTGGTTTCCTGCCTAAGGCGCCACAACTTGCCTAAGCTTAGTCGCTTGAATTGAAGAACCTTAGACAGAAAAGTTATTCAAGTTGTGACGCTTTAAGCAGGAAACCAAATTAAGCCTATAATATTTCCACAAACCAAACAATATTGATTACTACAGTCCTCTCGTGGAAGTATGGAACAAAACAAAATAACCATTTTCACACATACAAGTACTTACCATGGAGCTATCGCCATGGCGACCTTCACGGCGGTGATCTCGATCCTGATGGCGCTTCTCTCGCTGCTCTTGTTCAAGCTTGATTTCCTCCAAGAATCTATCTATTACTCGTGGCTTTCCCTTTTCCTTTTCCTTTGGCCTCTCCCCTTCCTTCTGCAAGTCCAGACAAAGCTTAACCAAAGGAACTATACAGATTGACCTAGGCAAATCATAAGAACAGTGGAAGTGTGAAGTGTCCTAACCTTTTTCTCAGGCTCTTTTGCAAATGATGGTGGCAAGAAGGATGGAACATACCTGGAGAACATAATGCTATGTATAAGGTATCTATGATGTTCACAAGTTAGATCTGTATATGCATATCATTCATATAGATAAGTAACAAGGGGGGTAGCCGGGTCGGGTACCGGATACGGGTAGCAAAATTATCCGAATTTTCGGATACGGATACGGTATCTTTGTTGTCGGGACAGATACGGGTACTACTCGGATAATGAACACCCGAATACTGGTACGATACGGAGTCACTAATACCCGGTAACTACACGTACATCTCGGGTCGGATACGGGTACCTAACGGTCGAGTACCCGGTGGCTGGCATCTGGTATGGCACGATGGTCGTATCTCGTATCCGCGTATGGTAGTGCGACTCTTGTCGATGCCCTCTTGCCTTGCACCTTGCGTCATGCAGGCCACCGCCCAATGGCCCATTATTATTAGCATACTTATTTAGGTCCAACGCCCAACAGCTAAGACTACCGTTTGCTGTATTTCAATTTTGAAACTAAACTAGGTGACTAGTAATACCATGTACTAGTAGCCGCTATTAACGTTTCCCAATTGTTTGATTGGATTATTACATGGTTATTAGCAGCCACTCTATCTATTGTGATTTGCGTTGTTTCATTTTGTGACGTGAAAATGTTGAACACTTGAACATGTTAATTAATGTCAACTATTTACTATTTGTTATATACGTGTGGACTTGTAGATTATGCCTGAAAGAGGGGATATGATGTTGATTTTTCTTAAATTGTGTTGTTCGTTCTATAGTGTCCTTGTGATTAGTAACTTTGACCTGCATGATGTCAATTTTATCGGTTTGTTTTTCTATATTTGAGCTATCGTGTACATGATTATGTATTTCTTATTTTATTTCTTTCCTGGACGGTTGAGCAACTAATATTATCGAAACAAAATATCCGACAAATACCCATTATCTACACGAGTAATATATGATACTCGTTGCTTACCCACCCAAATTATTACCCGGTCTCGTCCTGTACCCGTCCCAAATTTTAACTACCCGTATCCGGTCATGTATCCGAGAGAAATACATTAGGGTAGGATACAGGATGACACTGTATCCGCCTATATCCATCCCGTTTTCACCCCTACAAAGAATTGCAGATACAATGGCATTTCAGGCATTTTCACTTCAAACACTCATGAAATTTCAACTCCACTAGTTTGGCTTATGCTACAATCAAAATCATATTAATATAATGATGCGAACAATGAAATTAAGATTCCTGACAAAGCTTGAAGCAATCATACTTTGTATTAAAAAGTATAATCGATCCATAGTTCCACACACGCACACACACACAAGAATTTAATCCAAGGACATGAATTTTCAAGTCAATCTAGTCTGGTCACTGAGAAGAGTGCAAAAGTTAGTTCTTCGCAGGAGATTTGTGCATCATTTCATTGAGAAGATCAAGAAAAGTACAAAGGAGAGGTAGAACCCTGATCCGGAAAAATCTAAAACACACCTGCTGAACACAACCCACACATACATACCTTGAGAGGTATTATACCCCAAAAAAGAAACAGGACTAGACATGTGAATTAGAAGATTCTAAGTGGCTGAAAACTCTGGAACTAAATTAGCATTACTAACTGAGAATCTCAAGCTACTATTACAAAGGTATGATAAGCTAACACCCCCAAATATATAGAAATCTCGTTGCTTATATATAATATATCCCACAAACTTGAGACAGTGTCGTCTAACTCATAATCACTTGACTAGATCAAACATGACTACTTTCTCCATACTCAACCTAATATCCTCATGCCATCCAAGGATGTATTCGGTTTGGGGACAATGTGGGATGGGATAGGGCCATCTTGCTATTAGATGCCCTTGACTAGATCCAACATGACTACTTTCTCCATTGTTACTCATGTTTCGGGTTAGGATTAGGGTTCTCTTGTAATTACCTAATTACCCCTATTGTAATGGGTTTGGTTTACCTAACTCCTCTATATAGTATACTCCCAACCCTGGATTAGGGTTAGGGTTTCACATATTCCAACTTGGTATAGAACTAGGCTTTTTTCTCTCCCCGCCCCTCCCTCCTAGCCAACGGCCACCCTAGGCCACCTCCCACCTCCTTTCCTCGCCTTCAACCGTCTCTTAGTGGTCCATCTACGGCACCGTCCGGAAGCGCCACAGTCCGCCGCTTCCAACTGTCCGCGTCGCGCCGTCTCCGCACCGCGCCGTCTCCTCCACTGCAGCGCCGATGCCAGGACCCCCAACGCCGACCTACACCCATCTGCTAACGTCTCCGACCCACCGCCAGCTCCTCCCCTGCTCCAACCATCGGTCGGCAGCCGCCGCCCGAGTTCCTCACCACCGTCAGACCACTCCTCCACACAACAACCACGCCACCCGGACTCCATAGCGACCCACTATCGGGCCCTCCTCGTTGCCCCATCCGTCGGCGTCCAGCCAGCGCCTCCCCTGGCCACGGTCGGCCCCAATACCCCCGCCGATGGCACTCCTCCCCATCGTCGGCTCGCTCCACCGCACAGCAGCACCCCTCCTACCATGGCAACTGTGCCATCCGCTTCCTCCACTATCGGTGGCGCCCCCGCGCCCGACGGCAGCTCCCCCATGGTCATCGGTGCGGGCCCGACTCCTGGCGCGTCCCCTATTGCTCCCCTTCCCGTTGCCTTGGCGTCCCTCTACGTTGCCCTCGTCGGCGCGAGCATGGACACCCATGTCCCTACAGCCCCTCGTGCCCTCCATGTCTCGTCCGGTCTCGCTGCGCTGGCGTTGCCTCTGCTCTCCAGCCCCTTGACCTGACACCCCTTCATGTGGTCGGGCTCGTCCACGGGGGCTCCTTCGCCATGTCCCCCTCAGCCGGCTCTTCTGACAGCGCCCTCCTATGGTGTCCCACCACCCTCGGCACCTCTGGCTCCGCCCCCGTTCTCACTTCCGAGGACTCTAACCTCTGTCGTGGTTCCCGTGCCAGTTCCCATTCCTCCCTACCATGTGTGTGTTTCCCTTCACGACTGTCAGCTTCTCCAACGCACATTTGTGGCCTTTGAACGAGCCATGAACCCTGTTCTCCGTGACTGCGTCGAGCTCCACCCTCAAACGGGTCGCCACGCTACTGGGTCGCTTGTATTCAACAGTGTTGCGATTGCCTCCCTGGCGATCAAGGCCTTGTCATCTCCACTGTTGAAACCGTTCTCCATGACTGCGTCGAGCTCCAGCCTCAGACGGGCCGCCACGCTACTGGGTCGCTTGTATTCAACATTGTTGCGATTGCCTCCCTGGCGATCAAGGCCTTGTCGTCTCCACTGTTGGAACCGGACCGTCGACACATGTCGTGTCCGTCGCACCGTCGGCACACACGGCGTGCCCACCTAGGCCGTCGGGCCGCGACACACGCGCCCGCATGCATAGCAGCGGGCTTTAGGTTTCTTGGGTCAACACTCCCCAAAAAGCTAGCCCATTAGGGGGTTGCACCCTCAACCATATAAACCATGGTTGCTCCTCCACAATACACAATGTGGACTATTCTAAACAATCTCTCCCTGGGCCAACCTGGCTCCGATACCAAATGTTGGAACTCACTGGCTCAAGAACAGTGAACGCAGGGAGGAGGAAGACGAAAGAACTGACTCAGAGAGACAAAGCAACGCTGCCAAACACCAACAGCGCTCACACACTGTTGTTTGCTTTTCTCATTATTTAATCGAGCAGTATAGAGAGACTTTATAGGCCACACAAGGAGTCACGCCATCCCAGCCATCTCGCCATGATCCGCAAGACCTGGCGACGAGTCATCTCTCAGTTGCTCAGGCGCTACCTTTCTGGCCACTACTGCATGAAGACGCGCGCGCTCTAGCCGGCACGACCGCCCGCACGATGCGCTCATACACGTGTCGTAGCCTCCTGACCAACTCCAGACGCATCTACACATCGCACGCACATACGTGCTCACAGACTCCTAGCTACTGCACTTGCTCGTGCACACATGCATGGCCACAACACACGCACATGTACTGACTCGGCCACCATGCACGAACACAGCGCCAGGTTTATTTTTCTAACAATCTCCCCCTAAACTTGGCGCCGCTACCCGCACTCACAGGAGCGTCGTTTCCTCGTCGGCGTCTGCGAGTAGCGCCTCCTCCTTTGACTTGGGACAATCTCGTGCGAAGTTACCGCGGTTGCCGCAGTTGAAGCACTTCCCGATCGATGGCTTTTTCTTCTGACGAGCCTTCCACTCGGCCTCCGTGAGTAGGGGTTGATCA
This sequence comes from Zea luxurians, assembly GCA_029449295.1. Lineage (NCBI taxonomy): Eukaryota > Viridiplantae > Streptophyta > Magnoliopsida > Poales > Poaceae > Zea > Zea luxurians. The sequence continues at coordinate 4,501,964 of JAOPSE010000045.1, read as the reverse complement.
CCGCATTGTTCGCCGCAGGGAACGCTCGTCGAACGCCTTCAGCCTGCAGAGCTCCTCTTCGAACGCCATCGTCTCGACGTCGCAGAACTGTTGGATGCCCGCGATGGCGGGGAAGAGTCGATCTGGGACGGTGTCGAGGAGCTTTTTCACCATGGTTGTGTCATCGAGCGTCGTGCCAAGCTCGACGTAACATGCCGCTAATTTTATGCCCAAGATCCTGTGTTACTACCTCGAGTCCGAAGCTATGGCGATGCTTACGCATGGCGCGGGGGGAGTTCGGTCTCCATGACGTACCCGGTGCTCTCGCCGACAAGCTACACAACGTGGGCGATCAAGGTGGAGTCGATCCTCGATGCGCAGGCCTCTGGGAGGTCGTGTCTCCGTCGGATGAAGGTGAGGTGAACGCTGTTAAGAACAAGACGGCGTGGGCGCAACTTCTCCAAGCTCTGCCCGACATCTTGATGTAGGTCTCCACCAAAAAACGGTGGCGGAGGTGTGGGCGAGCCTCAAGACTCGTTTCGTTGGGGCAGATCGGGTCAATACGGTGCGCCTCGCCACGCTCAAGGGGAAGTTCGACAAGCTATACATGGAGGACAGGGAGGCGTTGGACGACTACGCCGGCAAAATTAGCAGCATGGCGACGTGTTACGTCGGTCTTGGCGCGACGCTCGACGATGCAGCCATGGTGAAAAAGCTCATCGACACCGTTCCATTAGGGGGAACACTCGTCGAACTCCTTCAGTCTGCCGAGCGCCTCCTCGAACGCCATCGTCTCGACGTCGCAGAACTGCTCGATGCCCGCGATGGCGGGGAAGAGCCGATCTAGTACGTGTCGAGGAGCTTTTTCACCATGGCTGTGTCGTCGAGCGTCGCGCCAAGCCTGACGTAACACGCCGCCACACCGCTAATTTTATGCCCAAGATCCTACGCTACAACCTCGAGTCCGAAGCTATGGCGATGCTTCCGCACAGCGCGGGGGGAGTTCGGTCTCCATGGTGAAAAAGCTCACCGACACCGTTCCATTAGGGGGAACGCTCGTCGAACTCCTTCAACCTGCCGAGCGCCTCCTCGAACGCCATCGTCTCGACGTCGTAGAACTGCTCGATGCCCGCAACGGCGGCGAAGAGCCGATCTAGGACAGGGGTGGACATGCATGGTATATATGGTTGAGGGTGTGACCCCCTACTGGGCTAGCTTTTGGGGGAAGTGTTAGCCCAACGGACCTAAAACTCGCTGCTATGCGTGCGTACGCGTGTGTCGCGGCTCGACGACCTGGGTGGGCGCACCGTGTGTGCGGGCGGCCCAGCAGGTGCACCGTGTGTCGGTGGTCCGGTTCCAACAATTGGCATCCACCACCCATGATCGTCGTCGGCATGCTAGCCACTCCTAGCCCTAGCTCCCCTCCTCCTGCCGATTGGGTGGTCGACTTTAGCGCCTATTTCCACACCACTCATACTCGCTTGTTGTCTCACTCACATCCTCCCCATCCCTCCCATCCTTCCTCTATCATTATGGGGAACGGTTCCACCCTCACGGTCACCTCAGTAGGTAATTTTGTTCTTCCGGGGACCATTTACCTTAACGATGTCCTTGTTGCCCCTCATATGATTCAGCACCTTGTCTCAATTCGCCGCTTTACTACTGACAACCATTGTTCAATGGAGTTCAATCCCTGGGGCACACCATACAACACCTTGTCACTTGTGACGTGCTCGCTCGATGTGACAGCTTTGACACCCTATACTCTCTTCGCTTTCCCGCCCCACCTTCCTCTTGTGTTGCCCCACCCTATGCCCTAGCCACGCTCCGACCATCCGCTTTCCCCACCAGCACATCCTCCCCCCCCCATGCTCTAGCTACTACCACCACCACCACCATTTGGCATAGTCGTCTTGGTCACCCTGAATCTGACGTCATGTCCAAGCTCTCTAGTAGCTCAGATATATCTTGTAGTAGGGGCCCTTATGAGAGCCTTTGTCATGCATGTCAACTCGATCGTCATTCTCCTCCTTTTTCTATTACACGTCCATGGTTGATCAGGCCTTTGATCTTGTTCACTGTGATCTCTGGACATCTCCTGTCTTTAGCCTCTCTGGTTACAAATACTACCTGGTCATTCTGAATGACCTCTCTCATTTTGTTTGGACTTTTCCTCGGTGATTGAAGTCTGATACATTCCACACCCTCTTGCACTTCTTCGCTTGGGTCTCCACCCAGTTCCGACGTCCGATTCGTGCCCTCCAGTGTGATAACGGTCGCGAGTTCGACAACTCTGCCTCTCACTCCTTTCTCTTCCACGATGTTCAATTGTGACTCTTGTGCCCCTACACTTCCCTTCAGAACGGTCGGGCCAAACAGATTATTCACACCACCACTAACATGATATGTTGCCTCCACTTTCAAGGGTCTCTTCCTGTCAGCTATTGGGAAGAGACTGAAAACATTGCTACCCATCTCAATCGCATTCCCTCCAAGGCAGTGAGTCACCCCCCCCCCCACTTTGCCCTGTATGGCACAACCCCCTCCTATGCCCACCTTCAAGGTTTTTGTTATGTTTGCTATCCCAACATCTCCGCCACTGCTCCTCACAAGCTCTCCCCCACTCCACTCGTATTTTCCTCAATTATTGCCATGACCACAAGGGGTACCAATGCCTTGACCTCCACACCCACCGCATCATCTCTCGTCATGTTGCTTTTGATGAGGTTTTCCCCCTTCTTGACTCACCACCCCCGACCTCAATTCCCTCCTCGATGTCGATTGCGTCAATGTTCCTCTTCTGTTGCCCTCTTTCATGATGCCCACGGCCACGTCGCCTTCAACTGCGCCCCGCGCAGCCCCGCTTCCTCTTCCTACACCACATATGGCCCCGCCCGCGCCACGCGCGGCCCCATCGACCTCGCCTACCCCAGACATGACCCCGCCGACGCCATGCGTGGCCCCGTCACTTGTGTTTCACCCAGCACGCTTCGCTGGCCCCGCCCGCGTTTACACCGTCGCGGGCGAGTCAATCCACCACCCCCCCGCTAGCTCATTCATGTGCCAAGCCACCGATGTACCACTCGGTTGCCATCCACCGTGACCCTGACCACGTCCACCCGATGGTGCCGCCTCATCGCTCGACTGGAGTCCTCCGCCCCATCAATCGGCTGGTTCTGATGGCCGATGCCGCTCTAGCTCACTCCCCGGTTCCCTCCTTTGTTCGCGCCGCTCTCGCTGATCCCCACTGGCGCCGAGCCATGGTAGAGCAGTACGCGGCCTTACTAGCCAAGCACACTTGGGACCTGGTGCGACGTCCACCAAACACCAACGTGGTCACTGGCAAGTGGATCTTCCGACACAAGCTCACCTCGGATGGCTCGGTCGACCGCTACAAGGCTCGTTGGGTCCTTCGGAGCTTCACTCAGCGCCCCAGAGTGGACTACGACGAGACCTTCAGCTTTGTCATCAAGTTCGCCACCGTTCGAACCGTCCTCTACCTCGCCCTATCCTAGGATTGGGCGGTCCATCAGCTGGATGTCAAGAATGCCTTTCTCCATGGCACTCTGACTGAGACGGTCTACTGTAGCCAGCCCACCGACTTCGTCGACTCCTGTCATGGTTTCGGAAACCAGGGGGACAATAGATTTGTGTTCGGTGGGGGATGCAAGCGCGGACTCACTCCGAACGGTGAATCACGAGGATCCGAGCTAAGGAGCTAAGGCACGGGGGGTTATACTGGTTTAGGTTGTGGCCCTAGTTCATTGTAGTGTTGATCGATGAGGAGCGTGTTATAGCAAGTGTGCTTGTGTTTGAAAGAGGGAGAAAGACTCCCTTTTATACCTCAAGGGAAGGGCCTTACATCTGACTATCTAAGATAAAGAGAGGGAGAGAGATCTGCATCTGACGTCTCGCGCGGTAGTGTGGGGGGGCCTAGGTCAGTCTCGAGGTGTGCTCGCACGTGGCATGGCTCCTTCTGACGTGTCGTGTGTCGTTGTACTCTTGGTATGGCGCTCTGTTTCGTCCGTACGAGTCCATGTAGCTTGTTCGATGTCAACGTAGCGGTACCTGATGGGTCCCGCAGAGCATACTCACGATGAGGTGAGGTTGAGGGTCGTGTTCAGTACAGCTTCATCTTCCGTCATGGCTATTGCGTCACCTTTCAGCATGCGTTGGCATACAGTAGGTATGGCGTGTTGTCCTGTCCCTTCTGGCATGTGGATTGTTGCTGCGGAGACTCCGATGCTGAGGTCCCCCTCAGTACTGTACACATGGCTCGGACATGGTTTGGTGATGTCGCGTCTTGTCCACCTAGCATGGCTTAATAGTATCAGGTCGACCCATTCCTCTTGTAGGTTTGATTGTCAGGGAACCGGTCGTCCGTCCCGCCTCGTTGTGTTGCTTGGCGGGGACTTGGTCGTCCGTCCCGCCTCGCTGGGTTACTCGACGGGGACTCGATCGTCCGTCCCGCCGGGCAACCCCGTCCCGCCTCGCTGGGTTGCTCGGTGGGGACCTGGTCGTCCGTCCAACCTAATTGGTTGCTCGGCAGGGACTTGGTCGTCCGTCCCGCCTCGCTAGGTTGCTTGGTGGGGACTTGGTCGTCCGTCTCGCCTCGCTGGGGTTGCGGCCTTCTCAGGGTACCATGTTCCTTGGTACCCGACAGCAGCCCACGAGCCTTCGAGCAATTCCTTGGAGTCGGGTGGAGGTTTTCTTGCTGGGGATCGTAGTCTTGAGTGCGCGCAAGCGCATCAGTATGATGTAGCCCTCGAGCCCCCAAGTAATCCGTGAGGATTGCTTGGGGTTAACTTTTTCATGATTACAGCTTTGATTTGGGATGGGGTCGTGTCACTTTGCTTGGAGCCGGGGTCCAGCATAGTCTCCAGGGACGGACCCATCGAAGTTGCTTGGGGGTGGCGCCCGCCGGAGCACGGCTCGAGTGCACGCAATCGCATCAGTATGATGTAGCCCCCGAGTGATCCGTGAGGATTGCTTGGGGGTTTCACTCGGTACTCAAGCAGTTTATGGACGAACCCTTCCTGCGATGGTCATCACGCGCTGAGCGTGAGTCCAGGTTTGCTCGGCTGTTATTGATGATCGAAATCTCGGGTGCGCGCAAGCGCATCTACTAGATGTAGCCCCCGAGTGGGGGCATACTTGCAAAGATGGGCACCAAAATACTAGAGCAGGGGCATCTAAACGACGCTGAGTAGAGGACTTCATGGTAAAAATTTAGACTCTACTACTTGCAAAGAAACGATGAGCGGGGGCCTAGGCCCTCACTCGGACCTATGTAGGTCCGCCCCGGCTTCCAACGACCTAGTCGGCGCGGGGAAGGAGGCCATCGAGCTACGAGCGGGTTATCCAAGTGAGATCTGACCACCCTCCGATAGTGTTAGGCCTCGACGAGTGATCCCACTGGGGGCTCGATCGGCTGGGGGCATCTCATTGAGTCATTCCTTATTCGATCATGTATCGACCCTTTGGTCAATCTGGCCGACCAAAGAGGGGCCCCATCGCCACCCCATCATCCGGGTTACCGTTAGAGAATGTGAGGTAAGACCTTGGACATGAGCACGAGCAAATGACCTATGGGTCGGTCACCTAGCTTGCGGCTCACTAGGAGCTTGCTCGATCAACCCCTCGCTCTACGTGAGAAGTTGGGGGTGAGTTTCGTTTTTTACCTGGTCGATATGAGGTAGTTATTATGGCGGCGCGGTAAAAGAGGTGGCCATCATGACGCTGTTCGATGCGGGTCGCTTGATGGGACGTGAAACGACCCGTTCACCGTATCGTGCGCAGGTGGCGTGATGGGGTGGTTAACCGCCTTGCATGTTACTAGTGTACCCCCTGCGGTGATGCACTTATGAAGCCGTGATCAAGCCAGAAAGAGATCCTGAACACAACTCAAGATCAACGCTTAGTATTGTACCCTCAGGGCTTCTTTGCTATGCTCAACCATTCGAATCATGTAGTTAGTGCTTGACGAGCAAAGTTTTAGGAACCAGCCCTTAAGTTTGGTCGAGGTCCGAACCGTTAGGGACCCAGACTGGGGTACTAGGACAGTTGTTCTAGGGTGGTGGAGGGTGTAGACTTTCAGTACGGAACCAAGTTAAGCGGCTACCTAGCTCCAGACCACCCCTGAGAACGTGGTCCTTTCCCCTGGCTGGAGATCCCCAGCAGTTTGATCCTCGTTCAACACCAAAGGGGGCGAGTAAGCAACAAGCTAGTTACATGATCACAATAGAATTCAAAAAGCACATGGGATTAGAGGAAACGATATATGTAAATTAAAGTAGGAAAAGGATTGAACTGAGAGCAAATTCTTCCTTCGTAACTGGATTTATAAGAGTTAGGCGATGGACGCCAGAGACCGGGTTTATGAGGGCAGACCTCATCGGGTGGATTCATAGGTAAATGATATCCTATTACAAAGGAAGAGTCCACTCTCATGCTACCTTCTGGATGAAAGGTGCAGGCGTCCCGCCAACTGTCCGATCGACGACAGGCGTCAGACTTCTTCGATTAAGCAGTGACTTGGACCATCCTCGTAGGTGTCGAGGGCAGAGCTTGGCTGCTGGCCGACGATGGCAACCTCATACACCATGGGGCTCGACTGATGATCATCGTGGTGGACCACGCAGACCTTTTGCGCTGCCCTTGCAACCCCTGGCGCGCCAGATGTCGGCGAGCCGCCACGGATGTTGTCTGAGTGGACAAGGCGGGGTTCGCCGGTGGCGGTAGCGAGGAAGTCGAGAGAGCCGAACGTGATGCGGCTTCCTGGAGCGAAGCTCTTGCCGCTAGTGAACACTGAAGTGCATGGTTTTTAAAGCGGTAAGGCGGTCCAAGGCGTTGGAGCACCGCCTGGACGCCTAGGCGAGGTAGGCGGGCAAGGCGCCTAGGCGAGGTAGGCGGTAGGCGTTAGACCACCGCCCGGACGCCTAGGCGTCGCCTAGGTGACGCCTTAAGAACAAAGCTGAAGTGCGAGCCATCAGAGTGGAAGATGTCACTTGGAATGCTAACAGTCCCCTACCTGATGCGCCAACTGACGTTGTTTCAAAAACCGAGGGGGACAATAGATTTGTGTTCGGTGGGGGATGCAAGCGTGGACCACTCCGAACGGTGAATCACGAGGATCCGAGCTAAGGAGCTGAGGCGAAGGGGGTTATACTGGTTCAGGTCGTGGCCCTAGTCCAGTGTACCGTTGATCGATGTATTGCTCAGGAGCGTGTTACAGCAAATGTGCTTGTGTCTGAAAAGAGGGAGAAAGACTCCCCCTTTCATACCTCAAGGGATGGGCCTTACATCTGAGAGAAAGAGAGAGGGAGAGAGATCTGCAGCTGACGTCTCGCGCGATATTGCGTGGCGGGCTCCCTGGGTCAGTCTCGAGGTGTGCTCACACGCGGCATGGCAACTTCTAACGTGTCGCGCGCCACCGTACTCTTGGTATGGCGCTCTGTTTCGTCCATCCGGCGTACAAGTCCTTGTAGCTTGTTCGATGTCAACGTAGCGGTACCTGATGGGCCCCGCAGAGCACGCTCACGGTGAGGTTGAGGGTCGTGTTCAGTACGGCTTCATCTTTCGTCATGGTTGTTGCGTCACCTTCCAGCATGCGTGGGCATACACAAGGTATGGCGTGTTGTCCTGTCCTTTGTGGTATGTGGGTCGTTACTGTGGAGACTCCGATGCTAAGGTCCCCCTCGATACTGTACACATGGCCCAGACATGGTTTGGTAATGCCGCGTCTTGTCCACCCAACATGGCTTAATAGTATCGGATCAACCCTTTCCTCTTGCAGGTTTGGTCATCAGGGAGTTGGTCATTCGTCCCATCTCGTTGTGTTGCTTAGCGGGGACTTGGTCGTCCGTCCCGCCTCGCTGGGTTGCTCGGCAGGGACTCGGTCGTCCGTCTCGCCTCGCTGGATTGCTCGGCCGGGACTTGGTTGTCTGTCCCGCCTCACTAGGTTGCTTGGCAGGGACTTGGTCGTCCGTCTCGCCTCTCTGGGTTTGCGAGCTTCTCAGGGAAACCGACTCCTTGGTACCCAACAACTCCGCTCGCCCGAACCTGGTCTATCTGCTGAACCGCTCCCTGTACAGCGTCAAGCAGGCGTCGAGGGCTTGGTACAGTCGCTTCGCCTCCTACTTGGCTCCCTCGGCTTCGTCAATGCCAAGTCAGACACATCCTGTTCATTCATCGGCACGGCGACGACATCATCTACATCCTCTATGTCGACGACATCATGCTCACGACGTCCAATGGTGCCCTGCTTCAGCATACAATCGCCGCCCTTCAGCACAAGTTCGTGATGAAAGACCTAGGCCCTCTCCACCACTTCCTCGGGATCACCGTGGACCGGTGGCCCTAGGGCCTATTCCTTCATCAGCGCCAGTACGCTCTTGACATTCTAGAGCGAGCTGACATGTCCGACTATAAGCCCTGGTCCACACCAGTCGACAGCTAAGCAAAGCTCTCCGAGGACGACAAGGCCCAAGTCGCCGACGTGACAGCCTACCGGAGCAGCAAATGTGCCTTCACAAGCACACCTCGCGGGAGCCCCACCTCACCGCTCTCAAGCGGATGCTCCGATGCCTCTGCGGCTCCATCGACTACGGCCTTCTACTTTGACCCTCCCCGACTTTAGAGCTAATGGTCTACACCGACACTAACTGGGTTGGTTGCCCCGACACACGTCGGTCCACATTTGGCTACGTCGTGTTCCTAGGCACCAACCTCGTCTCCTAGGCCTCGAAGCGGCAGCCCGTCGTCTCTCGCTCCAACGCTGAGGTCGAGTACCGCGTTGTGGCCAATGACGTGGTCGAGGTCTCTTGGCTCCGCCAGCTTCTTCAGGAGCTCCACAGCCCCCTCGAGCGCTCCACCCTCGTCTATTACGACAACGTCAACGCGGTCTACCTCTTCACCAACCCCGTGCAACATTAGTGCAAGAAACACGTAGAGCTCAAGCTTCACTTCGTCCGCGAGCGTGTCGCCGTTGGTGACGTTCGCGTTCTCCGCGTCCTGACCACCTCGCAGTTCACTTACATCTTCACCAAGGGGTTGTCGTTGAGTGCATTCACTGAGTTCCAATCCAGTCTCAACATCTGTATAGGATAGAGTTGAGACTACGATGGTGTTAGACTCATGTTTAGGGTTAGGGTTAGGGTTCTCCTGTAATTACCTAATTACCCCTATTGTAATGGGCTTGGACCACCTAACTCCTCTATATAATATAATCCCAACCCTAGATTAGGGTTATAGGGTTAGGGTTTCACATATTCCAACTTCCATACTCAACACAATGTTCTCATACCATCTAAGGGTGTGTTTGGTTTGGGGGCAAGGTGGGACGGGGTAGTGTTATCCCTGCTATTAGGAATAGGAACAAGATGATTCCAGTTAGTTGTATGGTATGGTATGAGGGATGAGATGATCATAGTTTTCTGTCGGTGAGTGATGTGGCGGGATTAGAAGGCATGACCCATGATGTCAAGACTCAAGAGATCAAGGAGTGAGAGGATGGCATAGTCTGCCCAGTTTTGGCAGGATTAGCCTGTCCCAGCTTTTGTGTGTGTGATGGTGGAGTGGGCAGGATGCAATCAAACCCCTCACAATGGGATAGCCCCTTCCCCAGTCACCATCCCCTGAACCAAACACATCTTAAAAGGACATTTGTACATTAATAGAAAATAACCACCGGAAACACAGAAATGCAGATTAAACGTGGTACCCAAGTTCAGATAAATCACTGAATTATATGACTAGTATACATCCATCATAATAATCCACAGTTCTATAAGGTAGATACCCAGCATGCCTATCCGAAACCCTACTGCATTTTTATTAGACGGTCAAAAACACTAATGTAAGGTCACCTAAGGATGAAACATTTTGACCTCCATAGAAGTGCTAACACCATAAATAAACAAATATGGAATCAAACAAAGGCAAAACATGAGCTAATGTAATGCCATCACAAGCTGATGTAGCAACAATGAATTATTCCATCAGGTTGAAACTACAGGATAAGTGCAAATAAAACACTAGGCATGAAACAAGATGGCATGACTATTCATAAGACTGGCAAACAATTTTCTTCTTCAGATTACCCTTATCACTGTTTTAAAGTGCATTCAGCATTTGGTTACAGCTTCAAAGTTCAATTAGCAGACATCTCAAGAAGTATTACTGTAATGAAGAGAGATGTGCCGAGTATATAGCATAAGGCAATCAAAACTAGGTCTTGTCCCTGAATTCTGGTTATATTAGTTGCATGACCATCTAAAGATGTAACAGTGGTACCACAAGATACCATCTTCTAGAAATCAAGTATTTTTGCCGTTTACCTACTGCCCTTCTTTGGAACAGACCCCCCATCTTTGGATTTTCCACCTGCCATTGCCGAATGAATAAAAAGGCCGATCTCTTGATCAATTGGAGCGATAAAAGAAACAATGCATATATCCATCTTGGAAGATATTGAAACTACAGAGTGGGAAGGCAACTTTGAGAAAGTATGCAAAAATGAAACCCCTTCCACTAACCTTCCGAGTCAGTCTTCAGCTTTGCATTGGGGTCAATCACACCACCTCGGATAAACTTAGCCCCAGATGAGCTATCACCTTTGAAGGACTCAACAAATTCCGCATATACACGTGCTGCTTCATCTTCCTCCCTCTTCGCACACCAAAGCAGTCAAACAAAATATGAACACCCAGTACAAGGGAAAAATAAGTGTCACATGAAAAGGTTAGAAGGGACTTGAACCCCTGACCTTCTTCCTCGCCTCCTCAGCCTCCCTATGCTTGTGGTACGGAACCTTCTTCGAACTCATCTGGGCATTATCACACAATCATCACAGTGCATCAAAATCAGGGGCGGAGCCAGTATAGGACATGGCTGTACACATATACACCCGATATTTTTTGCAAACAAACCAAAGTAAATAAGCACAACACATGAATATAGTTCAAGTTAATCAGATCCGAATACAAATAGCTTGCACTAGGGATTAGGGTTTGAGTGCTCGGTTTCGCAAAGGAGGGGAAGAGGTGCAGTGCAGTGGGCATACCTGTTGGGTACTTTGGGTGTTCTTCGCTGGCTATGGTCCTGACGAAGACCTGGTCACCTGGCTAGGTCGGCGGTGGCGCTGGGCCAGTCGCGGCCGCCAGAAACAGAGGCGCCGAGAAAGAAAGAGAGGACGCACGGCCGCACGCGAACGGCAGAAGCCGAGAAGGGAAAAGCCAGGCCGCACCCCGCGGAGAGGACAACGGGAGCAACCGAGCAATTGGGTTTCAAACTAGCCGGGGCCCGTTTGGATGGCTCCTGGCGAGAAATTTCAGAATTGGCAAAATTAGGTGGTGGACACAAAGAAAAGGTGGCCTCGGCCACAACACATCAAAAAAAACTTGGCTTTGAACGGACACACTAAAAAGTTACTTTTATTAGGTACCGGACACTCCACCTTTTATTATAATCATTTTTAATAGAAGCTACATGAAAAGACAAAATTGCCCCTGCCTATTCTCTCCTTTCCTCCGCTGAAACTGGATCGCAAAAATGAATCACCTGCTGCTCGCGCCGTCCAGGTGCTCCCGCCGATAGGTTCGTCGGCTCCCTCCATCCGCTATGTCCTGCTGCCGCACCTCCCTGCTCCAGGCGCACAGGGTCGACACCTTCACCAGTGCCCCAGGCTCAGGCCGGTTCCTGCGTGGGAGGCGACGTGTCACGACGGCGGCACCTGCTCGTGGCAGGGCGGAAGCACCCAGGAGATGGAGGAACCTCCACGATTCTTCAGCGATATTTTTGCAGAGAACCACGCCGATCTGTCATGGGTTCTTGACGGGTAATATTCTTGCCATTTTCCCCTAGAGTTAAGGTAATTGTAGGCTTGATTTTGCAAAGGAAATCATACCCTAGTTCGTCCTGTTCATATTTGTGCCCCCTGTATGTGTAGGATGGATCCTAATTCGTCCTACAGGCTTGCTGTTCGAGTAGGCGCTTATGTCAAATTAACTGATGATGATGGTCGTGAATATTGTAAGGCATGCAACATTCAAAAGATTTTAGAGAGGGATAGCACAAACTGGAATGATTTGCTTCTTGAAATTGCTACAGAAATTAAGTTAGGCTCAAAACAAAAGTTGCGTGTCACCTATTGGGATAATATTAGTCGTAGCTATGAAGAGATTGCTTCTGACCAAAAATTGCTTCATGCAATTGACATGTATTGGGATATAAGGAGGCTTTCAGTGCAAGTGCGTGTTATAGGGAAAGACGATAAGGATCACATACGTGATATTGGCCGGCTGGAGAGCATGCCTTGTGTTTTGCAGGGAAGTAGTGATGCCCCAGCCAACCAAACTATTGCACAACCTTCACTTGAAACTGACTCATCTCTTGTAGAGCCACCAGTTCATCAAATTACGGAAGTGGCTTGGGTGGATGATGACCTAGAGTACGTTGGTCTGAATGATGAGGATCTAATTTCTGATTCATCGGAGTTTGAACCAGATAGTGATGTAGACTATGCTGGTTCAGAGGATGAATTAGTTGTTGAGGATGCATTGGGTTGTGAGACAATTATCCATGTAACTGACTTGGAGAATCCGAAAATAGAAGTTGGTGTAACTTTTGGGGATGGTGATACTTTCAAGAAAGCTATTAGGCAATATGCAATAAAAGGTGAATATGAAATTGCAGCTCCATATTCTGAGGCAACAAGGTATAGAGGCTATTGCAAAGCTGAACAGTGCAAGTGGCGTATACATGCTTCACAATTGCAGGATGGAAGGACTTGGGAGGTTCTTATTATTTTCCCAAATTTTGTATACTATTTTTTTGTATGTTTGTACTTAATTAATTCTTGCTTGTTTCAGATAAAGAAGATGCCTTTTGAACACACTTGTCAAAGCACAGGGAAAGTTGAGAAGAACTGCATGGCAACAAATCATTGGGTCAAGGATCGAGTTCTAGATTGGCTTGCAAAGGACAATAAGATTGGAGCTAAAGAATTAAAGAAAAGGCTAGAGGAGCAGTATCATCTGAAATTGTCATACTGGGTAGTTTGGGATGGAAGAAAGAAGGCTTTGGAGCAACTCAAAGGGAAGTGGGATGATAGTTTTGAGTGTATTTTCAGTTTCAAGACAGAGGTGGAGAAGACCAATCCAGGCAGTTTGGTAGACATTGAATATGAGAAAGTTGGGAAGAAAATGAGGTTTATTAGAATGTTTGTTGCGCTAAAGTCATGTGTGGATGGATTTTTAAATGGTTGCAGGCCTTTCCTTGGTGTGGACTCTACTCATTTGACTGGGAAATGGAAGGGTCAACTTGCATCTGCTACTGCTATTGATGGGAACAATTGGATGTTTCCAGTGTGTCATGGTGTGTTTGGATCAGAGACAACTGACAATTGGGAATGGTTTTTTAGTAGGCTTCATCAAGCAATTGGATCACCTCCAGGCCTAGTGATCTCAACTGATGCAGGCAAAGGAATTGATTCAGCTGTTACTAAAGTGTTCAAAAATGGGGTTGAGCATAGAGAGTGCATGACACACTTAGTTGCAAACTTCCAAAAGCGATTTCGAGGTGAAGTCTTTGAGAAGCACTTGTGGCCAGCATGTAGAGCTTATCAAAAACACAGGTTTGAAGAGCACTACAATCTAATGTATGAAGCATGTCCTGAAGCCATGAAGTGGATAAATAATACTCATAAGCACCTGTGGACACGACACTTGTTCTCTAAAGCAAGCAAGTGTGACTATGTCACAAATAACATAGCTGAAACATTCAACAGCTGGGTTAGACATGAGAAATCCCTTCATGTAGTTGATCTTATGGATAGGATAAGACAGATGGAAATGGAAAAAATGTTCTTGAGAAGAAAAATTGCAAAAAAGCTTGAAGGAAAGATCCTACCTAATGTCATGAAGGAACTCAATACAAGAAGCAGGGGGCTCAGATATGTGTGGAGGTATTCACACAAAGATGGTGGTACTGGTACTGAAATTTTAGGTGAAGTTGAAGGTGTTACAAGGGATCTAGTTCATTGGAGGCATACTGTTGATCTTAAAGAGAGGACATGCACATGTAGGCGCTGGCAAGTTACTGGTCTTCCATGTACACACGCCCTATGTATTATCACCTCACTTCGGGGTCATAATATAGAAGACTATGTTCATGAGTACTATTCTGTGGCAAAGTTCAAGAAAGCCTATGAAAAGTCTGTAAAACCAATGACAGATAGGAATCAATGGCCTAAGATGGACCCTGGATTCAAATTGTGGCCCCCAATTTTGAAAAGGGCAGCCGGTAGACCAAGGGAGAGAAGGTACAAATCAGTTGCAGAAGGTGGCACTGGAAAGAGATCCACAAGATGCAAAAGGTGCAAACAGCTTGGCCACATGGAAAAAACATGCAATGAATATGTTTATGAATCTGATGCACCACCACCTGCCCCTCCAAAGCCAAAAAGAAAGAGAGCCAAGAAAAATGTCACAGTGGTGCCATCTAGTAGTGCTACTAATCCAATACAAGAACAGCCTTCACTCGATGAACCATTGTAAGCTTTCAACTCAAACTTGAAACATATCTTACATAGCAGACCACTAACATGCATATCTAAACAATTTACAGTGCTACGCCAACAAGAACTATCACTTCTGTTTCTACACCAAGCCCTATGACAAGAAGGTACAAATGCAACTCCCAAAATTTGGCCATATTGTATTACTTCTTACTAAATTTCACTTAGTTCTTCATTTAGTATGTCAAGGAGGTTGCTGCAACAAAATCCATCTACACCAACCAGAGCTATCACTCCTGTGCAAACACCTAGCCCTATGACAAGGAGGTATAAGCCAATTATGTTTTTCTAGTTATTATCTTTAAAATAATTGTTGACATGCTTTCTATCCATTTTAACCAAAAAAGGTTGCTGGAATTTGAAGCCTCCATAGAGCCTGTTACCTGTGCAGCACTATCTCCTGTAGGCTTCTTGGAGAAGGGAAAGGCAAAGAAGTTGAAGGTTGTCAGGTCTAAGAAAGAGTAGAGAGTGTCAGGTCAGTACCATGTATAGTTTTGGTAGCATCAAGATGCCAGATGTGGCTTGAATCTGTGATTTCCTTTTGTTGAACCTGTTGAAGGACAGGGGTATATATGTCTTTTATAAATGTATTGATACCTGTTTGATGAGAATATGTTATAATATGTGTTATAGTGTCCAGCACCAAATTGCCATAGAGTAATAATGTGTTCTGTCAAAGACATGTTTCTTTAGTGTGTTGTGGCAAAGGCCACCTTTTTTCAGTGTCCAGCACCCAATTTCGCCTTCAGAATTTGGGACTCAATTCGTGTGCCTGTCAATATGTCAATATTCGCTTGTCTTTTAGAATTTGACACTTCTTCTCATCAAATTTTTGATTCGTGTGTTTCTTTGACGATTACTTCTGTTTAAGCACCGGTCACTCGTTTAGGGTTCACGTTCAAAAATCTGGGACGGTTTTGACCATGCTCTCTTCAGTATACATCACTGTCGTCGCCTCCTAGAAGCCTGATGCCTCCTCTCTCCAGTGAGAACTGTACAGCACCGCCGCCTCAACGATCTCCTTTCCGCCGGTGACCAAGTAGCCCACGTATGTGTTGGACACCAAAATGAGCGGACGGTCCGGCCCTTGGATCCGGACGATCCGCGTGTCCCAAAATTAGATTAATTCGGATGTTTATCCTTATCTCGTGTGTGGTTATTCATCTAATCACGTGGGAGTTTGTTGACTATCTCTTAGGAAAAGGTCCAGACCTCCTCCCCTATAAATATAAAGGGGTACGGCCGATTGAGAACCCCGAACACATTCCAATCGAACCAATTACTTTCCTTACTTTTTTGCCTTAGGAGTAGATGTAGCGTAGTTCTAGTTGTAGTTTTCCACATATCCACCTCCACCCTTATTCGACTCTACGTTGTCTAGATCCGTCTTGGGTGGCCTGCCGATCCCAAGACAACCCTAGGATCTCACCCCTCCCAGTGGGCAAGATCTAGTTGTCCACACAAGACATCTTCCTCGAATTGATCTCTTAATTCCTAGGCGACTTCACGTCGTCTGGGGACGTCCCGGGTGACCTGTCGACCCGGAGCACCTTAAGATCTTTTCCCCCTCAGGGAGATCTAGATTCCAGCAAGGAGGAGGAAGATGACCCTGTCGCCAGGTCGCGGACCGTCCGGCCCAGAGCTGCGGACCGTCCGGTGTGATGCAGGGAAGACACCGCTCCTGCGCCCAGGTCGCGGACCGTCCGGCCCAAGGCCGCGGACCGTCCGTGTCGCCGCAGAGGGCACCTCCAGGTGGTACACCACCTAGTGATTGGCACTGCCCAGATCGACGCCAACATACTTTTTGCGACTCCGTTGGGGACGATGTTGCAGATCTACAAAATTAGGCTTACATGGCCGATTCTAAAGATCTCAACAGTGCTTCTCCAAATAGCGACACAAGGCTGACTAATTTATCGGCCGCAGAGCATGAAAACTTAAAAGATGACATGAAGAAGATGGATGAGGAGATCCAACGACAACAAGATCAGATGCTCAAGGTGGCGAAAAAGTGGTACCTCTCGCACTTCAAGGTAGATCGCCAGCAGATGGTCGTAAAGGAGAGGGAAATAGACGTCGGTTACATGTCATCCGTGCTGCAACAGCTCCCCACGATAGGTGATGCTAGGTCAGTCGATGATATTCCATCTATTAAAATTTCTTTTGATAATCGGATTAAAAGTATCACAGAGGATATAGAAAGGATGGCGCATGCATTAGGAAAAACTCACATGCCTAGTTTTTTATCACATAAATTAGGCGCCAAAACAATTGCGCCAAACACATCGGCAACAAATGGGTTTCCCCAGCCATATTCTGGTATGCCGATGGACTCATATCCAGGACGACCGTCACCACCATCTTCGCTAAATGGTGAGTCAACTCTGAGCACGGCCGAACCGTCCGCACACAATCGCGGACCGTCCAGCCTCCGTCAGACCGTCCGGCACCCTACGCCGGACAGTCCGGAGTTACACGAAGCCCACCACAAGGGTCACAGGTGTTGCTTGACATGACCGGACAATCAGAGGATAGTACCGGACCGTTCGATCCACCTGCAGACCGTCCGACTGTGCAGGTCGGACCGTCCGGAGCACCAAAAGTCACTTGTGATCTGCCTAGTGCGGAAGGCCGGCATAAATATAACCGACCACCCAAGCCCCAAGAACCAAAAAAGTCACATGCCCCTGAGCTTGTTTGGCCCACTAAGGCCAAACCTTCTGTTCGCTCTCACCCGCACTCGACACAAAAGGAAAAGGTTAAGTTCACATTTAATATTACTAAGTGTGATAAAATATTTGATGAGTTGCTTAAACATGGTAATATTAAATTATCACATATAATTCCTCCGGTTGAAGAATTAAAAGGGCGTATATATTGTAAATGGCATGGCTCCTTTCTTCATAACACCAATGATTGTGCTATCTTTCGTCGGCAAATACAATCGGCTATAAACGAAGGTCGGTTGAGGTTTCAAAAGGAGGTGAGGATTGACAGGCCACCTGTCCCTGCCACCACATTAGAGCCGATAAGCAAAAAAGTCATAGTTCGGCCCTGTGCGGCCGATAAAAGCAAAGATAAAAATATCGTCATTGGTGATCCCCGCACACCAAATATGTCACGCAGAATGGTTACTCGGAAGACTCCGGACAAAAGAAAGACCGGAGGCACTGGGGGCAAGCACGATCAGACACCCGATCACGCTCACCTGTCCTGCGTACGCCGGACGATCCGAGTACTAAGGCCGAACAGTCCGAGACAGGAGCGGATGGTCCGGCTATAATGGTTGGATGGTCCGCAGACAGTCAGAAGCAGCAACCTCAGACCACCGGACCATAAGGTTCCAAAACAAGTGTTAGGAAACAAAATACTACTAAGACGTCTGGACGACTCGGTAGAGTCGGCCCTACTTTTGGTCAGTTGCTTGCCAAATATACGAAGAAGGCTGTTCCACACAACCAGCCAATAAAGCAGACGAAGTCAAAAGGGTGATCTGTGCGAAAGCAAAAGCCGACTAAACGGACCCAAAAGGTAGCACAACCAAGATCGCCTTGTCATCCTCCTCCAGGGATAGCATGGTGCGTCCCGTTCTATCCATCGCCGATGTGTTGTCCTGCTCATGTGTGGGGTGGTATGGCGATGAATTCGTATTACTGGCCCAATCCGTTTGCTTATTTGGGCTAGGGGGCACCACAAGTTTTTGCCTATTGATAGGTTGATCAGGTAGACATGGCCGAATAGGATGCGATCCGAAACGGCCTCTGTGCATTAAAGTTCCATCAAGTATTTATATTATTTGATCGCAAGAGCCGATGACTTGCATCGAGCTGAGTCCTTACTTCGGGAACAAAATCTCATGAGGTCAATTGTTTCCGAAGTTTTCGCTGATGCTTTTGGTTCGCCAAGCTCCACCAAAAGGCAGGGGGGCATATGTTGGACACCAAAATGAGCGGACGGTCCGACCCTTGGGCCCGGACGGTCCGCGTGTCCCGAGATTAGATTAACTCGGATGTTTATCCTTATCTCGTGCGTGGTTATCCATCTAATCACGTGGGAGTTTGTTGGCTATCTCTTAGGAAAAGGTTCAGACCTCCTCCCCTATAAATATAAAGGGGTACGACCGATTGAGAACCCTCGAACACATTCTAATCGAACCAATTACTTTACTTACTTTTCCTGCCCTAGGAGTAGATGTAGCGTAGTTCTAGTTGTAGTTTTCCACATATCCACCTCCACCCCTATTCGACTCTACGTCGTCTAGATCCGTCTTGGGTGGCCTGCCGATCCCAAGATGACCCTAGGATCTCACCCCTCCCAGGGGCAAGATCTAGTTGTCCACACAAGACCTCTTCCTCGAATTGATCTCTTAATTCCTAGGCGACTCCACGTCATCTGGGGACGCCCCAGGTGACCTGTCGACCCGGAGCACCTTAAGATCTCCCCCCAGGGGACGAGATCTAGATTCCAGCAAGGAGGAGGAAGACGACCCTGTCGCCAGGTCGCGGACCGTCCGGCCCAGAGCTGCGGACCGTCCGGTGTGACGCAGGGAAGACACCGCTCCTGCGGCCAGGTCGCGGACCGTCCGGCCCAAGGCCGCGGACCATCCGCGCCGCCGCAGAGGGCACCGCCAAGCGGTACACCACCTAGTGATTGGCGCTGCCCAGATCGGTGCCAACAGTATGCAAATTGACAGCAGAGTTCATTGCAGTCAACTTGGCGTTCTCGGTCTACACAAGTTCGTCGTAGTCAATAGGTCGTTTGTGAACTCTGTCGCAGAAGACCGGATAGCGGAGAGATCTGTCCGTCGTCGGGTGTCGTTCGTTGTCCTCGCAAACGACATCCTCCCTCCCTTTCCTTCATTTGTGTGTCGAACAGTGTGAGTAAAACCCTCATCTTCTTGGTTTGGTGATTTATTGAATCCTCGCAGAAATCCCTCATCCCAAATACTGAAATTTCTCAAGGTTTGACTATGCAGACGACGATGTACTGTTATGCTCCTATTGGTTTGATGATCATTTGGTGAGGCTGTCTATGGATCTCAGTTGTTCCCCTTTAGGGTAAGACCCTCATCCTATACATTCTCACATATTGGTTCATGAACTGTAAATGTTGTTAGGATAGGGCAAAGCATCAGTGGACCTAAACTGATGCTTAATTTTTTTTGTCTTGTTGGGTAGGATTGATTCGGAAGCGGCATTTACATTATGTGTTCAGTTCAGTCAGTTTACTGCTAAGTTGGATGATGGTAGTATTCTTGATATGCCGCGCAAATATAGTGAATGGGGTGTAGATTCTCGCTCGTATAATATGTCAGATCTACAGAAGGATCTAGCTGCAGTGGTGAATTGGGGAAGTGGCCAGGAAGCAGTTGTTTCTGTTTATAACATGGGCACTGCTGGGGAAGAGAAGTTGGTAGAAGATTCTGAGTTGTTCCTTGCTTTTTGTGACAAAAAAAGATAAGAAGTTGCATTTGTTTGTTGATGTTGAGGATAAAAGAACACAATTCGGTTCTAACTCTGGTGTCACTGAAGTGGTATTTAGTAATGCTCCTACAGAAAGTAGTAGTGCACATTCCAACCACAGTACCATGAATATTTGATTAGCAAGGTATTCGAAGCTAGTGACAAGGTCAAACCATGGTTGGAAAAGCATCACCATTTGCTTTGGTCTAGAAGAAAATTTTGTGAAGAGATTATGTGATTTTATTAGAAACAATCTTGCTGAGGTTTGGAACAATTGGGTCAAGGACCTAAAAGATCTTCAATTATGGACCTAGCAGATTCATTGAGGACAAAGTTCATGGAGCTCTATGCAAGAAGAAGAAGAAGAATTGGTGAAAAATTTGAAGGCCATGTCATGCTGCCTATTGTCGTAAGTCAACTTAACGTTTTGTCTAGGCAATTGGGTCACTTGAAGGTAAAAGAAGAAGGTAGGGAAGAGGCAGAGGTGACAGAGATAACAGATTCACACAAAATTATTAGGCATGTCCCAAATATTATAAATCACACATGTTCTTGTAGGGAGTGGCAAGTCTCCGGAAAACCATGCCCACATGCCTTGGCACTCATTATAACCTATTTTATGACATATTTTCTGTTCCGTATGATACTTGATTTGAAGATGTATTTTTGAATTTGTAGGAAGAGTCGTGCTAAGATAGGAAGGGTGCTTGGTTTACTTACCGACGAACCTAGTGGTAGTAGTCCAAAAAGACAACTAATGGGGATGGATCATTTTGCAAATCCTACCACTCCAGAAAGACAATACTAGGTATGTAGTAACAGCTATGCACTATTTGTGTCATTTCCAGCCTGTGGATAATTATACCACCATGTCCATATGTGTAGGAACCAAATCTGTGTGGAGGATGCTTCAGATCCTACACAGAAAATAACTATGACACATCAGGAAGGAACAAGTCATGTCACTCCACCAAGACATATGAAGAGGGCAATTGCTAAGAAACTCACTACAAGGAAGGGTAAAAGGCTTTGAAATTGTAATGTTGTATTGGAAGTGTGTATGCTGATGGAACATGTATGGTTTAATGTGTAAGTTGGAACAATGAGGCTTGTTATTGAAAATTCCTGTGCTATTTGTACGCTGATGGAAAATGTATGTTTTAATGTGTAAGTCATGTATCGCTTACCCTTACCCAGGGCAGTGCTTAGCTTAGACTAATCGGAGAAAGAAAAAACGAAGCAGATTTCTTTTTTTTCTTTCTTCCCACTAATGGTCGTGTTGTCTGTCACAGACAGAAAAAACGAAGCAAGCTGGTATTATGTGTTTCTGCTCAGGTTCACAGGTCATAGACATGTTCAAATACACATGTTCACAGGTCAAAGACATGATGCGACCACATAGGATAACATGTCACAAACAGACCATTCACAGGTCACAGACATTTTTTTAGAAATTGGATACATTCACAAACAACCAAACTAGTTCATACCAGTTATCCCGGTATCCTTGCATAAACCAGATCATTGGACTTGCCAAACTAGTTCATACATTGTTCATACCACAAACTGGATCATTCGACTTAGTTCTCACAAACAAATATCTCAGATACGCTCATTCATATGTGATAGACGATGATCATTGATCTCATCCGAGTCCAGAGAGTTGTCTTCATCCGAAACACACTGCTCATTACAGTCACCATCAACATCACTATCGGATTGGAAATCATTGTACAAGCCAAGGGCTTCATAATCCTCAAGTAGAGGTTGCGGACCAATAAGAACTTGCTCCAAATCCGTGCTCATAGTGTCTAGACCTTCTGCAATTTCAGTAACAACACTCATGGCATTAACCAGGCTATTCTTGTGCACATACTCTACATACTCAGACACATGGTTGTGGCCGCTCAACCTCCTCAACTCATCGGTAGAGACTTGCATCTGTCTAATGGCGTCTAAAAGACCATCCCAAACTCGATTTAATCTCTGCTCCTATAACAAAAAAAACGAAGAATGAGATTCACTAACACATTATAGTATTGATTGTTTGCTACTAAGAATTTGGTTCCCTCTTCTGTTATTGACACTAAAGCATACTGGATTGATGAGGACAACACTTCTATACATACAATGAATGGACCGATAACACGATCGCGTGCACAACAGCTAATTCTCCAGGTACGTTCTACCCTAGTCAATTGTGTTTCAGAGCTTATGCTTGGGGCCATGGATGTTTTGATGATTAGGAACCTTGGAGAGGACCAGCAAGGACTTGGGAAAGGCCTAGGTGTTGAGGAGGAGCAGCAAGGGCGCCCACAACAGAAAGGCGATCAAGTCCGACTCGGCTGCGACTCCATCTCGAGTTTCAGGACTAGTCTGCACTAAAATGGACTCCCAAGATGCATCTAGACTCCGATTGCGACAGACTTGATATGGTTGGAAAGATAAAGAGATTATCTAACCAACCCAACTGGTTCCACCCTAAAATTCATCCGGAGTCAATAGGAATCGTCGAAACAATTCAGCACTCAGATTCTGTTTTGGTGCTGCGACACCGTCTGTTGGGCCGTTGGGCCGTGTATCGCGTCGGAGCCCATTAAGGGCGAGTCCAGGGGTCACGCACGCCCTAATACTCTATTTATTCAGCAGCCGCTGCCACATTAGGTTTGGGTTTTGCTTAGATCAATTCTGTCATCGAACTGTGTTGCCGTTATCGGTTTGTGAGACCCCATTCCGTAATCAATACAATTTTGGTTGCGTTTCTTTCCTGTTCTTGCTTGTGTTCTTGATTGCGCTTGCAGGGATAAGCCTTCGTGGCGAGGTCACTCGTGTGTCACGGGTGATAACCAACGGAGCCGTGGTGTAGTGATTGCGAGGAACCGTTCGCTTGGAGCCTTGGATCATCAATGTCGAGATCTCCACCCAATCAAGTTATCGTATCTCACGGAAGATCGGGCCGCGTCTTCTATCAATTGGTATCAGATTTCCAGGTTGCCCATGAGGTATAATCCTACCTTTAGATTAGTTTTGTTTCGTCCCATAGTCCATAAAAAGCCAAAAAAATATAATTACGATCAATTTATTCCGACCTAAAACCATCGCCTTAGCCTTTGCACAATTCAGTTTTAGAGTCCGCAGTTCTGAGTTCGTGTTCTAGGTTGAGTTTGGTTGCTGGTTTAGATTTGTTTTGTTTCAGTTTGATTCTGTCCATCCGCTTCCATCCTACAAAACCGACCCTATCTACAAAATAGATCCTATCTCTAAAACCGACCCTATCCACAAAATAGATCCTATCTCTAAAACCGACCCTATCCACAAAACAGATCCTATCTCTAAAACCGACCATATCCACAAAACAAATCCTATCTCTAAAACCGACCCTATCCACAAAATAGATCCTATCTCTACAACCGACCCTATCCACAAAATAGATCCTATCTCTAAAACCGACCCTATCCACAAAACCGAACCCCCACCCTTCCAACACCTCGCCAGAAACCCTGATTCGGAGTCCAAACTTAAAACAGTCGTAACTTTCGCCTCAGAACTCGAATCGGGCTCATTTTTTTTCAAATCGCACAGAATTAAATTTCGCATCCGATTCTTTCCGACGTAGCCGGATTCGCTGTTTTAAAATTCCCAAATTCGGCTTGGAAATAGGACTTCTCATTTTCCAAACATTTATTCCGATTTTAGGGCAAACTTGTAGAAATTCCAGAGGACGCGTCATTGCACAAAAAAATGAAACTTGGTGTGTTTTTTCTTATGTGCTGCTACAAAAGAGAAAAATATAAAAAAATATTTGAAAAAAATCACAAAAAAGAAAAAAAAAGAAAAGAGTAGCACATAAACAGAAACGCTAGTGTTCTGTGCACCTCTGTGATTATTTTGCCCCAAGCATGTTTCTTGCTGCACCTAGATACTTGTACCTCCTTTCTTGTGCCTTGGTCCAACTGTTCTATTACATTTTCTAGGCCAGCAACTAGGGACGAGTACTTGGAACACTTATTCAGCATTGCTATCTGTTACTGACTTGTGTGCCATATATATATTTAGTCAACCTTCCCAGAGCTCCAACTTTCTCTCGAGCAGAACAGGTACTCCTTTGCAATCACACCCACGCTCGTTGGACAGTCACACCAGTCACCGTTTGCCACCTGCAGTGCTGGTAAGAACCTTGTAAGAGCGGGATAAGACGCTTCATAATTTGTATTCCACCACCTCCACCACCACCCTGAGAGATAGTTGTAGGGTTCACATTGTTTGTTGCCTTTTTGTCTCTGTTTTGTGCTAACAATGACAGGACCAAAGAATCAAATGGACAAGGACAAGGGGCCTAAGCTTAACGATGATGAGTGTGTCTCTCAGATGGAATTGAAGGAGATGATGCGCGCGATGACTAAAGCTTTTAAAAAATACCAGGACTCTGCGGCGACATCCTATGAGCAGCTTGATCGACGAGTTGCTGAACTTGTTACACGCATGGACGTACTGGAGGCTCATCCCCCACCACCAACTCCAGCCCCAGCTCACTCTCCTGTGGACGACGATGTTTATGCACCGCTGTGACAACCCCTCGCACGTAATCGATAAGGTATGGGAGGTAATGGTAGACGTCGTCATCATAATTCTGAACCAGACCATGATCCATTTGCTAAGATTAAGTTCTCTATTCCACCGTTCATGGGTTCTTATGATGCTGAAGCTTACTTAGACTGGGAGATGACGGTAGAACAAAAATTTAATTCCCATCTTGTTCCTGAGCAGCATAGGGTTAGACAAGCCACTAGTGAATTTAGAGATTTTGCTATCATTTGGTGGAATGAACTTGTTAACACACGTGTTGCACCACAAACATGGAATGCGTTAAAAGAGGAGATGCGAGCTCGCTTTGTTCCCCCTTCTTATAGACGTGATCTTTGAAAAAAATTGCAATGCTTAGACCAGGGAGACATGTCGGTACAGGAATACTACCAAGAGCTTCAGAAAGGTATGCTACGATGTGGGGTAGTTGAGGATCCAGAGGATCAAATGGTTAGGTTTTATGGGGGATTGAGGCGGGAGATTCAGGATATTGTTGATCATAAAGAATATCATTCTATACAATGCTTGTTCCATCTTTCTATGTTGGCAGAAAAAGAATTACAGGGTCGTCAATAGTGGAGGAGCAGCACTTTCGCGCCACGCCAGCCACCGACGCCAGCCAAGGCGTCATCATCTTCGGTCATACGGACGTCCACATCTTTCGCTGTGCCTTCGAGTGTTGCAGCAAAACCTGCTACGACCACCTCTTCCACAGGCCGCTCCTCTGACATCAAGTGCCACCGCTGCCAGGGACTTGGCCATATTCAGCGAGATTGCCCCAGCAAACGGGCATACATTGCTACTGGTGATGGTGGGTATGTTAGTGCTTCTGATGTTGAAGATGAAGATACTGTTGGAGCTAACATTGCAGAGACTTATGATGGTGATGAAGAGGTTCTTGGTACAACAACGATCGAGACCTATAAGGCCTTGATTGTGCAACGAGCTTTGAGTGCCACGGCTAGTGACGACGACAACAGACAGTGCCACAACCTCTTCAACATGTTCCTCATCGTTAAGGACTGCCGTGTACATACCATCATTGACAGTGGTAGCTGCAACAACTTGGTGAACATTGAGGTGGGTAAGAAGCTTGGCTTGACCACACGAGAGCATCCCCACCCTTATCACATTCAATGGTTTAACAACAGCAGTAAGTTCAAGGTAACAAAAACAGCAAGGGTGCATTTTTCTATTGGCTCTTACCATGACTTTGCTGATTTCGATGTGGTGAGTATGGATGCTTGCTCTCTTTTACTGGGACGTCCTTGGGAGTTTGATACTGATGCTATTCACCATGGTAGATCTAATAAATATACTTTCATGCATAAGGGAAAGAAAATTGTGTTGCTTCCTATGACTCCCACTGAAATTGTCCACTTTGAACATGAGAAAAAGACTAATGCTAAGCAAAAAGGTGTTTTGAACTCTGAAAATCAGCAACCTATTAAGTTAAAAACTCCTACTTTGGTAGCCACTAAATCTAATCTTGATGAGTTACATGCCTCTGTTGGACTTTGCTATGCCTTAGTGTGCAAAAATGCTTTCTATTCCATTGATGATACGTCTATTGCTTTGCCACCGGCTATTGCTAACCTTTTGCAAGAGTATATGGATGTGTTTCCCTCTGAGATACCCCCTGGATTACCACCTGAGTTGCCTCCAGATTTTTGGGTTAGTCCCACATTTAACATTTCAGATTTGAAGCCATATATGGGTGACGAAGATAAGATCGAGTCGAGGATGACTCCAATTCAAGAGGAGGAGGATCATGAGGACATCACTTCTATACATACAATGAATGGACCGATAACACGATCGCGTGCACGACAGCTAATTCTCCAGGTACGTTCTACCCTAGTCAATTGTGTTTCAGAGCTTACGCTTGGGGCCATGGATGTTTTGATGATTAGGAACCTTGGAGAGGACCAGAAAGGACTTGGGAAAGGCCTAGGTGTTGAGGAGGAGCAGCAAGGGCGCCCACAACAGGAAGGCGATCAAGTCCGACTCGGCTACGACTCCATCTCGGATTCCTAGATCAGTCTACATTAAAATGGACGCCCAAGATGCATCCGGACTCCGATTGCGACAGACTTGATATGGTTGGAAAGATAAAGAGATTATCTAACCAACCCAACTGGTTCCACCCTAAAATTCATCTAGAGTCAACGGAAATCGTCGAAACAATTCAGCGCACAGATTCTGTTTTGGTGCTGCGACACCGTCTGTTCGGCCGTGTATCGCGTCGGAGCCCATTAGGGGCGAGTCCAAGGGTCATGCACGCCCTAATACTCTATTTATTCAGCAGCCGCCGCCACATTAGGTTTGGGTTTTGCTTAGATCAATTCTGTCATCGAACTGTGTCACCGTCATCGGTTTGTGAGACCCCATTCCGTAATCAATACAATTTTGGTTGCGTTTCTTTCCTGTTCTTGCTTGTGTTCTTGATTGCGCTTGCAGGGATAAGCCTTCGTGGCGAGGTCACTCGTGTGTCACGGGTGATAACCAACAGAGCTGTGGTGTAGTGATTGCGAGGAACCGTTCGCTCGGAGCCTTGGATCATCAACGTCGAGATCTCCACTCAATCAAGTTATCGTATCTCACGGAAGATCAGGCCGCGTCTTCTATCACGGATCATGTGTGTTGGATAATTGATGGCGCAGACGTAATCGGCTAGTGCCATAAACAATGTTGCTCATGTCGAGCTGGGCGCCGACGGTGGTTGTGCCCCTACTCCCATCCATCGCATAAGCAGTCTAACCATTTGCCATACCACAGAAATTATAAGCAGTAATCCAAGTATAAGCATAAGTTCATATGTATGCGAGATTAGAGATGATAGATACAAAAATATTAGAAGTATGTTATATCCTCACAAACAACACCCATAAGAGATACAACCGAACACTCCATACATGTATGTGACAAATTTCATTTATATTAGTTCCTTCAGCACATCTGATAGCTGAATCGAGGACTGGCCACCACATCGAGGTCCAAAACGAACTAAGCTAACAAAAATACTAGTGAGGTAATGTTGTTGATAAGGCAGGTTACCTTGTCTTGGGAGGAGCCGAACGGAGGTGGACGGGTCGCCGGTGGTGCCATGTTCGTCGTCTAGGGATCCTGAGCCAAGCGCCTCTCTATCCGTGGGGACAGGAATGAACACAAGGGATCCTGAGCCAAGAGCCAAGTTGACTGCAATGAACTCTGCAGATCAATTTGCATACCTGGGCTACTTGGTCACTAGCGGAAAGGAGATCGTCGAGGCGGCGGCGTTGTACAGTTCTCACTGGAGAGAGGAGGCGTCGGGCTCCAAGGAGGCGGCGACAGTGATGTATACTGAAGAGAGCATGGGCAAAACCGTCCTAGATTTTTGAGCGTGAACCCTAAACGAGCGACTGGTGCTTAAACAGAGGTAATCGTCGAAGGAACACATAAATCAAAGAATTGGTGAGGAGAAGTGTCAAATTCTGAAAGGCAAGCAAATTGAGTCCCTTATGTTGATAGGCACACGAATTGAGTCCCAAATTCTGAAATTTCTCGCTCCTGGGCGGAGGCGTGATTTCAGTCGCCTGGGGCTTGAATGCTTACCTAACCGACGAGCTGCCTGGCAATCAAACATAATCTAAAGATACTCGTGAGTCGTCACTCGTGGCTCAGTTCAGCTTGTTTGGTTAAAGTTCAATTTGTGTCACATAAAACATTTAAATATTAATTATGAGTATTAAATATAGACTTAATTTAGTTTAATAAGTATATCTGGTCTTTTAATCTTTATATATGTAATTAGTTTTATAATTAAACTTTATTTAGTATTAACAATTATCATTTAAACATTTGATATGGTAGAGACTAAACTTTTATCGGGTAAAATCAAACACCTCCTTAGCACGTGTTTGCACTCGAGCTGGTTAACTAGCTAAAAATTTCAAGTTAGTTACTCGTGCATTGTTACGGTTTTCTATATAGTATTTAGGTAGACTTTGCTTCAATGAGACGATTATATTTTAAAATTTTTAGCTTATTTGTATATGTATTTATAAAATTCCTCCTATGTATAACACAAATTGACAACAGCAGTAATGGTAGATCATTTAATTTCATTCCGAACCACCAAAGGTTTTGCCACGTGATTTAGGGTGTGTTTGGCTTGGCTTTTATTTTGATTTTGGCTTTTGCCCCCTAAAAGCTAAAAGCCAAACAAAAAGCCTGAATCCGGATGCAGTTTTTTTTTTCTAAAAGTTGTCTTTCTCGCAGTAAAAAATTGAAAGTGCCTCTAATCCTGCCTCTAGCGGCTTTCGTATGTAATTGTTCAAATATATATATTCGTCCTCTAGGATCACATATTCATCTTCTACGGTTTCATATTTGTCCTCTAGTCTTATATTCGTCTTCTAGAATTTTATATTCGTCGTCTCCCTCTTGGGTCCTATATTTGTTCTCTAAGCTCTCATATTCGTCTTCTGAGTCTTCCTCTCGAGTCATATACTCTTCCTCTCGGGTCTGATATTCTTCCTCTCGAGTCAATACTTGTCGGGGTGATAATTAGGGTACCCAGATTATCCCTCAGAGAAAAGCACTCAGGAGAAATAAAGACATAACCCCCAAGGGAAAGCAGCCGAGGTACACCCTAACCCGAGGCCTCTCCCCGAGAGTTCCCACCTCTGGTCGAACTCCACCTCGCCCGAAGTCACAGCCGCTCCGACCGTCTCGCCTGAGCTGATCCCAGGCAAATGAGACAAAGGAACCCGAAAACAGGCGAGGAACACACGCATTTAATGCACATACTACTCCACGTCGTGGCAGAAGGAGCATAGTGGCCAATAGCATGATTACACCTCCGCTACAGTACGCGCACACCTCCTGCCATCCCTCGATGGGACATCTAATACGATAGGCAAAGCAAACCGACCCTCGCACAAATCTCTGAGTCCGGCCTTTGGGCGCAATCTCTGCCTTTGGGCGCAATCTCTGCCTCGCTCGACGCCGAGTCCAGCCCTCGGGCGATTTCTCCGCCTCGCCCGACGCTGAGTTCGGCCTCCGGTGAATTCTCCGCCTCGCCCAAGCTCGGCCTCGGCTACCTGCTCCACCGAGAATCTCGCTGGTGGCCACTCGACCAACTATGGTACACATCAAAGAATAGCTCAGCTAATGCCTCAGGAAGGCTTCCGCCTCGCCCGAGCAGGGCTCTGACCTCGATAAACGCGACAAGGAATCACGATGTCACTCCGCATAGGGACGCTGATGGACCTCGTAAGCAGGATTTAGCCTATACCCCAGCACTATTACAACAACTACGGTATGGGCTACCCCTTCGCTGAGGGCTCGGGCGTACGACCATCGCCTTGGCCTCTGCCTCGGCTCTCAGCGGGAAATCAGCGGACGCAAGTCAACAATACAGTGCACCGTCACGTCGGCTTACAGGGCACCAAGACAACCCCTTGGACTATGACGACTCTGGGCTCCACATCATATATCTCTTACATGTATAAATAGGGCAGTAGTTCCCCCAACGGGCCGGGAGGACACAAGGGCGAGCAGTCATTTGTTTCGCACTAAGTCTTAGGATATTGGAACTTGCCTCAATCAATTCCAAGGACTTGGGGACTTCCCCTCTCCTGTTGTGCTTGTAATCCCTAATGTAGGCACTCAGGTGCGAGTAATATAAGCTTCACCCCCTCTGCTAAAAGTAGGGCCTTGTGTTGCCCGAATGGGATAAGCTGCTCGTGTCAACTCACACACCATCTAGACTCTAGGCACGCGGCATTATTCACTAGTTGGTTAGGACCCTCACTCCAAACACCGACAGTTGACACGCTAGGTAGGGGTCTATCGCGTGAAACACTTCTAGTTCCCGCCAAGACTCTAGATGGCAGGCTTTCATCATCCACTCATGCTTGAGACAGTGATCAGGTTTGGGAGCCTAGAGTTCATGTCACTCGACATTGAGTATGCAATGATACTCCTCCCGCCTGTCCCACTTGAGCGCCCAAGCACCCGTCGCCGCCCTTCTCGTCGTAGGAGGCAGAGACGGGGCAACCGTGACCGTGCCACTCATGGCACCTCGTGCCCTGGCGGAGCCTTCGGGGTGGCTGATGGCATAGACTCCCTCTCAAGGGACCTAGCCAATGCCAGCATTGCGCCTGGGGTACCATCGGCAGCACTGGCGTCAACTTTCCTGGCACCATCTCCTCTAGTGTGGGAAGCGCTAGTTTCTCGCATTGTTGAGCGAGAGGCACCAGCCGCGCCGATCCTCCCACCCGCGGGTCGGGAGGAGCTGACCACTCCTTGGCAAGACATGACAGGGGTTGGGGGAGAACCGTCCGTGTTCAACCCCATCCCCTTTCAGCCAAGTTTCGACACTAGCTCCATCACTAGGATGTATGTTGGGCTTCCTTTTCCCTCGGGGAGTCTGGACTCCGAGGAAGAGGACGGTTTGAGCTAGCTGACGCACCTCCCTAGCAGCCGCGTCCTCTGGGACCGGGGGTCGGGCGGTCCGAAAGCCTCGCAGTCCCTATAAAGGAGATGAGAAGGGTAAGACGAGAAGAGGAAAAAACCAAAAACACAAACAAAAACAAGGGGCTCACCAGGGACACGCAGCCCTGCTCGTGGTGCATCGACACCACGATGGAGTAGTCCGCCTTTCCCACCGTTCCCTTCACCAGTCAGAGGAGTTTGTCAGTGGGGAGGACGGCCGAGGCCATCTGGGAGCTTTCCATGGAGGCCTCGGGTGTCATCTCATCGAGGCGGAGCCGGCGGTCGGTCAACGGCAGAACCCGCTGTCGGTGGAAGGCTGCGACAACTCCGGTCACGGTGAGACAGCGATCCCGGAGCTTCCACAGGACATCCAGCAATGACTTCATGTAGGTCTGGAGCCCCCGAGGTAGGCCCCACCTCCATCGCTCCTCCACTCCGAGGAGGACACGGTGCGTGAACGTCGGTAGTCGCCCGTTGTCGTTGCGGAGGTAGAACCACCGACTCTACCACCACTTATTCGACGAGGTAAGGGTGGTAGGGATGTACAACTGCGCCCAGTCCGAGTGCAGCTGAAGCGTGTAGCCACCGGCCTGGACGGCATGGCGCACCCTCCTCACCTCACTGGGAGAGAGAAGGGCTCCGCTCGGAAGAGGTGGAGCTGAAAGGATCTTGATGCCCAAAAGGGAGGTGAATTAGGCTTTTCTAAAATTCCAACAAATGTAATGGTGTATGTTTATTTATTTGTGTACGTATTCTTTTGTATGTACGATATGTGAATCGATGATTAGAAGTTAACTATGGGGTAGACGAACCAAACACATTCAAGGATGACCCACATGACACGTTCGATCAAGGCAAGTGAATTCTCCCTCAGCATTTCTATTTGTACCCAAATAGTGCATATAATAATGTTTACTTTTCGGATATTGCATAATTTGATGGGATTTGCCTAAATAAGGATTTCCTAGAATTACCAACCCTATTCCTTGAATTACCCTGGGATAAATGCTATGCTTAGTAATTTTTGCTACTGCTCAACTTGATAAACATTATGTCACTCTTTTTTTATTATACTATGTTCCAGAAATGAAGTTTTATTCATGATGTTAACCCAATGGTTAAACAAGAACATTTTGTATTAAATGGAACATGACCACCCAGGATAACAGTGCAACCACGAGTGCTATAATGGCTCTGGCTTTGGTAATTAGCTCTATAAACTTAGTGCTTAGCAACCCTACCTGAAAGATGGGCAAGAGGGGGCGGCAGTGGTTTGGTGGCAGCTCATGTTAACATGGGGTGGTAGTCTTGGCTAAGTTACCTCACCCAGAGGGCCATCAATACTGACGTGGAAACCTTAGCGGGTGACTTTGTACTAAGGATATCAACCCAGGCTAGATGGGATACACGGCTTATGGATAAAGTTGTACCACCTCTGCAGAGTGTAAAACTAACATGTCAGCCGTGCTCACGGTTAAGAGCAACCTGGACCCTCACATGATAATTGAACTTAAAGATGGAAAATAAATTGTGACCCGATGATCTACTAGTGGTTTGCTTAAGTGATTTCACTTAAGTGTTTTTGATATAATCTTATGCCTTTGATTAATTAGGATATTTAGGACACACTTATTAGTAAGACAGGTGTTGCTAATAAAATATTGACCAACTAAAATGCGTACCGCTTATCCATAGCCTACCTTGTTAACTTTGCATTATTTCCCCCACTTGCTGAGCCCCGACCATAAGTGAGCTCACCCTTGCTAATATTTTGATCAGAGGGTGATGACGAAGACTTCGTAGATGATGTTGATGAGTTTTGAGTCTAACGATGCGCCAGTCACCTTCCTATGGAAGAGTGTCCATGTTTAATTCCGCCATACTTTGATAATGATACTTGTTTAAGATACTATGATCTGGATGATGTAATAAAGTCACTCTACTCCTTTTTACTTCTTTATTGCATTGTCTTTTGATATATTACACTTGTGACATCAATATATGTGTGAAAAATGGATCCTGGCACACATATGCTATGCATTCGGTTTTGCCCCTTGAAACCGGGTGTGACAACTACTAGCAATAAGTAAATATTACTAGAAAAACAACAACCCTAAGTCATTACTACAAATACTTGCTAAGCAATTGCACAAAGAGAAATTCTCAAAGTAAATGCGGAATGTAAAGCAAGGGTAAGAAGACTCCTCCAATTTTTTGTCGAGGTATCGAAGAGTCGACACTCTTCCCTAGTCCTCGTTGGAGCACCGACGCAAGGGTATCGCTCCCTCTTGGTCCTCACAAGAACCAAGTGCTCTCTATGAGATGATCCTTCGCCACTCCGATGCGGTGGATCACTCACGAACGCGTACAATCTTGAGCCGGGTCAGCAACAAATCCTCTAGGGTGATCACCGCACTCTAATCGCCACCAAACCGTCTAGGTGATGCCGATCACCAAGAGTAACAAGCCATATACTTTCACTTGACCAAGAGAAGCCTAATGCATGTGGTGTGTGCTCTAGGTGACTCTCACGTGCACTAATGAGGTCCTAACACGAGATTAAGATTTTCTAATCACCTCACTAGGCTTTGTGGGGCTTGCAATGCTCTAATAGTGAATACACTTGATTGTGGGCGGCAAAACACTAAATGAGGCTGGTGGAGGGGGTATAAATAGCCCTAACCACCAAACTAGTAATTGCTGGAACTTTCTGCGCATGGCCGCACCGGACAATCCGGTGCGCCACCAGTGCACCAACGGTGCATTCCAACGGCTAGTTCTGATAGCTAGTTGTTGCTCTGATGGTGCACCGAACAGTGAATAGACAGTCTGGTGTGTGCACTAAAATTCGTCTCAGCAAACTCGTCGCTCTTAGGTTTCTTAGGGGCAGAGGGGTTGCCCCAGGGCTGGCTGGCCCCACTGTTAGAGGGTGCACCGGACAGTCCAGTGCCCTTAGGACAACAACTCCAATTTCTTTTCCTTCTGTTTTTCTAACCTGATTTCGTTCTAACTTGTGAGTGTGTTATAGAGTGACACCTAGCACTAGATGTGAGTGTGAATATGCACCAACACTACACTAGAATTCTCTTGGTCAAACTACTCATTCACAACCCCTCTTTATAGTACGACTAAAATAAAAATAGAAGACCTAATTCTATACCAAGTGTCCACAATTCCTTCGACACTCGGAATATGAAGACCTTCATCTTTTGATTCGCGTTTTTCAGCCGTCGCTTCAAGTTCTCATCTAAGGGATTTGTTGGTCACTTGTTCTCAAATGCTGTGAATTAAGAACAAGGCAACACAATTGTTAAATATTAAGGACCTTCGTCCTCCGAAGCATTACCTCCTCACGGATATAATGATCATCGGAGGAAGGTTATGAAGGACATACCTTCATCATCTTATGAATAAATGACAATACATAGGGATGAAGATAATAGTATAATTCACTGATTCATTCATATCTGTACCCCATAAAGTTTATAAGAATATTAACAGAAATCTACATTACATTGATACCTTCGGTTTGCTCGAAGGTCTTGACGTGAGAATGATTACAATTCAGCGTGAACAGTACGGTGCTACTGTTCATCTATTTATAGGCATGGGACGCAGTCTAGGTAAAATTACATATATGACCTTCAACATTTGCTCATAATGATGGTGTAAATCGATAAGGACTAGCTAGCCTTTTTCATCTTCTGTTTAAGCCGAAGCTAGTGGTAGCCTCGGTGCTCACCATCATTGCTTCCAGACGAGATCTTCGTCTTGAGGAGCTTCGGCAGAGAGAAAGGGAAATCCTCAGCATCACTTTACCGATGGTCTATGTCTTGAGGACCTTTGGCAGAGAAGAAGACCCCCAACAGTAGCCCCTTCGCGGTACTAGATCGTTTTTTCATAACGAGCTCGATCCATGAATAATACGAAGGCTTCGGAATGCCGAAGGTCCGAAAAACACCTTCCCTAAGCTTGTTATAAAAAAGAATAAATATTCCCAGCGCTTGCTGGTCCACCGATCAGCCAGTATGCGCGTTTTGGCGGTTCACCTTCTGCAGGGCTATATAAACAGACATGTTGGTGATAAGTTACCACAACATTCATTGGTATTGCACCGTTGTGCTGTTGAAAATTTTCACCGAAGCTGAAGCTCTTTGCATTGTACTTTCAAACAAGCCTTTCATCGCTTAAGAACAACTTCGTCTAAGAGAAGCTGAATAACGAAATGGCCAGAGTAAAATCCACTGCATGGGTATCCCACGAGGGAGATGAAACTGAAACGACTGAGATAGCACCCATCTCAGAAATGATGAGGTGGTCGAGGCTGGTTGTGCAGGAAGAAGCTATTACCGAAGGTGCCTCTAATGCCGAAGCTGAATAGGCTGTGGCTGAAGTTGAGAGTGATAATGAAAGTGAAGATGACGATAACATTATATGCCCAACAAAGCCTAGCCATGTTGAATTTGGGAGGTCCATAATTAATGCTGAGGATCTAATTCTGATGAAGAAGCTAGGATATTTTGGAGAAAATGATGATGAATTGATTCGCTTTGCTAGAGAGGAAATAATTCCAGAGCCAAAGGAAGATGAAGTTGTGGTATTCAAGAGCTTCTTCAGGGCGAGGCTTCGGTTCCCTCTTTACGAGATGATAGGTGAGGTTTTGAAGAAGTTTGAGATCTGCCTCCATCAGCTGACCTCGAACGCCATTGTCAGGCTCAGCGTTTACATCTGGGCTCTCTGAAGCCAAGGAAAGAGTGCTAACGCCGAAGGGTTCTGCCGGGAACTTAAGCTTCATTACCAGATGAAGGCAAGGGCTGATGGCCTGCACAAAAATTTCGGATGCTACAACTTCGCATACCGAAAGGATACAAAGGCCCCCGTGATAGGCTACCGCACCAAGTGGCCGACTGGTTGGACGAGTGAATGGTTTTACATTAAGGCAGACGAGAAGAAAAGGGAAAAGTTTATGAGCATGGTGATGAGTCCACTAAGATTAATCTTCGGCATGACTCGACCCCTGTGCAATATGCACTTGGGGTCTCCTTGTCAGCTAGCTGAAGTGGAGTTTAGGGTCGTAGCTAAGCATATCAGCACTAGAGATTTGGTACAAGAATATCTGGCAAACCAGACATTCCCGACTTCTGGTGGTTGGGGAATGCCGAAGAAGAAAGAAGAGGGGAAAAAGTATGAGCTTGTCCGTTTGCCTTACCGTTTCAAGTTTCAGAAAAGATTTAAAGCGCCATGCAATGAATGGTTAGAATTAATAGAAACCATGTGCAATGAAATTCTTGGGAATTATACAAAGAAAGAATATTAGCTAATGACTGCTGCCTTCGGCACCTGCCCAAAGCGAAGGCTAAACCATGTGATGGATGCTCTGAACTTTGAGTATCTTGATTATGAAAGGCTTGATGAAGGGACTGGAGGAGTCAAAAGGAAGAGAATCGTCAGTATTCTGAATAGGCAAGCTATACGGTCAGTTAAAGAGGACGAGAAGACTTTGAAAAGACAGAAAACTGTACAGGAGCCAAAGGAATCGGCTCCCAAGAAATGGAAGCTTGTCAGAATATCCTATGAGGAGACGAAGGTACAAGATGTGCCGAAACAGACTATGAGCCCTTCTTCATCTTCTGCTGCTGAGGCCTTGGAGATTTTGAAGGTAATGATTGAACCTTTCCCATTTGCACTGCTAAGTCCTCTGAGGTTGGATCTGACTAGCCTCTTGCAGTCAAGGGAAATCGCTTCGGCTACCGAGGGAAAAAACGGAGGACAGAAGAAGTGGAATATGATGAATATAATGGAAGCTATTGAACAAACCCTGCCCTCAGCTTCGGCGGACAAAGCTACTATACCCACCGATGTCGAAGCTACCGCCGCAGCCGAAGCCGAGAATCTCGCAACCACCCTGTTGGAAATCGACAGACTTATATCGGACGTGGTTGTGGAGAAAGATGTAGTCGCAGTGGCCTTTGATATGGGGAAGAAAATTGAAGAAACCTCTTCAAAAAGCATGAATTTTGACCTACGGCACCTGGGCGGCCAACAGCTTTCCGAAGAAGACATATCAGAATTAAAGGAATTTGTTATATCCTGCGGCTACCAGCCTGGATCTATGCTCTTCAGTGGGGTTGATGAAGAAATTGTGGGATGCATTCACGACCACACCGGGGCTAAAATTATAAGCACTCTGTCTAAGAGCATTGGATTCCCGAAGCTTGAAAATGATATCAGCTGCTACAGACATCAGCACATCATTGGCAGCTTATTTTATTCGAACTTCAAAGTAAGACTCCTTTACAAGTTATCGTTGATATCTTCGTGTTAATTTAGGTATTCTAACTTTAGTTCATTTTTCCAGAGTTTATTGTTAAGCAAAGCCTTGAAAATGCAACAAGATGAAGAAGATAGAAAGAATGAAATTACTTTGAAGATAAGATCAGAAACCTTGAAGATTCTTTGAAAGAAAAAGATGGCCTGTTGCATTCAACCGAAAGATCACATGCCGAAGCTCAGGCTCAGAATGAGCAATTGAGCAAAGAGTTGAAGAAGACTCATATACATTTGGAAGAGAACTCTAGTCGATTCAGCCGTGAAAACGAAGCTTTAAATATGACAATCAGGGTGGAAGCTGAGAAGAACCTGAAACTAAGTGAAGCACTCAAAGCTCTTAAGAATAAATGTTTCAACTTTGCAATCCAATGCACTGCTCGACTAAAAAGTATATTCAATTCAGTCGGAACTGCATCCGAAGAGGCCAGTCTTTCTGCCGAAGATATCCCTGGAGCACTTGAATGCATTGAGAAAGAAGTTGACGTCCTCGATGAAGTCATAACTGGCCACAGTGACTTCTGTGCGCTAGTAGCTTCTCGTGGTACGGCTGCCACTTTCATAAAAGTCGGGTGCAACCATGCAAGGGTCGTTCATAAAAAATCTTTTTACCTTTGTACTTTTATTTTATACTTTACCTTACCACATTCTTCAGTACCTGCCTTTGTCATTCTTCAGGATGATGATACCAAAAGCTAGCAGGCCGAAGCTATATCTGAAGCAGTAGAGGAAACTTCGGAAGCTTCGTTTGCTAGTATTTGTAGAAATACTTTTTGGGAACTCTTTGTGGAAAGAGATGTGTTATTTGACAAAGAATTGTAATTGACTATGAACAAATAGTTGTAAATATTTTGTGAATGCTTGGTAATGCTATTTTACCTTTCCTCCCGCGTTATCTGCTTTGCTCTGGACGAAACCAATGCTCGTAGTTTTTTGAGTCGAAGGCGAAAAACACCTTCCCTTCTTTTCGTTCACATCGAAGCACCTTTTGATCATAATCAAACATCGACTCCCTCATATGAAATGAGACGAAGCATCGTCGTATATAGAAACCTTCGCTTTTCCTATTAGTGCTTTGTGCTTTTATGTCATGATGATGAATCTACGGATGCCTAATGCATGTTTGTATGAATGCAAAAGATGATGTAATGAAGCGTGCAAATGTATGCCAAAGGTAAAAAACTCACACGAACGCATACCCATACTCTGCATCCCCTTAGGAACGACTTTGAAGTCTCTTCACCTTTTACTTAGGTGGTACTTCAGCTCTGCATTCTCTTGGGAATGACTTTGAAGCTAAGCTCTGCATCCCCTTATGAACGACTTTGGAGCTTCTTCACCTTTTACTTAGGTGGCATTTAAGCTCTGCATCCCCTTAGGGATGACTTTGGAGCTTCTTCACCTTTCACTTAGGTGGCATTCTAGCTCTGCATCCCCTTAGGGACGACTTTGGAGCTTCATACTTTTTTACACTCAATGGTGTAATCCCAGATCTTTACATTTTACATGTGGGGGAATCTAGCCCTTGTATTGCACAGGGCTACACAAAAAATAAAAATTACAACCTATGGCCCCATTAAAAACCTTTCTCCCCTCTTGAAAGGAAAAGAGTGTCATAAGGAAAAAGTAAGAAAATTACAAAATTTACACATAATATCTCCGAAGCTCATCTGCATTCCAAGATCTTGGAATGTAATTGCCATCCATGTCTTTCAACTTGTATGACCTAGGTCTTAACGAAGATACCACCAAGAAAGGACCTTCAAGCTGAAGTTTTCCCACTGTATCCGGGTTGGCCACTCTCCGAAGTACCAAGTGTTCTGGCTTGATATTCTTTAGTCTTACCTTCCGATCACGCCATTTGACTATTTCAGCTTGATACTTATTGATGTGATCTATTGCCTGAAGTTTGGTCCCTTCTATGGCATCTTTTGTTATTTTATAATCATCTTCGTCTTCTAACGAAGCTGAGGTCCTTATCGAACCCGCTCTTGCTTCTGCCGGTGTTATTGCTTCATCGCCGAATAAAAGCTTGAATGGGGAAAATCCTGTTGACCTTGAGACAATAGTGTTGTGGTTCCATACCACTTTTATTAATTCATCTGGCCATTTTCCTTTTGGCTGATTGAAGATTGACTTCATTATTCCTGTTATTATGATTCCATTAGCTCATTCTACCAGTCCATTTGATTCTGGATGTCTTATAGATGCAAAGTGTATTTTTGTACTGATTTGGTCACAAAAAGCTTTGAACGTTTCAGCATCAAACTAAGTTCCGTTATCGACTGTAATGGCCTTCGGCACACCAAATCGGCAAACAATATTCTACCAGAAAAACTTCTGGACTGTGGCTGAAGTGATTGTAGCTAGAGGTTTAGCTTCAATTCATTTTGAAAAATACTCCACCACTACCACAATGTATTTTAAATTTCCTTGCGCTGGTGTAAGAGGGCCTAATAAATCTAGACCCCATCATTGCAATGGCCAAATAGGCTGGATTAGCTGAGTTAAAGATGAAGGTTGGTTTTTGTCTCTGACACACTTCTGGTAGTTTTCACATTTTTGAACTAAATCCGCTGCATCCGAAGCTGCCTTTAGCCAATAAAATCCTTCTCTGAAAACTTTTCCAAGTAAAGGCCTGGACCTAATATGAGCTTTGCATAGCCCTGCATGTATTTCTTTCATTAGCTCCTGACCTTCGGCTCTAGATAAACACTTCAACAATGGAGAGCAAACTCCTTGTTTATACAATTCTCCTTCTATGATCATGTAAGGCCTTGTCCTGGCTTTCATTCTTTTTATATAAGTTTCGTGGTCCGAAGGATAATTGCCTTGTAAGAAAGATACAATCTCAGTTCTCCAATCTTCACTGTGCACTGGTGAGATTGTAAGCATGACTCGCTCCATGAGCTCGACTGAAGGTGCTTTTATTATTTCAAAAAATACTTCCGAAGCTAATGGGAGCCCCTATGCCGCTGACTTGGCTAATAGGTCTGCATGTTCATTTTCTCCTCTTGGGATATTCTTTATAGAGAAACCTTTGAAAGAGGCTTCCATTCTTCGGACTGTATCGAGATATTTCTCAAGCTTCAGATCTCTTGCTTTGCTGCTTTTGTCGATGTGCCTGTGATAACTTGTGAATCAGATTTGAGGATTGCCCTTTTTATTCCCACTGCCTTGAGTTTTTGAAGCCCCAAGAGAAGGGCTTCGTATTTTGCAATATTATTTGTGCAGTTGAACTCCAGCGTGGCTGCGTAACAAGTTCTGATCTTAGATGGTGAAATTAGAATAGCAGCTGCACCTGTGCTGAAGGTTCCCCATGACCCATCACAAAACACTGTCCAAGCTTCGTTATCTTTTGTTCTTTTCTCGTCCTGAGCCCCTGGCGTCCACTCAGCAATAAAGTCTGCTAATGCTTGAGATTGGATTGAAGACATGTGGACATAATCTATAGTGAATTCATTCAGCTCTGCAGCCCACTTTCCAACTCTTCCCGTGGCTTCTTTGTTCCTTATTATGTCCTTGAGAGGCTGAGAAGAAGGTACTATAATATGGTATGACTGGAAATAATGCCAAAGATTGCTGGAGGCCATTAATACAACATATAGTACCTTCTCCAGCTCTGTGTAATTTTTCTTTGACAGACTAAGTACTTCAGAGACAAAGTACACTAGCACTTGCTTCTTCGCTTGGCCATCTTGCTTATCTTGCACCAACGCTGTACTAACTGTAGCGTGAGAAGCAGATACATACAACAACAATGGGGCTCCTGACGAAGGTGGGGTTAATGTTGTTAGTTCTATTAGATATTGCTTCAGCTCTTCGAAAGCCTTTTGTTGGGTTGGTCCCCATTGGAAGACTTTGGTTGATTTCATCACTTCAAAGAATGGCAAGTTCCTTTCTGCTGATCTTGAAATAAATCTGTTCAATGAGGCCATCCTTCCTGTCAATCTTTGGGCACCTTTTCTTGATTTCGGTGGTTCCATCCGAAGTATAGCTTCAATCCTGTTTGGGTTGGCTTCATATCCTTTTGTTGACACAAGACATCCATGAAATTTCCCCTTCTTCACTCTGAAGACACATTTCTCTGGGTTGAGCTTGATACTGACCTTTCTAAAATTGGCAAATGTTTCTTGTAGATCGGCGATGTGATTTTCTTGCTTGATACTTTTCACTATGATATCTCGACATATGTTAGAACATTCCTGCCAATCTGAGAGCAAAGGACTTTAGCAGTCATCCTGTTGAAGCTTCCTCCGGCATTCTTGAGCCCCTCGGGCATTCGAAGGTAGCAGTATGTCCCGCTGGGGGTTATGAAGCTTGTCTTAGGCTCGTCTTCCTTCTTCATCCAGATTTGATGATAGCTTGAATAGCAATCCAACAAACTCATGAGCTCTGAAGTAGCCACTGCATCCACAAGGGAGTCTATTCTTGGCAAAGGGAACTTATCCTTTGGAAATGCCTTGTTGAGATTCATAAAATCAATGCACATCCTCCACTTTCCATTGGCCTTCTTCACCATCACAGTATTGGCCAGCCACTCTAGATATGTTACCTCTCTAATTACTCCGGCACTCAGGAGCCTTTTGACTTCGTTTCTTGCACCTTCGGCTTTGTCATCGGACATTTTCCAAAGCTTTTGCTTCCTTGGCCTGGTAGCCGGATCTACATTAAGTGAGTGCTCATTGACACACAACAGCACTGTGCACCATTTTCGGCGGCCACTATTATTTTTGGCGGCCAGGGGTTGGCCGCCGAAATTAAATGCTTATTTTCGGCGGCCTGAGATAGTCGCCAAAAATACTCTTATTTCTGGCGGCTTCTGACACATCCGCCGAAAATAAGAGTATTTTCGGCGTTGTCTGACACAGCCGCCGAAATTAACAGATTATTTTCGGCGGCTAGCCCTGGCCGCTGAAAATTAAACGTTTAAAATGGTCGCTCGACCCTTCTTTCTTCTCTATTTCTTTCTCTCTGCCCGACCGCGCCGCCGCTGCGCTCCCTGCACCCGC
This sequence comes from Zea luxurians, assembly GCA_029449295.1. NCBI lineage: Eukaryota > Viridiplantae > Streptophyta > Magnoliopsida > Poales > Poaceae > Zea > Zea luxurians. The sequence goes on along the minus strand of JAOPSE010000045.1, from coordinate 4,459,545 downwards.
CGCTCCCCGACCGCCCCCGCACCACGCAGTGCCCCCTACGCGGGACGCCCGCCTGAGCCCGCCGCCGCCCCGAGCCGCCACCGTTCAAAGCCCCGAGCCGCCACCATCGTGCAACCACTCCGCCGTCGTCGCCAAGCTCTTCCCCATCGTAAAGTATTTTTTTTGTGCTTTTTATTCCATATTTTCGGCGGCCGTTATTTAATTGCCGCCGAAATTAGTTGTTGGGGGCCTTCGTCTTCCGAAGGTCCTCAAAAACACAACTAATGATGTTTCCCAAGTGTAATACACATACATGCACCTTCAAACTCAGGATGAATCTGTACACAATATGGAAAGCAGGGTCGGAATGAAGGCAACCAGCGCCGAAGCTGAGCGCAAGGGAGCTTCGGCTCAGTACCAGAAAAAGGAACTGACTTAAGGAGAAAAAGGCTATCTAGTCCCCAACAGATTGTTCTTAAGTCAATAATAAACATGAAGGGCATGAATGTAATTTCACACAGGCTGCGCCCCGTGTCTATAAATAGATGAACAGTACCCCCGTACAAAGGACGCTGACTTGTATTCACTCGTACATTACGCCTGTACCTTTGTCTTCTATTAAGTCGAAGGTACAAATGTAATTCAATATTGTTCTTATTCATTCACAATTATATGATAAATGGTATATTATGACAGGATATGATTATCCATGTTATTTCTCATGTTTCATATGCTTCATCTTTCATTGATATATGCTGTGATGAAGAAGGTATGTCCTTCATGACCTTCGTCCGAAGATCATTATATCCTTAGGGAAATAATGCTTCGAAGGACGAAGGACATTAACCATTAACCTATTTTTGTGTTGCCTTGTTCTTAATTCATAGCATTTGAGAACAAGTCCCCAACATTGGCACCCACCTCCAGTATACTCATTTCCACAACCTTCGGTAAAGCATAGACCTTCGTCATGCCACCAAAGAAGATAGCAGCGCCAGGGGCTGCACTGCAGCCACTAGACACAAACCAGGAGACCTCTCTCTCTCTGAGAGGCTCGAAGCTAGAAGAGAAAGGCCACCAGTCCAACATTCCAGGAGGAGGAGTTGGACCAGGAGATCAGGGACATGGAAATCATCCACCTACTGGTGCAAAGGAAAAATGAGAAGATGGCTAGGCTGGTCGATCTTCAAAGGAAGATCGATGAAGCTACTAAGGAAGTGCGTCATCTTGCTCAAGATGATCAAGACCGAAGGCCCCAACATAGGGAGCTTCGTCAAGAGGGCTTATTCAACGAAGATGGATGGTATGATGATTTTAATCATGATACCTTTACTTTTGATGATGCTTCTCCCTTGGAAGCAGAATTGCAGGCTATCTCATGGCCACAATCCTACAAGCCACCCCAGCTACCCATGTACGATGGGCACTCGGACCCAAAACAATTCTTGATGAGCTATGAGGCAACAATATCCTCATACGGAGGCAATGCAGCCATCATGGCAAAGTCCTTCGTCATGGCAGTCCGGAACGTAGCCCAGTATTCTTCCCTTCGGCCAGGGAAATCACGTCATGGCAGAAGCTTAAGGACATGCTGGTTACCAGTTTCCAAGGCTTTCAGACGAAGCCGGTTACAACCCAGGCTTTATTCCAGTGCACACAAGATCATGAGGAATACCTTCAAGCGTATGTCCGAAGGTTCTTGCGACTGAGAGCACAAGCACCCACAGTGCCCAATGAAATTGTCATTGAGGCCATGATCAAGGGTCTTCGGCCAGGACCTACGGCTCAATACTTCACCAGGAAGCCCCCCAGACTCTGGAGAAGCTTCTTCAGAAAATGGATGAGTACATCTGGGCTGACAACGACTTCCGTCAAAGAAGGGAGGAAGCTTACAGATTCTCTAAGGTGACTAGGGGCTTCGGAGGGAGAGTCCACCCTAGGCATGTCAGATCAATCCATAGCTCTAGTCAAAATGATGACAAAGGAAGCCAGCTTCATAGACCACAACACACCTCACAGTCTTCGGGACAACAACAAAGCTCCTTCAGGCCGCCAGCTCCAAGGGGCAGAGGCGCTAGGGGCTTCAGAGGAAGATATGGGGATCAGCCTAGGAAATTCTATTGCTTATTCTATGGTGAGGACAAGGGCCATACTACAAGAATGTGCCAAATTACTATTCTGAAGCAAAAGGAGATAACAGAAGCCGAAGCTCGGTAGAATCAGCCGAAGCAGGTCTTGCACACTGCTTCGTGCCACTCCCCTTACATACTAGAATATGTGGGCAATCATCCTGCAACTTCTGTTGCTTCGGCTAGCCATTCACAGGCTTCTTGGCCTCAGCTCCCATCGCCACCACCATTGCAACCTACCTATTCCCGAAGCCAGCAGCCAGAAGGGCGCCAGCACTCTCAATAGCAACGTGAATACAGGGAGGAATCCGAAGCTCGTACAGTCAACATCACTGTGCCAGAATCAAAGCATATATATTGAGCGATATCCTGCCTCTGAAACACTTTTTATATTCTATGTCATTTTGTTTTTAATAAGGAACAAGCAATGTAAATTTAGTTTTAATTTTTTTAATGATTTTGCTTCTATCAGAATGGAATATATCTTCTTCACAGTCTTACGAAGCTCAAAAGTCGTTCCTAAGGCAATACAGAGCTAAAATTGCCGAAGCTACAGAAAGTCGTTCCTAAGGGAGCGCAACATAAGTTTTCTCCTCAAAAGTCGTTCCAAAGGGAATGCAGAGCCAAATACCGCCGAAATATAAGGTGAAGAAGTTCCAAATTTGTTCCTAAGGGGATGCAGAACTTATACTGCCGAAATAGAAGGCGAAGAAGTTCAAAAGACGTTCCTAAGGGGATGCAGAACTTACACCGAAAAATAAACGGTGAAGAAGGCTCTAAAGTCGTTCCTAAGGGGATGCAGAGCTTGTGTTTCAGTGTGGGCGTGTGGGTGTGTGTCTTCGGCATCCTCATCATTTTGCATCATATCATCACATCATTTCGCATAACATCACATCATACATCATATTGCATCAACGACACGAATTGAATACGAAGTCGATCTTCGGCGAATGCTTCGTAAAAATGAAAATGTGCTAAGGCACAAAGTAAGCTTTGGGAAATATAGTTTCATCAGCCTTGTTACAAAAGAAGGGATCCTTTTTTGCGAAGCATGGATATTTTTGCGAAGCATGGATCTTTTTCTTTATGAAGCATGAAAAGAAGGGAAGGTGTTTGTTGGGGACTTGTTCCCAAATGCTATGAATCAAGAACAAGGCAACATGATGATGTTAAACATTAAATACCCTTCGTCCGCTGAAGCATTATCTCTTCAAGGGTTTAATGAACTTCGGACGAAGGGTATAAACATAATATTACGAAGGTGATGAAATAAACATAAAACGATGCAGAATGTAAAACATTTAAAGATAGATATGTTAGTGATAAATGATACCATTCACATGTTTATTTTTAATACAATGTTTAAGGTATGATTATACCTTTGCCTTGACAAGCAATAATTCCAGAATGATGCTTTTGCAATTACAGGAATGCGTGAACAGTAAAGGAATACTGTTCACTATTTATAGACACAGGACACAGCCTGTGAACAATTACAATCATACCCCTCATAAAAGTTTACAACATCGACTCAAACTCTTATGGACTAAAAGGTCATTCTATCTTTAAGTCGGTTTGTAATTCCGAAGCTTCATGGACAACACCCTTCGGCATTACGTACAGACAACTTCAACCGAATCTGTTTCTTCCTGCAGGACCTTCGGCGACGAAGCATGGTCCCAACAGTAGCCCCTTCGCGGTGCTAGATCGTTTTTCGAAACGAGCTTGATCCGTGAAAAAAGTCTCTCAGGCTTCAGGAAGCCGAAGGTCCGAAAAACACCTTCCCTGAGCTCGTTGTCGAGAAACGATACAGCTTTCGAGCGCGTAGCGGTTCCATCATGCGAGTTCACTATTCTGGTTTTTGCGGTCCACCGTTCAGTGGGTGCGAGCAACCGTTTGCCTGGTGTAAAAATTCCCGACGATTCGCCTTCCTTCCTGCAACACTATATAAATAGACTGGTTGGTGTAAAGTTACCACAACATTCATTGCTATTACACTGTTTTGCTGCTAAATTTTTTAACCATAGCCGAAGCTCGACTCCCGGATTCAGACGAAGCTCCAATTAGGTGCCCGCTTCGTCAGAAGAAAAGCTTCGGCAGAAGAAGAGGTTGTTTAGTTCGTGAGAAACTTTTCAAGAATTTTAGAATTGGATGGCTAGATTATGCTCTACTGCTAGGGTTGAGCGTGAGGGAGGCGAAGTCGAAGGTGCAGAGACTGTTCCTATCTCCGAAGCAATGCAGCGATCCGGATTGGTGACTTCGGAAAGAATCCCTACTGCTGAAACTGCTGCCGAAACAGAACAAGCTGCCGCCGAAGCAGAACGAAGAGATATTGAGGAAGCTGGTTCTGATGATGATTACCATATCACAGTACCGAGCAAGCCTAGTCATTTGGACTTCGGGAAATCGATTGTCTCCAAGGCGGATTTCTCCAAGATGGTAAAGGCGGGCTACTTCAGAGAAGATGAGAAAAAGCTACTTCGCTTCGGGGGAGAAGAGACTACCCCGAAGCTGGAAAAGGATGAAATAGTTATTTTCAAGAGTTTTTTAAAGGCTGGGTTGAGATTTCCTTTGAATAGGATGATTTCTGATGTGCTGCAAAGGTTTGGGATCTATTTTCACCAGTTGACCCCCAACGCCATCGTCAGGCTTAGCGTTTATATCTGGGCCCTCCGAAGCCAGGCGGTGGAGCCATTTGCCGATAGCTTCTGTCGAGTGCATGAGCTGCATTACCAAACGAAGGCCAGAAAGGATGGGTTGCACGAAAATTTTGGTTGTTACAATTTTGCTTATCGGAAGACCACAAAATTTCCTGTGATTAGCTACCGAAGCAAATGGCCGGCAGGCTGGAAGTCAGAATGGTTTTATGTTAAAGTTGACGAAGATAAGGAGAAGCTAGTACAGAGCCCTCTTGAACTGATCTTCGGAGAAACAAGACCTCGTTGTAAAATGACAACCGAAGGTCCAACTTGGGCTGCGCTAGCTGAATTCAAAATTATTGCAGAACACATTGGCACTAGAGATCTAGTGCAGGAATTTCTGGCCTTCAGAGTATTTCCGACCATCAAGGAGTGGACTATGCCGAAACTTAAAGGAGAAAAGAAAGAAGGGGAGCTTGTCCGACTACCCTATCATTATAAGTTTAAGAAATACTTTAAAACGCCCTGTCAAGAATGGCTTGATACAATTGAAGTAATGAGTAATGAAATCCTTGGAAATTATTCCAAAAAAGAGGACCAGCTCATGACAGCAGCCTTCGGCACTCGGCCGAAGCGAAGGCTGAACAGGGTGCTCGATGCCATAGGTTTTGAATATGCTGATTATGACCGCTTGGGCGGGGATACCGGAGGCCCAAAACGAAAAAGAATTTCTAGCGCTGCTGACGAAGAGGTCGCCAAGGTAACTAGAAAGAAAAGGGGAGATTCTGAAAAACTTAGCCCTGAAGAATTGAATCCGGAACCGAAGGTGGCTACTGGAGGAAAGAGGAAAACTGCATCTCCAGAACCAAGATTGCTGGTTCAAGAAGAAGATACTCCTGCAACGCCTTCTGCTGTTGAAGTAGAAGAGATTATGAAGGTAATGACTGAACCCTTGCCTGCCAAGCTAAGTCCGCTGGCGTTGAAACTGACGAAGTTTTTTCAGAAGGACAAGGCCGCTTCGGCAGAAGAAGGTCCTGCACTGCCGAAAAAATGAAGGATTATTCAAATAGCAGATGTAATTCATGGGACACCATTGTTGACAGCGGCATCAAGAATTGCTATTGACCAAACTGCCGAAGCTAAGGGCGCCACAGCCGAAACCACCACCAGAGCGGAAACTTCCGAAGCTAAAACTGGTGCAGCCGAAGCTGCCGGAGTTGAAACTGAAGCCGCAGAAGATCTGAACCTGGACGAAACACTTGAAGTTATTGATAACATACTCTTAAAAATGACTGAGGAAGAATCTGCTGTGGCCGCGACGAGCACAGGCACTGAAAAAGGGAAAAAAACAAGTTGAAGACATTTTGGAGGAGGAAGATTTTGAATTTCAAGATTTACTTGGGCAAGAGCTGACAGATGCTGAAAAAGCAGAGCTTAAAAGATGTGCCATAGCCTGCGGATATAAGCCAGGGGCTACACTGTTTGGTGGGGTTAACGAAGGAAAGCTGAGGTGCCTTCGAAACCGCGTCGAAGCTAAAATTGTTAGAACTCTCTGCAAAAACATTGGCTTGCCGAAGCTGGAGGTAGACCTCTGTCGCTACCAACGGTACCATATCGCCGGAAGTTTGCTTTATGCCAACTTCAAGGTAACAAATATTTTTGTTATTTTATTATTATTATTATCTTTTAGGTCGTTTTCTAACGAAGATCTTTTCGACAGAGCATACTGTTAAGTAAAGTTCTAAAAATGCAACAAGATCTCGAAGAAGAGAAGAACAAAGCCGTTATCCAAAATTTGGCTGAAAAAATTGAAAACTACGAAGCTGATTTGAAAAAGAAGGATTTCACCATCCAAGATCTTGAAATGATGGTCAAAGAGCACGAAGGTGCATTAGAAAAGAAAGATTTTGTTATTCAGTCTATGGAAGGTTCTTTGGCTGAAATCCAAACTGAGAATAACAGCTTAAAGAATGAATTGCTCCAACAGTCAGAAAAATTCGAGCAAGAAAAGAAATATCTCGAAGCAAGGCTGAAAACTGAGGTAGATAAAAATTTAATTTTGCAGAAATCCTTTAAAGAACTTCAAGAGAAATGCCTTAGCTTCGGCAGCCGATGCGTGCAACGGCTGAAGGATGTGTTCCACTCTGTCGGAGCTAGCTCTGCAAAATTTACACCTTCAGCTGATAATCTGCCCAACACGTTAGAGTATATTGAAGGCGAGGTTGATGCCCTTGACGAAGTTATTGGTGGACACGCCGACTTCTGTGCCTTGGTAGCTTCTCGGGGCACAACCATCGCTTTTCTGAAGGCTGGCTACACGCATGGAAATATTGTGAACACACCAAACTTTAGCTTGTCAGCATCAGACCTGATAAATATCCCAAGCCTAGCCCGAAGCATCGGGAACAGATTCATGACCCAGATCTGGGTAAGTGGTGGGCGAAAAATGGCGGGTGACGAAGCTCGAAGTCACCTTAAGCCGGTAAGAGACCTACTTTTGTTACTTTTACCTTCTCCTTAAAATTTGCACGTTTCTTATTTTGCTGTTTGATGTATGCAGGATGACGAAGCTAAAGTTTGACAAAGTTGACATTTGACGAAGCCTAGCCTGAAGCTTGATAATTGTTTATAATATACTGTCCTGGAAAAATTCTGGAGAAACTTTGGTAATATAGTTATGGAACAACTTATGTAAATTTGTACATACCTTGTAATATATTTTGTTTCTGCTGTCTGCGTATAATCTGCTTTGCTGTGGACGAAACTTCTCTTTTGAGCCGAAGGCGAAAAACACCTTCCCTTCTTTTCGTACACAACGAAGCATGAAAATTTTCCTTCGAGTTTTTCCTCGTCGCCGAAGCATCTGTGCTTTTGTGTGGTACAATGATGATCCTATATATGTCTAAATGCATGTTTATGAATGCAAATGACATGATGAGATGCATTGTGCAAATGAATATCAAAATACATAATCATAGTCCTTCAACGTTGACTTTTCGCTGTAAGCCTCCCTTAGGAGCTTCTTCGCCTTTTACTTTCAGCGGAATCAGCGTTTATTTTTCGCTGTAAGCTCTGCATTCCCTTGGGAACGACTTTTGAGCTTCTCCCTGTTTCCTTTTCTTTTCCCTTTTGCATTTACATTTACACTTTTTGGGGGATATCACTCTCATAAAATTGAAGTAAGGAAAATTACATGTTGTGGCCCCATTAAAAACCTTTCTCCCCCTTTGGAAAGGAAAAGGGTGCCACGAAAAAGAATATAAAAAATTACATCAGGCTAAACATAATATCGTCGAAGCTCATCCGCATTCCATGATCTGGGAATGTCGTTGCCGTCCATATCCTTCAATCTGTAAGAACCGGGTCTTGACGAAGATACTACCAAAAAGGGGCCTTCCCACTTCAGCTGTAATTTGCCTGCTGTCTCAGGATTGGCTACTCTTCGAAGTACCAAGTGTCCTGGTTCAATGTTCTTCAGCTTGACTTTTCTGTCACGCCATTTTATTGTTTCAGCTTGATATTTATTGATGTTTTCCACAGCTTGAAGTCTGATCCCTTCAATAGCATCTTTTTCTACAGAACAATCGGCTTCGTCTTTGCCTTCTGCCGAAGCTACTATCCTTATTGATCCTGCTTTGGCCTCTTCTGGGGTTATTGCTTCGTCACCGAACAATAGTTTAAAGGGCGTAAAACCTGTTGACCTTGATACGGTTGTATTATGGCTCCATACCACTTTGATTAGCTCGTCAGGCCATTTTCCCCTGGGCTGGTTGAAGATTGACTTCATTATTCCTGTCATTATGATCCCATTAGCTCTTTCGACAAGTCCATTTGACTCTGGGTGTCGAACTGATGCAAAATGGATCTTCGTGCCGATTTGATCACAAAATTCTCTGAAGGCCTCAGAATCAAACTGTGTCCCATTGTCCACAGTAATGGCCTTCGGCACTCCGAAGCGACAAACAATGTTCTGCCAGAAAAACTTTTGAATAGTAAATGAAGTTATTGTAGCTAAGGGCTTTGCCTCAATCCATTTGGAAAAATATTCCACTGCCACTACCACATATCTTAAGTTCCCCTGTGCTGGTGGTAATGGGCCTAGTAAATCGAGGCCCCACCTTTGCAACGGCCAAGTGGGTTGTATTAATTGAGTTAAGGACGAAGGTTGTTTTTGATCTCTTGCGCATTTCTGACAACCTTCGCACTTTTGGACTATATCCGCTGCATCCGAAGCTGCCTTTGGCCAATAAAATCCTTGGCGAAAAACTTTGCCGAGCAAGGGCCTAGATCCAATGTGAGATCCACACAGGCCTGCATGTATTTCCTTCATTAATTCTATACCTTCGGATCTGGATAAATACTTGAGCAATGGGGAACAGACCCCACGCTTGTACAACTCCCCTTCTATTATGACATATGGCCGAGCTCTTGCTTCTATTCTCCTGTTATAAGCTTCGTCGTCTGAAAGAAAATTACCCTGAAGGAAAGAGACAATCTCAGTTCTCCAATCCTCACTATAAACAGGGGATATATTAAGAATTGCTCTTTCAAGAAGCTCGACCAAAGGTGCTTTTATTATTTCAAAAAATACTTCCGAAGGTATAGGCAGCCCCTGGGCTACTGACTTGGCCAACAGATCAGCGTATTCATTTTCTCCACGAGGAATATTTTTGACAGAGAAACCTTCGAAGGAAGCCTCAATCCTTCGGACTGTATCTAGATACTTTTCAAGCTTCGGGTCTCTTGCTTTATAGCTCTTGTCAACATGACCAGAAATAACTTGAGAGTCAGTTTTAAGAATAGCCCTTCTGATTCCCATTGCCTTCAACTTCCGAAGACCCAAAAGCAGAGCTTCATACTCAGCGATATTATTTGTGCAACTAAAATCAAGTCGTGCCGCATAACAAGTTTTAACTTTGGAGGGTGAAACCAACACCGCAGCCGCTCCTGCTCCGAAGGCTCCCCAAGACCCATCGCAAAACACTGTCCATGCTTCGGCATCTTTATTTGTTTCTTCCTCCTGAGCCCCTGGCGTCCAATCAGCAATGAAGTCTGCTAACGCTTGAGACTGAATCGAGGATCTATGAACATAATCAATACAAAATTCATTGAGCTCTGCATCCCATTTTCCAATCCTTCCAGTAGCTTCTCGGTTTCTCATAATATCCTTCAGAGGTTGCGAAGAAGGAACAATTATGTTGTAAGCTTGAAAATAATGCCGAAGCTTCCTGGAGGCCATCAAAACAGCATACAGTACCTTCTCCAATTCTATATAATTTTTCTTCGACAAACTAAGAACCTCGGATACAAAATATATTGGGGCCTGCCTCTTAACTTGGCCTTCAAGCTTCTCCTGGACAAGTGCTGCACTTACCGCTGAGTGCGAAGCTGCGACATATAATAACAAAGGAGCCCCTGGCGTTGGTGGAGTTAATGTTGTTAGATCTATCAAATATTGTTTCAGCTCTTCGAAGGCTTTCTGCTGGATTGGTCCCCATTGAAAGACTTCGGCTGACTTCAGCACTTCGAAGAATGGTAAGTTTCTCTCTGCCGATCTGGATATAAATCTGTTGAGGGATGCCAGCCTTCCCGTCAATCTTTGAGCCCCCTTCTTTGTGCTTGGTGGTTCCATTCGAAGTATAGCTTCGATTTTACTTGGATTAGCCTCAATTCCCTTTGTTGAAACTAGGCAACCAAGAAATTTCCCCTTCTTTACTCCGAAGACACATTTTTCTGGATTCAGCTTTAAACCAGCCTGTCTAAAATTAGCGAAGGTCTCCTGCAAATCAGCAATGTGGTTATCTTGCTTCGTGCTTTTTACAATGATGTCATCAACATAAGTTAATACATTCCTGCCTATCTGAGAATGGAGAACCTTCGCTATCATTCTGCTGAAGCTTCCTCCGGCATTTTTAAGCCCCTCAGGCATCCGAAGGTAGCAATATGTCCCACTAGGGGTTATGAAGCTGGTTTTCGGTTCATCCTCCTTCTTCATCCAGATTTGATGATAGCCTGAATAGCAATCCAGCAAACTCATAAGCTCTGATGAAGCTGCTGCATCGACTAAGGAATCTATCCTTGGCAATGGAAACTCGTCCTTCGGACAAGCCTTATTGAGGTCAGTAAAATCAATACACATTCTCCATTTACCATTGGCCTTCTTCACCATAACAGTGTTAGCCAACCATTCTAGGTATTTCACCTCTCTAATAACTCCAGCACTGAGGAGTCTTTTCACTTCATTTCGAGCACCTTCGGCCTTGTCATCATACATCTTCCGAAGTCTCTGCTTTCTGGGTCTGAAGGATGGGTCAACATTGAGCTAGTGCTCAATAACATCCCTGTTAACTCCACAAAGATCATTAGCTGACCAAGCAAAAACATCTTTATTGTTGAACAGGAACCTTATCAAGGTTTTTTCCTGCTCTTCAGACAATTGAGATCCCAATAGCACCTTCTGATCTGCTATATCCTCACATAAGAGCTTGGGCTTCGGCTGATCAGCTGAAGCAGCTTTTTCCCTTCTGAATTTGTATTGCTCACAGGCCTCAGCTCCATCTATTTTATGGATTGCTTTTGAATCTGTCCAATTTCCTTCGGCCCTTCTGGCAGCTTCTTGACTTCCATGAATAGCAATAGGCCCTTGGTCCGAAGGTATCTTCATGCAGAGGTAAGCTGGGTGAAGAATTGCTTCGAAGGCATTGAGAGTACCGCGACCAATGATAGCATTGTAAGGATACTCCATGTCAACAATATCAAACACAATTTGCTCAGTCCCTGTGTTGTTAACAAATCCGAAGGTTACCGACATGGTAATCTTCCCAAGTGCTACAATTTGCCGTCCTCCGAAGCCACAAAGAGGGTGCGTAGCATCATGAATCTTGTCTTCGGACTCTTGCATTTGTCTGAAAGCTTTAGCAAATATGATATCAGCTGCGCTGCCTGTGTCAACCAAAACATTATGGACCAGAAATCCTTTGATCACACAAGAGATAACCATAGCATCATTGTGGGTAATCCTTGAGTTGGGGATCCTCTTGGGAGAAGGTAATTGGAATGTGAGACCATCTTGACTTGATGAAGGGTCCTTGCACCCCAACATGCTGTACCCTTCTCTGTGCTTCCTTCTTCTGCTTTTTGTTGGCTGGCTCTGAGCATGAACCACCTATTATCGGGAGTAGCAGGTTCGGGGCCGAAGCAGCTCCAGCTTGATCGTTGAACGAAGCCATCAGCTCAAAAAAGTGGAAGTGTGTTGACCGGATGTCACACCCGGTTTTTAGAAGGCAAACCGAATGCGAACCATGTACGTGCTAGGATCAGTTATTCACGTACACAGCAGTTACATAACATGGACATCATCACACAGTGCTCAAATAGTATTAAAAGGGGAAATAATAGTCGATTACATCATACGTCTGAGACGTCCATATAGTTCTTACAATAAATCAAAGTGCGGAAAAGAAACGTAGATAACGCGGCCTTCACAGGCAGCCGACTGGGGGTTGCCGCTAACCCACACCTAGAACTCGTCGTAGTCTTGGAACTCCTGGAAGTCTCCTTCCACAGCTTCATCTTCTCCTGAGCAGTGGTTGCAATGCTGACAACCTGGAGGGGGGGGATTGGTGTGTAGAGCAAGGGTGAGTACACATCAACATACTCAGCAAGCATCCCGTTTGGCTGTAGTGGACTAGCTTTATGTGGGGATAAGTCAAGCAGTTGCTTTTAATTGGTCAGATTATTACTTTACTAGTAGAAAGCCAGGTTTTAACATTAACCCAAGTTATTAGCCCGATGTATCCTTTCCAAACGGAAAGAATACCACTTACCATTACCATAATCATAGTCAGAACCATCAATCTCATTGCCACCTATACCAGAGTATCACTGATCAAGTATCACTAATCTCTGGAGCTCCCTTGGCCGCTCATAACCGCGAGCACGGCTGATATATCAGTTTCATAACACTCTGCAGAGGTTGCGCACTTTACCCATAAGCCGTGATTCCCTCTTGCCTCGGGCCGATCAAACCCTTAAACACTACCAAGGTGAATAGGCAGGGTCTCACTACGTAGCCTTTACAAAGATTCCCCGGGGCTGTAGCCACCCGTTAGGTTTCCTAAATGTACCGCACTCCTCCCCAAGGGACAAATCAACCTTGGCAGAGCGAGCCGCATACACCGAGCCCCATTGACGGCACAACGGCTAAGCGAACTACACCCCGGTTCCTCTAATTATTCAGCTAAGGGCGTCCCATTCCACCCTCATGGTTGCACTGTTTTCCCGGGCGGTCGTCCATTGAACAGGTCCTTACGGAGAGGCACTCGAGAAACCGCTCGAGTCCCCTTGAAGGTCACAAATATAACCATAAATAAGAAGGGAAAACAGCGTATCGTAGATAATCACATCATGTTCATTGATTAGAGTTGGGCAATAGCATCAAACTAAGCAGTAATAATCTGACCCAAATAGGTAAACAAGGACATGGATAACAAAAGCTAGTAAATCCTTAGGTATAATGTGTAATGCGGGAGGTGAATTAAAGAATGAATAGGACAGAGATAGGTCAAAGGACACTTGCCTCCACCAACCGACTGCTGCTCAGGGGCTTCTCCTGCGAATTCCTCGGGCTCTTCGACCGGATCGTTCTCTATGCGAGCGCAAACATACATACATCCACATATTTAATACAGAAGAACAGTACACCATACAAGGGAACAAGTGAAGCGAATATGCATCAAGTATGACATTCGATATCGCATCTGTTATGGTTAGAAAGAAACGGGAAAGGTCTCGCAGGGGAGGGTTAAAGTTTATGCACTAATGATTAGTTACCATTGATTCTTAACAAAAGAATTCTGTTATATATATATACTAATGGGAACCTAATCATTTTTAGTTGATCAACATTGCACGAGATAAACAATTAGCTACGTGAATCAATAGCATAACGGAATTTTAAATTAAACTTCCTATTTTCCATAGCATGAACAATGATCAGCCTACCTAAAACAAAGTAATTATGATCACAGAAAGTAAATAAAATAAAATAAAAAAAATAAAAAAAACAGAGGGGGGGCGGTTGAACCGGCCCTAGGGCGGTTGAACCGGCCCTAGGCTGGGCGGCCGAGCTGGGCGGGCGCGCGGGGGAGGGCGGCCGAGCTGGGGGCCGGGGCGGCCGAGCTGGCGGCCAAGGCCGGCCGAGCTGGCGGCCGAGGGCCAGGCGGGCGGGGGGGCGCGGCCGGGGGGGCTGGCTGGGCGCGGCCGGAGGCGGCCGTGGCCGGCTGGGGCTTGGCTGGCCGGGCGGCGCGGCCAGGGGCGGCCGAGCCATGGCCGGACGGGGGAAAGAGGAGGGGAGGGGGAAGGAGAGAGGAGGGAGAAGGGGGAGGGGGCTCACTGGCGGGGGCGGCCGACGGCGAGGGGCGGCGGTCGGGCAAGGGGCGGCGGCGGCGGCCTAGGGCAGGGAGTAGGGCGACGGTGGGAGAGAGAGGGAGAGAATGAGGGAGAGGGAGAGGGGGTTTTGGGAAAAAAGAAAAAAAGGGGGGGGGCGGCTGGGCCTTGCCAAGGCCCAAGAGGGGGGCGCGCAGGGGCCTGGGCCGGCCGGGGTCGGCCCACGGCGCGGGAGAGAGAGAAAAAGAGGAGAGAGAAAGAGAGAGAAAAAGAAAGAAGAGATTTTCTCCTCATTTTCGAAATCCGATCTTTCTAGATGAATGCAATCGCACTTTCAAAGCAATCGAAAAATGCATGGTTCGGCATGGTGCATCAAACAACATAAAGTATTTTTAGGGTTTTTCTTTACACGGGAATTCCAAACCGAATCCCGCTAACTTTGGAAAAGATCAAGGTTTAGCGAAGGGAAAAAGAAAAAGAAAAGGTAACGCCCGAATTTTGGCGAGTAAAGAAAAGAAAAAATTCAACTGCAAAAAATTCGGGGCGTTACAAACCTATCCCCCTTAAAAGAATCTCGCCCTCGAGATTCAGGGCTGGCTAGCAAAGAGCTCTGGGTACTTGGCCATCAAATCATCTTCACGCTCCCAGGTTGCTTCTTCCTCAGAGTGATGACTCCATCTGACTTTGCACATTCTGATGGTCTTCCTTCGGGTGACTCTATCTGCAATCTCAAGAATCTGAGCTGGCTTCTCAACATAGGTCAAGTCCTCCTGGACTTCAAGACCTTCCACTGGCAACTGCTCTTCTGGCACACGCAAACACTTCTTCAACTGAGACACATGAAAGACATCATGCACGGCAGACAAATTCTCTGGCAGGCTGAGCTGATAGGCCACTTCTCCACGCTTTGAGAGAATTTGGTACGGACCAATGTAGCGGGGTGCTAGCTTGCCTTTGATTCCGAACCTTCTGACTCCTCTGATCGGTGACACTTTCAGATAGACAAAGTCTCCGACTTCAAAACTCAGCTCTCTTCTTCTTGTGTCTGCATAGCTTCGCTGCCTCGATTGCGCTATCTTCAGATTCTCTCGGACCATCTTGATGTTCTCTTCGGCTTCAAGCAGAATGTCTGGCCCAAACACTTGCTTCTCTCCAGGCTGATCCCATTGCAACGGAGTTCTACAACTCCTTCCATAGAGCGCCTGAAATGGTGACATCTTCAAACTGGCCTGGTAACTGTTGTTATAGGAAAACTCTGCATAAGGCAATCGCTTATCCCATCCGGACTGATCTTGCAACGCACAGGCTCTCAACATGTCTTCAAGAATTTGGTTGGTTCTTTCAGTCTGACCATCTGTCTGCGGGTGATAAGCTGAACTGAAATTCAGATGTGTGCCCAAGGCTTCATGCAACTGCTGCCAGAAATGAGAGGTGAACTGCGTTCCTCTGTCTGACACTATCTTCTTTGGCACACCATGAAGACAAACGATCTGAGACATATACAACTCTGCCAGTACTGCACTGTTGTAGCTGGTCTTGACAGGTATGAAGTGGGCTGACTTGGTCAAACGGTCCACTACTACCCAAATAGAATCGTAGCCGGCTCGAGTGCGAGGCAATCCGACTATGAAATCCATGCCGATTTCATCCCATTTCCACTGAGGAATCTGCAACGGTTGCAACAATCCAGCTGGTCTCTGATGCTCTGCCTTAATTCTTCGACAACTATCGCACTTAGTCACATGCTCTGCGATTTCCCTCTTCATTCCGTACCACCAGAATTTCTTCTTCAGATCCTGATACATCTTCTCACTGCCAGGGTGAATCGAATAAGCTGTCTCATGAGCTTCCTTGAGAATCAACTCCCGAATAGACTGGACATTGGGAACACACAAGCGGTCTTTGAACCATATCACACCTTCAGCATCTTCTCGAAAATCTTTGCCTCTGCCATCTAGAATCAGTCGCCGAATCTCACTGATCTTTTCATCATTCTTCTGCGCTTCTTTGATTTCCCGCTCCAAGGTAGGTTCTAATTCAACTGTGACTCCTCGCGAATTGTTCAGAAATCCGAGGCTCAACCTGTCGAACTCCTTGGCCAACTCATAAGGCATCGGACGAGCGACCATCAGATTGACTTGACTCTTTCTGCTCAAAGCATCTGCCACTACGTTTGCTTTGCCTGGATGGTAATGGATCTCCAACTCATAGTCTTTGATCAACTCTAACCATCTTCGTTGCCTCATATTCAATTCTGACTGAGTGAATATGTACTTCAGACTCTTGTGGTCTGTGTAAACATCGCATTTCTGTCCATACAGATAGTGCCTCCATGTCTTCAGTGCGTGAACCACTGCTGCCAATTCTAGATCATGGATTGGGTAGTTCTTCTCATGAACCTTCAATTGTCAGGACGAGTAAGCCACAACTCTTCCCTCTTGCATCAACACGCATCCCAAACCTGTGTAACAAGCATCACAGTACACAGAGAAGGGCTTGTGCACATCAGGCAAGACTAGGACAGGCGCTGTTGTCAGCTTCTCTTTCAGCGCTTCAAAGGCCTCTTGACATTTCTGGGTCCACTTGAACTCAACCTTGTTGCCTAGCAACGCTGTCATTGGTTTCGCAATCTTCGAAAACCCTTCAATGAATCGCCGATAATATCCGGCCATTCCAATGAAGCTCTTGATTCCTCGAGCATCCGTTGGCGCTTTCCAGTTCAGAATGTCTGCCACTTTCTTCGGATCCACAGCCAATCCTTCTTTGTTGATTATGTGACCCAAGAACAGGACTTCACTGATCCAGAACTCACACTTGCTCAACTTTGCATACAACTGGTGCTCTCGCAATATCTGCAATACCATCCTCAAATGATCTGCATGTTCTTCTTCACTTTGAGAATAAATCAGAATGTCATCAATGAATACCACCACGAACTTATCGAGATAATCCATGAATACACTGTTCATCAAGTTCATAAAGAACGCTGGTGCATTGGTCAAACCAAAAGACATCACTGTGAACTCATACAAACCATACTTGGTGATGAATGCCGTCTTCGGAATGTCCGAAGGCCGGATCCTGAGCTGATGATAACCTGACCTCAGATCGATTTTGGAGAACACACTGGCTCCTCTCAACTGGTCAAACAGATCTTCTATTCTGGGCAAGGGATACTTGTTCTTGATCGTGACTTCATTCAAAGCTCGATAATCGATACACATCCTCTTGGTGCCATCTTTCTTTTCCACAAACAGGACAGGGGCGGCCCAAGGCGAGGTGCTTGGCCGGATGTAACCTTTCTCTGACAGCTCATCAATCTGCTTCTTAAGCTCAACCAACTCTGGTCCAGATATTCTGTAAGCTCTCTTATAGATAGGGGCGGTTCCAGGAAGAAGCTCTATGGCAAACTCAACTTTCCGCTCTGGTGGCATACCCGGTAAGTCCTTTGGAAACACATCTGGGAATTCAGACACAACCTTGATACTCTCAATTGGGCCTGCTTCACTGCTATCGACAGCCATCTGATAACAACTTCCTTTCTTCGGCTCAGGCGGGACTAACTCGGTCACCACTTCCTCTCCTAGTGGGGACACCAACTTGATTGTCCTTTGATCACAACTGATAACTGCCTGATACTTATCTAGCCAATTCATCCCTAGGATGACGTCTATTCCCTGAGTACCCATTACTATAAGGTTAGCGGGAAACGCTATCCCCCTTATTTCCACACTTACATTCAAACATATGCTATCAGCTCGAATTCTACCACCGGCTGAGTCAATTTGAATGGGGGTTGACATGGTAGTAATTGGAAGATTATGTGCTTCTACCCATGATGCAGTAATAAAAGAATGCGTTGCTCCAGTATCAAATAACACTTCTGCAATATGGGAATCGACTGGGAACATACCTACTGTCATGCCGAGGGTCTCCTGAACTGCTTCAGCCTCCAAGTGATTCAATCGCCCATGATTATAGCGCTGCTGAGAGCGGTTGCCTGCTCTAGGCTGAGACGCATTCTGCTTTGCTGGGGCATTAGGGCCCGACTACTGCTGGGCTGCCTTCTTCGGACATTGCATCACCCAATGGCCTTGCTCTCCACAGTGGAAA
Organism: Zea luxurians; assembly: GCA_029449295.1. NCBI lineage: Eukaryota > Viridiplantae > Streptophyta > Magnoliopsida > Poales > Poaceae > Zea > Zea luxurians. The sequence continues at coordinate 4,441,298 of JAOPSE010000045.1, read as the reverse complement.
CATGCCCTGTTTCCAACCTGAGCTGGTGCTGCCTGATTGCTCTGCTGGCTTGCTGGGGCAGGAAGACGAGGTGTCTGCTGATTCTGCCTCTGAAACTGACCTCCTCCTGACTGATTGCTCTGACGATTCTGGTACTGATGCTGAGGATACTGCTTTTGGAACTGCTGATACTGCTGACGCTGCTAATGCTACTGAGGTGGACGCTGGTTCTGCCTGAACTGCTGAGGTTGATTGCCTGAAAAACGAGGACGACTGCTGCTTCCAGGCTGGGGTCCACTGATCTTGCGCTTACGATCCTCCATCTCCTTACGCTTCCTTTCTGTCATGATTGCTCTGTCAATCAGGTGCTGGAATGTCGGGAAGGTATGATTCATCAGTTGGTACTGCAGAGGGTCAACCAAGCCTCTCAAGAAACGGTACTGTCGCTTGGCGTCAGTGTTGACATCTTCGGGAGCGTAGCGAGACAACTGCAGAAACCTGTCTCGATACTCACTGACAGACGATGACCCTTGCTTAAGGGCCAGGAACTCCTCCTTCTTCACTGTCATCAGACCTGCAGGCACATGGTACTGACGAAAGCTACCTCTGAATTCTTCCCAGGTGATGGTGTCGGGGTTGGCATGGGTGGCGAGGTAAGACTCCCACCATGATTGGGCTGCTCCTCTCAACAGACGGGGACCATACAAGACTTTCTCCCTGTCATCACACTGAGCGGTATGCAACTCCCGCTCCACAGTGCGCAGCCAATCTTCAGCATCCATGGGGTCAGAAGAGTGAGCGAACGTTGGTGGATGACCTCTCATGAATTCAGCACGCTTGTCTCTAGGCATCTGAGGCATCTGAGGCTAGGGTGGTGCTTGCTGCTGCTGCTGCTGAATGGCGGCCAGAGTCTGACCGATGGCCTGAACTGCCTGAGTCTGCATCAGAAACATCTGCTCGATCGACATCGGGGGCGGGGGCGGCAGCTGCTGCTGCTGGGGCGCCTCATCTTGCTGACCGGCTTGCTCCTGCTGAGCACGCCTTCCTCCTCTGCGCCTGTTCTCTGACATCTGCAGAACGCAACCACACATCAGAACTGATCTGGCAAATCTTGCAGCATAAGAAAAGAGTATAGAATTCTCCAACAGCACTGAACAGATGAGCATCTTCACTGATCTCCAACACAGACCACACAGCTTCTCAGATAAAGAGGAAAGTGGAATAAAGGTTTTTCCCAACTATATAATTAACTCCATTAACATAATAGGTAAACCAAAATGCAGGGGATACCCACACTCTGGTGACAATCATTACAAAGATCCAAACCAAACATAGTTCATCATGACAAACATAAATGCACAGGATATAGCAAACTACCCTGTCTAACTAAGACTAACTAAGACCGAGATTAACGCTAAGACTGAAGCTCCTATGTATATATATTTCGTATTAATTACAAGATCCAACTCTAACGATCTATGGTTCTAGATTTATTTTGGTCTTGCAGTCGGGATTGCCATAAGACTGGAGTCCACGCCGAGGTGAGCGGTACGGGTGCTGAGTCCCGACGGGGGCGGGGGAACCATCATCCAAGTGACGACGCTCCGCGCGCTCAGCCCGCAGCAGGGCGATCTCATCACGAGCCCTACTCAGCTCGTCTAGTGCATGGTCCAGCTCCGTGTTTAGCACGGCGGCTAGGTTGACTGTGCTGCTCAACCTAGGATTGTCCTCACCAGCAGGCGAAACAATCACGCCTCCTGTGCTGCCAGATGGACGGCGAGGGTAATACTTCAGGTCGAGGCCGTCAGCCACCCCACCGAGAACCGAGCAGTAGTGCGAAAGCGCACGCCGTGCAGCATCCTGCATGGCTGCCTCAGCTGAGTCCCGCTCAGAGATAGAATAGTGCTCTGAGCAAGCCTCCGCGCCCTGGAGACTGTTCTCCGGACGGCGCACCAAGCAGGTCGCCTCCCAGCGGTCCGGGTAGACCCCGCGACTATGCTGGTAGACCACACAGCGATACTCGATGGACCAAGTACGCCGGTCAAGTGCCCGACGTAGCAGGGTGTCGAGCGCGTCGTGGAAGTGACACCCGCGAGCAGCGTCGCGAGTGATGGGTCGAGCAACCCATCCTTCCGGCTCATGGTTAGAGAGGTCGAGGTCGTGGCTCGAGCTATCGTCGCCACCTCCGTCGTCTGGGTCTCCTCCAGCAGCTACTCCAGAAGCTGGGACGCCCAGTGGTGGTGCAGGGGGCGCCTCCAGGGGAAGCACAGGAGAGCAGCTCCTCACAGACTCTATCTCCTGCTGGAGTGAGAAGGAAGAGCCCTGCTGCTCCTGTCGTCGACGTTCCTGCTCCTCATGCAGGCGGTGGTGCAGTCTCTCCAAGTGGCTGGACTGTCCGGCCACGGGACGGCGAAGCGGACGCTCAGCAAGGCGGGAGGGTAAGAAGGGGATGACGGACTTTCGTGCAGTGTGTCTAAGTCGAGCCATCTACAAAAGACATCGCAAGCAAAAGGGTGAGAACATAATTAATATGACCGGCAAATAATGAATCATAAATAAATGAAGGATCAGAATAATAATGAATCATAAATAAAGGAAGGATCAGGATAAACAAAATTTTCAGCAAGGTATAATATATAGTAGAACATAGATTTGGTCAGTAGGACCAACTTTTGAAGGGATAACAAAGTCAAGGCAGGGACAGAGGTCTATAGTCCTTAGAACGACCATTCTACTCTAGGTTAGCGGTCCTACAGTCAGCACGGCTTTGATACCACTTATGTCACACCCGGTTTTTAGAAGGCAAACCGAATGCGAACCATGTACGTGCCAGGATCAGTTATTCACGTACACAGCAGTTACATAACATGGACATCATCACACAGTGCTCAAATAGTATTAAAAGGGGAAATAATAGTCGATTACATCATACGTCTGAGACGTCCATATAGTTCTTACAATAAATCAAAGTGCGGAAAAGAAACGTAGATAACGCGGCCTTCACAGGCAGCCGACTGGGGGTTGCCGCTAACCCACACCTAGAACTCGTCGTAGTCTTGGAACTCCTGGAAGTCTCCTTCCACAGCTTCATCTTCTCCTGAGCAGTGGTTGCAATGCTGACAACCTGGAGGGGGGGGGGGGATTGGTGTGTAGAGCAAGGGTGAGTACACATCAACATACTCAGCAAGCATCCCGTTTGGCTGTAGTGGACTAGCTTTATGTGGGGATAAGTCAAGCAGTTGCTTTTAATTGGTCAGATTATTACTTTACTAGTAGAAAGCCAGGTTTTAACATTAACCCAAGTTATTAGCCCGATGTATCCTTTCCAAACGGAAAGAATACCACTTACCATTACCATAATCATAGTCAGAACCATCAATCTCATTGCCACCTGTACCAGAGTATCACTGATCAAGTATCACTAATCTCTGGAGCTCCCTTGGCCGCTCATAACCGCGAGCACGGCTGATATATCAGTTTCATAACACTCTGCAGAGGTTGCGCACTTTACCCATAAGCCGTGATTCCCTCTTGCCTCGGGCCGATCAAACCCTTAAACACTACCAAGGTGAATAGGCAGGGTCTCACTACGTAGCCTTTACAAAGATTCCCCGGGGCTGTAGCCACCCGTTATGTTTCCTAAATGTACCGCACTCCTCCCCAAGGGACAAATCAACCTTGGCAGAGCGAGCCGCATACACCGAGCCCCATTGACGGCACAACGGCTAAGCGAACTACACCCTGGTTCCTCTAATTATTCAGCTAAGGGCGTCCCATTCCACCCTCATGGTTGCACTGTTTTCCCGGGCGGTCATCCATTGAACAGGTCCTTACGGAGAGGCACTCGAGAAACCGCTCGAGTCCCCTTGAAGGTCACAAATATAACCATAAATAAGAAGGAAAACAGCGTATCGTAGATAATCACATCATGTTCATTGATTAGAGTTGGGCAATAGCATCAAACTAAGCAGTAATAATCTGACCCAAATAGGTAAACAAGGACATGGATAACAAAAGCTAGTAAATCCTTAGGTATAATGTGTAATGCGGGAGGTGAATTAAAGAATGAATAGGACAGAGATAGGTCAAAGGACACTTGCCTCCACCAACCGACTGCTGCTCAGGGGCTTCTCCTGCGAATTCCTCGGGCTCTTCGACCGGATCGTTCTCTATGCGAGCGCAAACATACATACATCCACATATTTAATACAGAAGAACAGTACACCATACAAGGGAACAAGTGAAGCGAATATGCATCAAGTATGACATTCGATATCGCATCTGTTATGGTTAGAAAGAAACGGGAAAGGTCTCGCAGGGGAGGGTTAAAGTTTATGCACTAATGATTAGTTACCATTGATTCTTAACAAAAGAATTCTGTTATATATATATACTAATGGGAACCTAATCATTTTTAGTTGATCAACATTGCACGAGATAAACAATTAGCTACGTGAATCAATAGCATAACGGAATTTTAAATTAAACTTCCTATTTTCCATAGCATGAACAATGATCATCCTACCTAAAACAAAGTAATTATGATCACAGAAAGTAAATAAAATAAAATAAAAAAAATAAAAAAAACAGAGGGGGGGGGGGCGGTTGAACCGGCCCTAGGGCGGTTGAACCGGCCCTAGGCTGGACGGCCGAGCTGGGCGGGCGCGCGGGGGAGGGCGGCCGAGCTGGGGGCCGGGGCGGCCGAGCTGGCGGCCAAGGCCGGCCGAGCTGGCGGCCGAGGGCCAGGCAGGCGGGGGGCGCGGCCGGGGGGGCTGGCTGGGCGCGGCCGGAGGCGGCCGTGGCCGGCTGGGGCTGGGCTGGCCGGGCGGCGCGGCCAGGGGCGGCCGAGCCATGGCCGGACGGGGGAAAGAGGAGGGGAGGGGGAAGGAGAGAGGAGGGAGAAGGGGGAGGGGGAGGGGGCTCACTGGCGGGGGCGGCCGACGGCGAGGGGCGGCGGTCGGGCAAGGGGCGGCGGCGGCGGCCTAGGGCAGGGAGTAGGGCGGCGGTGGGAGAGAGAGAGGGAGAGAATGAGGGAGAGGGAGAGGGGGTTTTGGGAAAAAAGAAAAAAAAGGGGGGGGGGGGGGGCGGCTGGGCCTTGCCAAGGCCCAAGAGGGGGGGCGCGCAGGGGCCTGGGCCGGCCGGGGTCGGCCCACGGCGCGGGAGAGAGAGAAAAAGAGGAGAGAGAAAGAGAGAGAAAAAGAAAGAAGAGATTTTCTCCTCATTTTCGAAATCCGATCTTTCTAGATGAATGCAATCGCACTTTCAAAGCAATCGAAAAATGCATGGTTCGGCATGGTGCATCAAACAACATAAAGTATTTTTAGGGTTTTTCTTTACACGGGAATTCCAAACCGAATCCCGCTAACTTTGGAAAAGATCAAGGTTTAGCGAAGGGAAAAAGAAAAAGAAAAGGTAACGCCCGAATTTTGGCGAGTAAAGAAAAGAAAAAATTCAACTGCAAAAAATTCGGGGCGTTACACCGGAGGTGGGCGCCAATGTTGGGGACTTGTTCTCAAATGCTATGAATTAAGAACAAGGCAACATGATGATGTTAAACATTAAATACCCTTCGTCCGCTGAAGCATTATCTCTTCAAGGGTTTAATGAACTTCGGACGAAGGGTATAAACATAATATTACGAAGGTGATGAAATAAACATAAAACGATGCAGAATGTAAAACATTTAAAGATAGATATGTTAGAGATAAATGATACCATTCACATGTTTATTTTTAATACAATGTTTAAGGTATGATTATACCTTTGCCTTGACAAGCAATAATTCCAGAATGATGCTTTCGCAATTACAGGAATGCGTGAACAGTAAAGGAATACTGTTCACTATTTATAGACACAGGACACAGCCTGTGAACAATTACAATCATACCCCTCATAAAAGTTTACAACATCGACTCAAACTCTTATGGACTAAAAGGTCATTCTATCTTTAAGTCGGTTTGTAATTCCGAAGCTTCATGGACAACACCCTTCGGCATTACGTACAGACAACTTCAACCGAAACTGTTTCTTCCTGCAGGACCTTCGGCGACGAAGCATGGTCCCAACAGTGTTTTTTCGCCGAAGGCTCAAAAACAGTATGTATGTAAAGTTTCATGCATTGCAAAGAAATGAATTACCATAATTTACATTTTCGATTCAAAGCTATACACTTTAAAAATTACAATCTTGTTACAATAAAAGTACAATATCCAGTGTCTCATACGTTGACCATCTCAAAATGTTTTTACAGTAAGTCATATTCCTCTTTAAGGACTTTCTCAACTTTGTGCAGTAATTTGTTAACAACTTCATCAACAGCGGATTCAGCCATGTTTATAATGTCCAGCGCTTCCTTCATTTCTGGATCCGCTAGGGGATCGAACGGTTCCGGCGGCGGAGATAATTCAGCTGAAGTAGGAAAGGTTAATCAGTCCGAAGCAACAAAAATAAATGCCAAAGCTAAAAGACAAAAACCAATACCTATATGTTTTTCACGCTCTGCAGCTTCTTCAGCTCGCTTTGCTTCTACTCGGGCATCATGGGTATCTTTTTCACTTTTCTTTATAATTTCATGGGCCATCTCTCGGCCACCATTCACCCAGACATCATTGAAAAATTTCCCGCCCATCAAGGTTGCTTCAGCTGAAGGATCCTTAGTATCATTTATGGAGAAGGCAGCTTCGGTCTGGGCCATGGCTTTAATATGGTCGCATCCCGCCTTCTCCAAGATAGCTGAAATACCCCGCGCACCATAAAATGCACAAACATCCCCGCGATCACTTAAGATTTCTTCGAAGGTCTCGACCTCCCCACTTATTCATTCAATAACACCTTCGGGGTCGCCTCGTATGAAGTTTTCTTCGGTAGAGTAGGCACCCACGTTGGCGAAGCTAGCTTTTATTTTCTTCACGCACTCCAAGGATTTTTCAAAGCATCTTTCCTTGGATGTGCGAAGTTCTTCAACATTTTTCTCTAAATGATTTTTCCAATATTCGTTGATATCTCGGTTAGCTTCCGCGAGTGCACATTTTTCTTTAGTTTCGGCCAGCTGTCTCCGAAGGTCTTCAATTTTAGTCTTTTGGACTTCGGCCTGAGCCTTGAAACTAGCTTCATCTTCTTTTACTTTGTTTACTAATGAAATTAATATTTTGTCTTTTTCAAGACCTTCGTTTCTCAATTCAATAACCTCTAAACGAAGGTTGTTCAGGGCCATTGTATAGCCTTCGTCCTCAATATTTTTCTGTGCCCTAAGGGCATTACTAAAAATCAAGCCCTACAAGTGAAGGAAAAATTAAGTATGACAAATGAAATACCTCATTTTCAAATTCAAATTTAACTCTTATACGTTTATGCTATTATATGCTAGGCTGTCAGCAAGTTCATCCTTCGATAAAATTGAAAGACCATCTTCTAGCTTCGGGAATCCCATGCTTTTGCCTATCTTCCGGCAGACGAATATTTCTTTGTTATCCGAGAGATAGTACAAAAAATCTTCTTCGCCACTACCATTGAACACTAACACCCCTTCGGATATTTCAATTTTTGGGCATAGTGTCGTGCTTCTAGCATTTATTCCTAGGATATTTCTTTTCCCGAAGCATGACAAATAATGTAGTCAATGCTTTTAGCTTCAGGAGCAGAGGCTTCGATCTTTTCAGATGTAATTTGCTCTGCCGTTTTTTCTTCAGGGGCAGCAGGTTCTGTCTCCGTGGGCACTGAAGGCCTAGCTTCGGCTTCAATTTGAACTTGCACAGCTTCGTCTTTTGCTTGCCTAGTTTCGGCTTCGGCCTGCGACTTGGTTTCAGTTGGAGCGATTTTCGTTACAGGAGCAGGGCTCAATGCCTTTGTAGTCTCCAGTACTGCATCCAGTACGTTGGCCATCCTTCTCCTCTTAGGAGTCACAACAGAAGTTTTCTACATCTTTGACAGATCTGCCTCTATCGGAGGACTCAGAATCTTTAGCATTTTTTCTTCAATCTTCGGCTCTTCAGCCTTTTCAACCTTATCTTTGATCGGCTCAACTATATGTGTCTTCGGCATTACAGTTGGTTCTTCAGCGCCCGGTACAGTCGGAGCAGTTTGTATTGCTTTGGCTACTGAAGAGGACCCTGCGCCAAAGTCAGGCACCACGACCGGTTCAATGTAACGCGACCGGTGGGTCATAACTTTCATCTTTTTGCCCTTCGGCATAGGCTTAGCTGGGGTGACCGAAGCGGCAATCTTCCTCTTTTTCTGTTGCCCTCGCAGCGGGTAGCAATAGTCGAGGTATATGAAGCCAATGGCATCAAAAACCCTGTTCAGTCTTTTCTTCCCCCGTCCTCCGAAGGCTGCGGATAGAGCATTGTCTTCGACCTTGGAATAAGCTCCAAGCAATTCATCACTGGTAGCTTCGATACACTTCAGCCAGTCGTCGTTGGGTTCATCAAACTTCTCCCTGAATCTGAAGGTATACTTCAATCGGACCAGACCACCTTTGCTAGAGTCAGTGGTGGTCTCCTTCGGCATTTCCCAGCTTTCTACAAGCGGCCATACCCTGAAGGCTATATGTTCCTGAATTAAATCCCTTGTGCCAATAAAGGAGCAAACAGTGCTGAAGGCCCTCTGGCACGCTTCGACAGAATCATCAATTTCTACCTTCGGCCTTCGGAGGCCGAAGCGGGACCAGATAGGACGCATGATGACTTCTTTAATGTCTTCCCTTGCCTTTAAATCATTCTTCACATAAAACCACTCTTCCATCCAGGCTCTAGGCCATCTCTTCCAAAACGTTGGCACCGGGTGGCTTGCGTTGGGGCGAGCAATAAATCCATAACAACCGAAGTTGTTGTGGTACTGTTCTTTTCCAGTAGCCTTCGTCTCATATAAGAGTTCGTGCATACTGCAGAAGCACTTCGCGCTTGGCTCTAGCCTCTAACTCCTCACAGCCCAGACAAAAATCCCCATCCTCATTATAGCTTCAGGGGTGATCTGGTGAATGAAGATCTAGAAGATCTTCAGCACTTCAACTACAAACTTGCTTAAAGGGAACTGAAGTCTAGCCTTGAAGAAGCTTCGGTAAATTACAACTTCGTTTTCCTTAGGGGCAGGGACGTTGTTGTCTCCGCCAGCCCTCACAATAGACATGTCCCAAAACTACCTTCCTCTCCTGTTCTCAAGATGACTCTGTTTAATGGTATATTTTCGAAGACAGAATGGCTTGGTCGCCAGGGCCGATCTTTCGAATCCTCATCCCCACTGTCCACATCATAGCTATCGCTGTCACCAGTATCTTTAGATAAACCTTCAAGTATCTCTTTAGTGATCTTCTCTGTGTTAGTCTTCGCCATCGACTCAACAAATCCAGCAACATAAGGATCCACAACCTTCTTCTCCTCAAACAACTTCGTCTCTTTAGCCAGCTTCATCTCCGCAACAACCTTCTTTTCCTCGGACATTTTTTCTCCAGACATGGTGAAACCGCGTCTTTTAGCCAAAGCTTGAAAATCTAGCGAGCGCTAGTAAGAAAGAGCTAAAAGTTTGATAAAATAATGCAAATGGCAGAAACAGCGTATCAAATGATGTCGGTGTGAGTTCATATTTATACGCCTAGCACGCTGCAACTTGGAGGGCCCCGTCTGTCATTGATTGTTGCTATTCTAGCAAAGGGAAGGTGTTTTTTCGGACCTTCGGCTTAAGGCATTCGTTCACGTCGCAGTCTAAATTCGTTATCATAACAAATTAATACTGCGAGAGGCTACTGTTGGGGGCCTTCGTCTTCTGAATGTCCTCAAAAACACAACTAATAATGTTTCCCAAGTGTAATACACATACAGGCACCTTCGAACTCAGGATGAAGCTGTACACAATATGGAAAGCAGGGTCGAAATGAAGGCTGAACTAGCGTCGAAGCTGAGCGCAAGGGAGCTTCGGCTCAGTACTAGAAAAAGGAACCGACTTAAGAAGGAAAAGGCTATCTAGTCCCCCAACAGATTGTTCTTAAGTCAATAATAAACATGAAGGGCATGAATGTAATTTCACATAGGCTGCGCCCTGTGCCTATAAATAGATGAACAGTACCCCCGTACAAAGGACACTGACTTGTATTCACTCGTACATTACGCTTGTACCTTTGTCTTCTGTCAAGTCGAAGGTACAAATGTAATTCAATATTGTTCTTATTCATTTACAATTATATGATAAATGTTATATTATGATAGGATATGATTATCCATGTTATTTCTCATGTTTCATATGCTTCATCTTTCATTGATATATGCTATGATGAAGAAGGTATGTCCTTCATGACCTTCGTCCGAAGATCGTTATATCCTTAGAGAAATAATGCTTCGAAGGACGAAGGACATTAACCATTAACCTATTTTTGTGTTGCCTTGTTCTTAATTCATAGTATTTGAGAACAAGTCCCCAACATTAGTACATATTTGTAATTGTGTTTGTTTGATTAGTTGTGTGATTAGTATTATTGTTTAGTTCGATTTCATTAATGTATTAGTGGTATATGTGGTTTAGTGATTAGAGGTATATTGTATTAGGCATTAATTTCATATTAATATGTCGTACTATTATATTATTAGTTTTAATAGTACATTGTATTGGTACGTAGAATAGTTGTATTATTAGTGTATGTGGTACTTAGTTTGATTTGATTTAATAGTATATCATTCTTTGTTTTATATATAAGTAATATATTGTTTAGTGGCAGCGAGGTTATGCTGCCGAAATTATTTTGGGTCCTGCTAGCTTGCTGTGGTTTAGAACCTATCCTTGCCTATACATGTAGGACCGATACCCTTGACGAAATTGAATAATGTTTTCACGATATGGTTCGGTTTAACAGTCTCAGGCATGGCTGAAGACCGTGCATGGATGTATAATGGCTGGAGTAGCAATGGACGTCATTCTGATGATTGGGTAGCCAAGACCAAAGATTTTGTGGACCACGTATTCTCCTTGTCCTTAACCGGCACTGTCAGATGCCCTTGTAGGCGGCACGAAAACAGTATATTTCTTAATAAGGAAAGAGTTAGCCTAGATCTTTGTCAGTTTGGATTTATGCCCGGATATGAGGTGTGGGAACATCATGGTGAGGTAGTACCCAACCGGAATGTAGAAGAGGAGGAGAACAATGATTGGGTTGGCGATGATGCGATGCATGAGATGCTAGATTCGCTACGTCCAGAATTAAACCTAAGCTCCGAGGATTCTGCCACACCAGAGGTTTCTAGATTTTTTAAACTACTAAAAGACTCTAAAGAGCCGTTGCATGAACACATAGATGTGAGTATACTCGCTTTTGTGACTCGGCTCATGGCCATTAATTCCAAGTACTTTTTCTCGAACAATTATTACAATGAGATTTTAAAGTTATTAGGAGATGTGCTCCCAAAGCCCAATAAGTTGCCTAAAGACATGTACCATTCAAAAACAATTATCAAAGGTCTCGGTATGGATTATGAAAAGATTGATGTGTGCAAAAATAATTGTATGCTTTTCATGAAGGAGCATGCGGGAGAGAAAAAATGTCTGAAATGTGGACAATCTAGATTTGTGGAAGTTGTTAATGATGAGGGTGACAAGGTGATGACATATGTTGCACATAAGTAGCTCCGCTACTTGCCACTAACTCCTCGAGTGAAACGGTTGTTTCTATCTAAAAAACCGCTATGCACATGCGATGGCACAAAGAAGGTGTCCGCGATAACGATGACCTAATCATGCACCCTTCATATGGGGATGCTTGGAAGGCTCTTGACATGTTTGATCCCGACTTTGCAGCTGATCTGAGGAATGTTCGAATCGGCCTCGCGACCGATGGCTTCACACCTTTTGGTCAAATGGCATCATCATACTCATGTTGGCCCGTCTTTGTTATTCCATACAACCTTCCACCTTCTCTTTGTATGAAATATGAATTTATATTTCTTTGCTTAATCATTCCTGGCCCAGACTATCCTGGAAAGAACCTTAATGTCATGTTAAAACCCTTGATTGAAGAGTTGAAGGAGCTTTGGAAAGGAGTTGAAGCATACGATGTTTTTAAAAAACAGATATTTAAACTTTGAGTTGCGTATTTGTGGTCGGTGAATGACTTCATGGCGTATGCTATTTTTACCGGTTGGAGTACACATGGTAGATTGACATGTCCATATTGCGGTTTAGATACAGATTGCTTCCGTCTTGCTCATGGTGGAAAGGTCACTTACTTCGATTGTCATCGACGCTGGTTGCCCAGGAAACACCCCTTTAGGAGTGATAAGAAAAACTTTATAAAGAACACCGTGGTCACCAAAGGACTGCCTAAATGTCTTAGCGCAACAAAAATATATGCTCAGCTGAACAACCTTGTCCTAAATGAAAAGGGAGGCAAGTACGAAGGATTCAGAGTGGATTCGGAGTGGACCACAACTGGACACATATATGTGGTCTCTGGGAGCTCCCTTATATGTCGTCATTGATTCTTGTGCACAACATTGATGTCATGCACCAAGAAAGTAATGTTGCTGAAGCCCTCATACACACTTGCATGCATTTTGAAAAAAACAAAGGACAATATGAAAGCTCGAAGAGATCTAGCAATGCTTTGTGACCGACCAACCCAAGTGCTGAATGACAACAGCAAGCCGCCATGTGCCTTGTTCTGTCTTTCCTCTAAAGACAAGAAAGAGGTAATGAGATGGATGAAAAAATTAAATTTCCCGTTGGTTATGCTGCGGGCTTGAAAAGAGCTGTGAATTTGAAAACGGGAAAACTAACTGGGTTAAAGAGCCATGACTTCCATATATTAATGGAGAGGATTATCCTTGTCATGTTTTGTGGTTACATGCCCGACGCCATGTGGCAAGCAATAGCTGAGCTAAGTTATTTCTACAGGCAGATCTGTGCCAAAGAAATAAGTAAAAATATGATGGAGAAGTTGGAGAAAGAAATACCAGTGTTGTTATGCAAGCTAGAAAAAATATTCCCACCTAGATTCTTCAATCCGATGGAGCACCTACTTATTCACATTCCATATGAGGCAAATGTTGGTGGTCCTGTACAATATAGGTGGATGTATGTAACACCCCAGGGTCCACAAACACCCCGGAATGCTACTGAACTACACATCTGACATCCATATATAAAATTTCGGCAGCATCTCCTTTGAAAGATTGCATAAACGAGGGGCAACATTGTATAAACATATATCATGACAAAAAACAAGCATTATTAATATGCTAGCAAAGGAAAGTTAAACATAACAACATGAACTGAATTAACCAGTGCACACGATTAGAAAAAAACAAACATCATTTGACATCGAGTTTCTAATTAAATCATGGCTGCAACTGGGCAGCGTTATTATAACAGTGAAGGTGGACATGCTGCTACTTCCCTCATTCCCAACATGAATCAAATACCTGCATTGAGTAATGCAAGAGTGAGATGATACATCTCAGCAAGCAAATTATTTTGACGAGACATTTAAACCACAAATTGAATTAAACAACATTTTAAAGGAATCCCAATTGAGATCAGAAATACTTGTAGATATATAACTCAATAGTCCCCATATAACCAATACCATCTCATTTCCTCGAACAACCACAATAGGTTGTATAACCCTTCCCTGCGTCAACAATACCTGCAGATATCACTTCAATGTATGCATAGGAATGCAATGTGTAGGTCATCTGCCCTCATACCTCTGAGAGTATAAAACCACATCATCTGCTAATATCACTTCAATGAATGCATATAAATGCAATGCATATGTCCTCTGCCTTCATACCTCTAAGGGTATGCAGCCGCATCGTACCCCTCCTCGGGCAACGTACGATGCTAAGTTGTACCGGTACGGTCGGACCATAGGTCACGACCAAACTTCAGATGCAAATGAATAATGTAATGCATATGGCATGCTGCATTTATCAATATACTTCACTTCCTTCAGATACAAAACAAACCTCAAATAATACTTCATCTGCCTTCAGATACAATACAAACCTCAAATAATACTTTATCTGCCTTCAGGGGTGTAAATTAATCTCATGGGTCATACTAGAACCATAATCATCATCAATATATGATTGAGCATCAGTATAATACAAGCAAGTAAAGCATCACCATAGAGTTCAATTATGAAAGAATTCCATAATTCTGAATATTAGAGCGTAGGTGATAAAAAAAAACAACAAGTCAAAACGGTAGCAACCACTGCTACATTCACTTGCCTTCATCGAAGAAGAAAGATGTACTAGGCATGATCCGGAGTGTAGCCACCTGCTAGCGGGCATAAAAATTAGTACAAATATTTCACAAACATTTGCTAACAATCAACAAATCGCTCGTACACTTGAAACCAAATCCCGGTGGAAAGACTCCCACCCTGAACCACATGCCAAACAGCAGCAGCGCTGTTTGTTAATTTTGTATCTTTAAAATTATAACAGTGGTGATATTAAACAAATACTCTATGAGTGTCTACACAAAATATTCTATAACTTCGGTATTCAATGGATAATTAAATTCTGCCATCTATAAGTTCTAAAACATCTGATAAGATAAATGTCTGAATCTGTTTTAGACAACAGCATAGTTAACTTCAAAATTCAATATCTACCAAACTACTCAACCAAAAATTATGAAATTCTGCTGGTAGCAAGAACTTTTATCCCTCTACAAATGTCTCCATAGTTAGAACAGCCAATTTGGCTATTTACTATATGAAACCTACCAGTGAACAGACCTGCTCATTTTTATCAGGCAAACAGGAACAGCCACAGTAAAACAAACATAACTGGACTTTCATAATTCATATGAATGCGCTCTTTAACAATCTGGAAAGCTTATGAAATTGTCTACAACTTCTTTTACAATCCTAAAGTTTAATTCTGTTGATAAAATTGCCTAAAGCTTAAGAGAATAGATTCTGTACAGAATTTTGAGACTGAAAAACTGCTATAATCAAACTGCAATAACTTTTTGATCTGATGTCCGATTGAGGTGTTCTTCGCGGCCACGGAAAGATCTACAAATTATCTACGACTCATAGATAGACTTTTTATTTTTTTGAGGCCACTAAGACCACGGAAAACTGGCATGAACAGAAACTATTGAATCTGCCATTCTGCAGAAACTAATTTCGAGATCAAAATCTAATCTCCCATCCAATCTAACCAAAAAAACTAATTGCAGGGCCTAAAACTCATCCAAAACATGGGAAAGCATTCATCAAGTGGAGAAAAGAGAGAGAGGAAAAGAAATCCAACCAATTCTTGGAGAGGAACGACGATGATGGGCGACGGTATGCCCTCATCTCCCCTCTCTTCTCTTCTTTTTTCTTCCTCTCTTCTCTTGGGGCAAGGCACAAAAGGGTGACGGCTGCTAGGGGTGGGAGGACGTGGCTTCTAGGGTTAGGGAGGTATAAATAGAAGAAAACTTCCACAATCCTAATATCCAATGGCTCAGATCAACCGGCACTCAAAAAGACTCATTCGGACTCCAAACAAGGCAAACTAGTGATTGATCGGAATCATCTTGATGAGTTCTATACATCTACGGCCTTTGATCATCCATAGGACATACCATATTTGGATTATAAAAATGGTTTATTATTTTAGGGTGTTACATTCTACCCCCCTTAAAAAGAATTCGTCCTCGAATTCGACCACTCCAAGCAAAACATCCAAGGTACCCCAAATAGCACCACCATTAAAAACATGAGTCCATTATTGGTATTAATCAACACAAGAACTTCTACCTCGGACTAATGGTCTAAGGAAGCTACACAACCTGACAACAAGCATGAAACAACCTGCAATGAAGATCAAAGCAAGTCATAGATGCGATCAACACTATGATTTCACAACATCGAATTTGGATGCAGCCATACATCAGCATCAATGTCTTAAAACGACACTCTTTTATGAAGGGGTAATATGCACTAAGCACAACCCTTATAACCTTCAACAATTCATTTTAATTCAATGGTAAAACATCCACACCAGATGAACGTATATGAAGATCAAACACCTCACTTCACAGCACCACAAAACAAGTAGTTCTATTGAAACAAAACTCCTAATCTTCCTAAACCCCGTTCTTGCCATCATGAAAAGATAATCATGTAATCTAACATTCTTTGCACCCCACAAAAGGGAGAAAGTCTACAGAACTAATGGAGCAATAAAGCCGACAAGAAGCCCATAACATTCTGCGTGACACATTTCATCGAAGAAATGCCAAAAACTCCACAAAGAGCATTGATAGCACAACAACAACACAATACTTTCTTAACCAATGTCGCTATACTTCATCCAACAACTCAACTAAGAAAAATAACCAAACTAGTAAGGTTAACCTACAAATAATATAAGTCTTCATCTACTGTAGTTCAGAAACTTACATTTCATTCTATCATATGATGCACTCAAAGTACCAGATATACGAGGTCAATAATAACCCCGTAATCCTTCACACATTTGACAAACATCTCAAGTTGTTGTAAAAACCACATCATTTAGGAATAGGTGACTAACCACACACAACCAAATCTAGGCTAGGCAATGACTTCATTCAAACCAATAGATAGGTGGTCCAACAATGGCTCCACCAGCATGCATCGAGGAGAGAACCATCTGATCCTCAACGTATTAATACATAATCAATGGATCAAGAAAAACAGAGATTTATTCTACAACTAGCATGACTAACATGCAACCACTTTAAACCACCTCTAGGCTTTGTGGCTACTAAAACACACAATAGAAGAGAGACATGTAAGCCATTCTGGCTATGTAAAGACTTCCCCAAAATTCATATAAAAGTATTAATATTCATTCCTTTCAGAACTGGTTTCTCGACATAAACAATCATTCTTTCAAAAATAGTTGGAACTATCCACCAACCACTCAACAACTTAAATTCAAATTGATGGTTACCTTGTAACCCAAAACACACAATTCACACTCCTCTTAGGAACATCCACAATCAAGCATATATAACAATATTATTGCAATAAAACTCAACCACGAAAACATGATGAAAACAACATAGGCATACTTGTATATCACAAGCATAATAACAACTTCGATCTTACCAAAGACCAGCGATATCAATCGCATTAATAAAACAATATAAAAATTTAGAGATAAAACATATTAGGCATTAAGTCATAAACAACTTACCACATCACCATAAAGGAATAGGGAGGGGTGAAATTATTGTCATCTGCACTTCAAAGACACTAATATATATCAAAGATATTTGAACCCATACCCTTCCTATATGTGCAAGTGTATCAAATTTATCTTCAAATTGCCAAGAATCTAAAGCCTATGCTTTGATACCAACTGTAACACCCCAGGGTCCACAAACACCCCGGAATGCTACTGAACTACACATCTGACATCCATATATAAAATTTCGGCAGCATCTCCTTTGAAAGATTGCATAAACGAGGGGCAACAGTGTATAAACATATATCATGACAAAAAACATACTAAGCATTATTAATATGCTAGCAAAGGAAAGTTAAACATAACAACATGAACTGAATTAACCAGTGCACACGATTAGAAAAAACAAACATCATTTGACATCGAGTTTCTAATTAAATCATGGCTGCAACTGGGCAGCGTTATTATAACAGTGAAGGTGGACGTGCTGCTACTTCCCTCATTCTCAACATGAATCAAATACCTGCATTGAGTAATGCAAGAGTGAGATGATACATCTCAGCAAGCAAATTATTTTGACGAGATATTTAAACCACAAATTGAATTAAACAACATTTTAAAGGAATCCCAATTGAGATCAGAAATACTTGTAGATATATAACTCAATAGTCCCCATATAACCAATACCATCTCATTTCCTCGAACAACCACAATAGGTTGTATAACCCTTCCCTGCGTCAACAATACCTGCAAATATCACTTCAATGTATGCATTGGAATGCAATGTGTAGGTCATCTGCCCTCATACCTCTGAGAGTATAAAACCACATCATCTGCTAATATCACTTCAATGAATGCATATAAATGCAATGCATATGTCCTCTGCCTTCATACCTCTAAGGGTATGAAGCCGCATCGTACCCCTCCTCGGGCAACATACGATGCTAAGTTGTACCGGTACGGTCGGACCATAGGTCACGACCAAACTTCAGATGCAAATGAATAATGTAATGCATATGGCATGCTGCATTTATCAATATACTTCACTTCCTTCAGATACAAAACAAACCTCAAATAATACTTCATCTGCCTTCAGATACAATACAAACCTCAAATAATACTTTATCTGCCTTCAGGGGTGTAAATTAATCTCATGGGTCATACTCGAACCATAATCATCATCAATATATGATTGAGCATCAGTATAATACAAGCAAGTAAAGCATCACCATAGAGTTCAATTATGAAAGAATTCCATAATTCTGAATATTAGAGCGTAGGTGATAAAAAAACAACAAGTAAAAACGGTAGCAACCACTGCTACATTCACTTGCCTTCATCGAAGAAGAAAGATGTACTAGGCATGATCCGGAGTGTAGCCACCTTCTAGCGGGCATAAAAATTAGTACAAATATTTCACAAACATTTGCTAATAATCAACAAATCGCTCGTACACTTGAAACCAAATCCCGGTGGAAAGACTTCCACCCTGAACCACATGCCAAACAACAGCAGCGCTGTTTGTTAATTTTGTATCTTTAAAATTATAACAGTGGTGATATTAAACAAATACTCTATGAGTGTCTACACAAAATATTCTATAACTTCGGTATTCAATGGATAATTAAATTCTGCCATCTATAAGTTCTAAAACATCTGATAAGATAAATGTCTGAATCTGTTTTAGACAGCAGCATAGTTAACTTCAAAATTCAATATCTACCAAACTACTCAACCAAAAATTATGAAATTCTGCTGGCAGTAAGAACTTTTATCCCTCTACAAATGTCTCCATAGTTGGAACAGCCAATTTGGCTATTTACTATATGAAACCTACCAGTGAACAGACCCGCTCATTTTTGTCAGGCAAACAGGAACAGCCACAGTAAAACAAACATAACTGGACTTTCATAATTCATATGAATGCGCTCTTTAACAATCTGGAAAGCTTATGAAATTGTCTACAACTTCTTTTACAATCCTAAAGTTTAATTCTGTTGATAAAATTGCCTAAAGCTTAAGAGAACATATTCTGTACAGAATTTTGAGACTGAAAAACTGCTATAATCAAACTGCAATAACTTTTTGATCTGATGTCCGATTGAGGTGTTCTTCACGGCCACGGAAAGATCTACAAATTATCTACGACTCATAGATAGACTTTTTATTTTTTTGAGGCCACTAAGACCACGAAAAACTGGCATAAACAGAAACTATTGAATCTGCCATTCTGCAGAAACTAATTTCGAGATCAAAATCTAATCTCCCATCCAATCTAACCAAAAAAACTAATTGCAGGGCCTAAAACTCATCCAAAACAAGGGAAAGCATTTATCAAGTGGATAAAAGATAGAGAGGAAAGGAAATCCAACCAATTCTTGGAGAGGAACGACGATGATGGGCGACGGTATGCCCTCATCTCCCCTCTCTTCTCTTCTTTTTTCTTCCTCTCTTCTCTTGGGGCAAGGCACAAAAGGGTGACGGCTGCTAGGGGTGGGAGGACGTGGCTTCTAGGGTTAGGGAGGTATAAATAGAAGAAAACTTCCACAATCCTAATATCCAATGGCTCAGATCAACCGGCACTCAAAAAGACTCATCCGGACTCCAAACAAGGCAAACTAGTGATTGATTGGAATCATCTTGATGAGTTCTATACATCTACGGCCTCCGATCATCCATAGGACATACCATATTTGGATTATAAAAATGGTTTATTTTTTAGGGTGTTACAATGTATCACATTGAACATGCACTCAACACTACTATAGTAAACCTCTGTACAGGCGGTCTGGTTAGCCTCTACACAGGCGGTTCCAGGAACCGCTTGTGGTGCACCGACTGTGATGTAAAACAACATCACAGGCGGTCAATCAAAAACCGCTTGTGATAGACACACATCATAGGCGGTCCTGTTTAAAAGAACCGCCTGTGATAGACACACATCACAGGCGGTCCAGTTTAAAAGAACCGCCTGTGATAGACACACATCACAGGTGGTTTTAAATATAAGCCCGACTGTATTTCAATATACAGATTCTAGATTCATATTTAGATTCCAGATTCATATACAGAATTAATGACAGATTCAAACACAGATTCAAACACATATTCCACATATTCATCCACATATCAAGTTCCATACACATATTCATCCACATATCAAGTTCCATCATACACATATTCATCCACACACAGGTTCCATACACATATTCATCCACATATCAAGTTCCATCATACACAGATTTATACACATATCAAGTTGCATAACAACTCAACATCTCAAAGTTCCATAGACAACTAAACATTTAAAGTTCCTAACTAAAGATTTAAACACTGTGTGATATCGTGTACAAACTTAGTTATGGGAATTGTTGCAAATTTCCATTTGTATTGTAGAATAGCCCTTGTTGATGAAGAACTTCACGGCGCATAAAGTAAAGCAAGTCTTTTACAACCTTAGCCACGCCGACGGAAACCATATCTCTTTCTAACCATTCAGCATTGATCTTGGATTTAGGAACCTGCAATGAAAGCAAAAAGCAAGCAGTACTAAGAGTAATGTGATGAGCAACAATATAACATAAAAATTGCAACATAGACAATGATAGCGAACTTACATCCTCACGATTGACCATGTAATGGAAGGTGACACGACACCATTCGCATACATAATAACCGCACAGGACAGTACCCGGAGGTTGTTTGTCACCATATGGAAATAATGATATTGACAAATTAGGCTTGTCCTCTGGATGTTCGCCGCCAAGACCTTTCCAATAAAAACGTTATGCACTGCATATAAGAATAACATTGTGAGATTAAGAATACATTTGTTAAGTTGTATTAAGTACAAGTGTGCAATAATAATCATACTTATCTAAAATCTTCAAGAAGTCATTATACGTAGCCTTTTCCATTCTCAGTGAGTCGAAGACCACGACTTTACCATGCTTTGGAAAGATCATGATACAAATGTAGTGGTCACTATATAGACATAGACGAAAACACATGTTAAGATCACGATTGCCATAATTTATAGTTCAAAACCATGTCGAGAACTTACTTAAAGTGGTGCGGAGCTATTATTAAGTCCTTGCCATGTTGTACATGATTATACATGGCTCGTCCAATGTATGCCGCCATTACCTTCATTTTCTTTCTCTGATTCTGTTTGACGGCTTTCTCAAATTCAGCATCATCCAAGTCTTTGTATTCTTCTCCATGCCTCCGAGCAACTTCTTTGTAGCGAGCTTGGGATATCATCAACGGGTCAAGAAACCCTGTCTTAAGTTGTTTCTTCTTATCATCCATGTATTGCATCCTACGTGTAAAAGTGTTAATCGTTAGACTCTCGTTTATGTGTGCGTGTACAAAACTAACAAATATGAAAGTTTAGAGGTACTTACAAGCAAAAGAGGGTTAAGTAGTTGGTTTCCATCCTTTGACGGTGGTACAACGACCAGAGATCATCAAAGAATAAATGCCGCACATGATCTATATTATCATTGCTCCAAAATGCATCTTCTGGCACAACAAATGTGAAGTCCTCGAGTTTGTATTTGTTGCTAGGCACCATGTACCACTCATGCATTCTAATCTCTGGAGTCGACAACTTAGAAAGTTGCACCGTCGTCAAGAACGGCCTCCCATTCACAAATTTAGGAGGAACATCCTCCTTCTTGTATATCGAGATATTGGTTTTAAGACGTAATGATTCTCGAGTATGAATCATTCCATCTTCTTCCCATACTTCGAAATTGTCTATTTGGGACCGTGTGCGTACTCCATGAGATGCTGATTCCGCTTTTGATTGATTTGTCATAACACTCCGCAATTTATGCAGGTAGCGTGCCACTGATTCTGACGGTTTCTTGACATCATCAGTGGCGATTCGCTGATGAATTTTCTTTGAAATAGTTGGCCCTTCAACATTGGTGTCAACCTTTGCTTCCTTTTTGATGTTTGTGTCAACATTCTGAGGAACAATTTTGTCTATGTCCCCCTCGTCGAGTTCCTTCGCAAGAGGTGATATGAAAGTTTCAACGATTTTTGTGGAGGTCGGTGTCATATTTTCCTGCACCATGGGGTATGGAATGATCGAACTATCTTTCTGTTGCATTGGTGTTGAATTCGGCGTTGGTGACTTATGACGCGTTACACGGCTTAAGATCGGCTCATCACCCAACTTCGCCTACCAATTCTGGATGCAAAAGTTTGCCATCCTCACTCAAACCTGCCCGACCTAAGATCCAACGAATAGCTCGCTCATCGATATCTTTTAATATTGGGTCCAAAGTGCTGTTAGCTATAGCTTCCTCGATTATCCTGTTCCACTGCACAACTTTATGGTGATATCCGGTTGACCCCAGGCGATGGGGGTGTTTGTTCATCTTCGCTCTCTGAGAATTAGTTTCGCCCAGTTCTATGGCCTTCAGTTCAGTCTTCTGACGAACAAATTCCTCCCACTGAGCTTGAGTGATTTTCCCCATTTTCTTGGGCGGAGGAACCTTATTCTTCTTAACAAATTCCCTATTCATCTCGGCCTTCCACCCACGAAACATCTTGGCCATAGCAGAGAGCATCGACTTCCTTACTGCATCCTCTGCGCCTTTTGGGAACTTGACTGACTCAGACAACTTAGCCCATAGATTATTGCGGGTGTCTTCATCTAAATCCTTCCATTTTTGAAGTGTGATTGGCACTATATCTCTAACAGTAGACCCACAAGAATTTCAAAACTTTGTAACCATGTCAAGTGGTTCTTCAGGAAACCCCTCTGCATTTAGTTTTGTTACGTACATAACTGCACCTTCTTCCATCTGATTGGGACCTCGTCGCCCTCGTTTCCGCTTATGTGAAACAGATGATTCAGGCATCGAAGCATCCTCCGTGTTTCATGTAGAACATGCATCCTCTTTCTTCTCTTCATTTGAAATCTATATATTGAAACAATTAATGGCCTTTCATATGTGAACATTATTTTAGAATATAGTCAGCATATTTCTATTTACCTCTTCATCGTTGGCCTTTCATATATGAACATTATTTTAGATCACTTAGCACCCCACCTAAGAGAAGAGAAGGGCACACATGAAGCCGGGGCGGCTTTAAATTTTGTGACCACACATCCGGACATAGTACACCGGCTCACCATCGTCTGGCCCCTTAACAAGCTCGCAGACGTCCCCAGCCCGAAGGTTGTTTGCTGTCACCAAATGTTTCCAGCCCTCGGTGAAGCCCACAAATAACGGGCAGTGGTGGTGGACGACAGGCCATAATCTCTTCTTGGTGTCCTTCAGCATTATAACATCACAGCCATGCCTTCTCTGTCTAACTGCATTGGAAAGTGCACTTCTATCTGCTCCGTGCTTCCCGACCCGATTCAGGCATTCAGCCGATGCCATTCTCCATATAAGTCCTGTTGGGACCATGCTTCATCGCCGAAGGTCCTGCAGGAAGAAACAGTTTCGATTGAAGTTGTCTGTACGTAATGCCGAAGGGTGTTGTCCATGAAGCTTCGGAATTACAAACCGACTTAAAGATAGAATGACCTTTTAGTCCATAAGAGTTTGAGTCGATGTTGTAAACTTTTATGAGGGGTATGATTGTAATTGTTCATAGGCTGTGTCCTGTGTCTATAAATAGTGAACAGTATTCCTTTACTGTTCACGCATTCCTGTAATTGCGAAAGCATCATTATGGAATTATTGCTTGTCAAGGCAAAGGTATAATCATACCTTAAACATTGTATTAAAAATAAACATGTGAATGGTATCATTTATCTCTAACATATCTATCTTTAAATGTTTTACATTCTGCATCGTTTTATGTTTATTTCATCACCTTCGTAATATTATGTTTATACCCTTCGTCCGAAGTTCATTAAACCCTTGAAGAGATAATGCTTCAGCGGATGAAGGGTATTTAATGTTTAACATCATCATGTTGCCTTGTTCTTGATTCATAGCATTTGAGAACAAGTCCCCAACATTGGTGCCCACCTCCGGTCAACACACTTCCACTTTTTTGAGCTGATTGCTTCGTTCAACGATCAAGCTGGAGCTGCTTCAGCCCCGAAGCTGCTACTCCCGATAACAGGTGGTTCATGCTCAGAGCCAGCCAACAAAAAGCAGAAGAAGGAAGCACAGAGAAGGGTACAACATGTTGGGGTGCAAGGACCCTTCATCAAGTCAAGATGGTCTCACATTCCAATTACCTTATCCCAAGAGGATCTCCAACTCAAGGATTACCCACACAATGATGCTATGGTTATCTCTTGTGTGATCAAAGGATTTCTGGTCCATAATGTTTTGGTTGACACAGGCAGCGCAGCTGATATCATATTTGCTAAAGCTTTCAGACAAATGCAAGAGTCCTAAGACAAGATCCATGATGCTACGCACCCTCTTTGTGGCTTCGGAGGACGGCAAATTGTAGCACTTGGGAAGATTACCATGCCAGTAACCTTCAGATTTGTTAACAACACAAGGACTAAGCAAATTGTGTTTGATATTGTTGACATGGAGTATCCTTACAATGCTATCATTAGTCACGATACTCTCAATGCCTTCGAAGCAATTCTTCACCCAGCTTACCTCTGCATGAAGATACCTTCGGACCAAGGGCCTATTGCTATTCATGGAAGTCAAGAAGCTGCCAGAAGGGCCGAAGGAAATTGGACAGATTCAAAAGCAATCCATAACATAGATGGAGCTGAGGCCTGTGAGCAATACAAGTTTAGAAGGGAAAAAGCTGCTTCAGCTGATCAGCCGAAGCCCATGCTCTTATGTGAGGATATAGCAGATCAGAAGGTGCTATTGGGATCTCAATTGTCTGAAGAGCAGGAAAAAACCTTGATAAGGTTCCTGTTCAACAATAAAGATGTTTTTGCTTGGTCAGCTCAATGTTGACCCATCCTTCAGACCCAGAAAGCAGAGACTTCGGAAGATGTCTGATGACAAGGCCAAAGGTGCTCAAAATGAAGTGAAAAGACTCCTCAGTGCTGGAGTTATTAGAGAGGTGAAATACCCAGAATGGTTGGCTAACACTGTTATGGTGAAGAAGGCCAATGGTAAATGGAGAATGTGTATTGATTTTACTGACCTCAATAAGGCTTGTCCGAAGGACGAGTTTCCATTGCCAAGGATAGATTCCTTAGTCGATGCAGCAGCTTCATCAGAGCTTATGAGTTTGCTGGATTGCTATTCAGGCTATCATCAAATCTGGATGAAGAAGGAGGATGAACCGAAAACCAGCTTCATAACCCCTAGTGGGACATATTGCTACCTTCGGATGCCTGAGGGGCTTAAAAATGCCGGAGGAAGCTTCAGCAGAATGACAGCAAAGGTTCTCCATTCTCAGATAGGTAGGAATGTATTAACTTATGTTGATGACATCATTGTAAAAAGCACGAAGCAAGATAACCACATTGCTGATTTGCAGGAGACCTTCGCTAATTTTAGACAGGCTGGTTTAAAGCTGAATCCAGAAAAATGTGTCTTCGGAGTAAAGAAGGGGAAATTTCTTGGTTGCCTAGTTTCAACAAAGGGAATTGAGGCTAATCCAAGTAAAATTGAAGCTATACTTCGAATGGAACCACCAAGCACAAAAAAGGGGGTTCAAAGATTGACGGGAAGGCTGGCATCCGTCAACAGATTTATATCCAGATCGGCAGAGAGAAACTTACCATTCTTCGAAGTGCTGAAGTCAGCCGAAGTCTTTCAATGGGGACCAATCCAGCAGAAAGCCTTCGAAGAGCTGAAACAATATTTGATAGATCTAGCAACATTAACTCCACCAACGCCAGGGGCTCCTTTGTTATTATATGTCGCAGCTTCGCACTCAGCGGTAAGTGCAGCACTTGTCCAGGAGAAGCTTGAAGGCCAAGTTAAGAGGCAGACCCCAATATATTTTGTATCCGAGGTTCTTAGTTTGTCGAAGAAAAATTATACAGAATTGGAGAAGGTACTGTATGCTGTTTTGATGGCCTCCAGGAAGCTTCAGCATTATTTTCAAGCTTACAACATAATTGTTCCTTCTTCGCAACCTCTGAAGGATATTATGAGAAACCGAGAAGCTACTGGAAGGATTGGAAAATGGGCTGCAGAGCTCAATGAATTTTGTATTGATTATGTTCATAGATCCTCGATTCAGTCTCAGGCGTTAGCAGACTTCATTGCTGACTGGACGCCAGGGGCTAAGGAGGAAGAAACAAATAAAGATGCCGAAGCATGGACAGTGTTTTGCGATGGGTCTTGGGGAGCCTTCGGAGCAGGAGCGGCTGCGGTGTTGGTTTCACCCTCCAAAGTTAAAACTTGTTATGCGGCACGATTTGATTTTAGTTGCACAAATAATATCGCTGAGTATGAAGCTCTGCTTTTGGGTCTTCGGAAGTTGAAGGCAATGGGAATCAGAAGGGCTATTCTTAAAACTGACTCTCAAGTTATTTCTGGTCATGTTGACAAGAGCTATAAAGCAAGAGACCCGAAGCTTGAAAAGTATCTAGATACAGTCCGAAGGATTGAGGCTTCCTTCGAAGGTTTCTCTGTCAAAAATATTCCTCGTGGAGAAAATGAATACGCTGATCTATTGGCCAAGTCAGCAGCCCAGGGGCTGCCTATACCTTTGGAAGTATTTTTTCAAACAATAAAAGCACCTTCGGTCGAGCTTCTTGAAAGAGCAATCCTTAATATATCCCCTGTTTATAGCGAGGATTGGAGAACTGAGATTGTCTCTTTCCTTCAGGGTAATTTTCTTTCAGACGACGAAGCTTATAACAGGAGAATAGAAGCAAGAGCTCGACCATATGTCATAATAGAAGGGGAGTTGTACAAGCGTGGGGTCTGTTCCCCATTGCTCAAGTGTTTATCCAGATCCGAAGGTATAGAATTAATGAAGGAAATACATGCAGGCCTGTGTGGATCTCACATTGGATCTAGGCCCTTGCTCGGCAAAGTTTTTCGCCAAGGATTTTATTGGCCAAAGGCAG
Source organism: Zea luxurians (assembly GCA_029449295.1). Classification (NCBI taxonomy): domain Eukaryota; kingdom Viridiplantae; phylum Streptophyta; class Magnoliopsida; order Poales; family Poaceae; genus Zea; species Zea luxurians. Next base: position 4,414,175 of record JAOPSE010000045.1, on the reverse strand, counting down.
CTTCGGATGCAGCGGATATAGTCCAAAAGTGCGAAGGTTGTCAGAAATGCGCAAGAGATCAAAAACAACCTTCGTCCTTAACTCAATTAATACAACCCACTTGGCCGTTGCAAAGGTGGGGCCTCGATTTACTAGGCCCATTACCACCAGCACAGGGGAACTTAAGATATGTGGTAGTGGCAGTGGAATATTTTTCCAAATGGATTGAGGCAAAGCCCTTAGCTACAATAACTTCATTTACTATTCAAAAGTTTTTCTGGCAGAACATTGTTTGTCGCTTCGGAGTGCCGAAGGCCATTACTGTGGACAATGGGACACAGTTTGATTCTGAGGCCTTCAGAGAATTTTGTGATCAAATCGGCACGAAGATCCATTTTGCATCAGTTCGACACCCAGAGTCAAATGGACTTGTCGAAAGAGCTAATGGGATCATAATGACAGGAATAATGAAGTCAATCTTCAACCAGCCCAGGGGAAAATGGCCTGACGAGCTAATCAAAGTGGTATGGAGCCATAATACAACCGTATCAAGGTCAACAGGTTTTATGCCCTTTAAACTATTGTTCGGTGACGAAGCAATAACCACAGAAGAGGCCAAAGCAGGATCAATAAGGATAGTAGCTTCGACAGAAGGCAAAGACGAAGCCGATTGTTCTGTAGAAAAAGATGCTATTGAAGGGATCTGACTTCAAGCTGTGGAAAACATCAATAAATATCAAGCTGAAACAATAAAATGGCATGACAGAAAAGTCAAGCTGAAGAACATTGAACCGGGACACTTGGTACTTTGAAGAGTAGCCAATCCTGAGACAGCAGGCAAATTACAGCTGAAGTGGGAAGGCCCCTTTTTGGTAGTATCTTCGTCAAGACCCGGTTCTTACAGATTGAAGGATATGGACGACAACGACATTCCCAGATCATGGAATGCGGATGAGCTTCGATGATATTATGTTTAGCCTGATGTAATTTTTTATATTCTTTTTCGTGGCACCCTTTTCCTTTCCAAAGGGGGAGAAAGGTTTTTAATGGGGCCACAACATGTAATTTTCCTTACTTCAATTTTATGAGAGTGATATCCCCCAAAAAGTGTAAATGTAAATGCAAAAGGGAAAAGAAAAGGAAACAGGGAGAAGCTCAAAAGTCGTTCCCAAGGGAATGCAGAGCTTACAGCGAAAAATAAACGCTGATTCCGCTGAAAGTAAAAGGCGAAGAAGCTCCTAAGGGAGGCTTACAGCGAAAAATAAACGCTGATTCCGCTGAAAGTAAAAGGCGAAGAAGCTCCTAAGGGAGGCTTACAGCGAAAAGTCAACGCTAAAGGACTATGATTATGTATTTTGATATTCATTTGCACAATGCATCTCATCATGTCATTTGCATTCATAAACATGCATTTAGACATATATAGGATCATCATTGTACCGCACAAAAGCACAGATGCTTCGGCGACGAGGAAAAACTCGAAGGAAAATTTTCATGCTTCGTTGTGTACGAAAAGAAGGGAAGGTGTTTTTCGCCTTCGGCTCAAAAGAGAAGTTTCGTCCACAGCAAAGCAGATTATACGCAGACAGCAGAAACAAAATATATTACAAGGTATGTACAAATTTACATAAGTTGTTCCATAACTATATTACAAAAGTTTCTCCAGAATTTTTGCAGGACAGTACATTATAAACAATTATCAAGCTTCAGGTTAGGCTTCGTCAAATGTCAACTTTGTCAAACTTCAGCTTCGTCATCCTGCATACATCAAACAGCAAAATAAGAAACGTGCAAATTTTAAGGAGAAGGTAAAAGTAACAAAAGTAGGTCTCTTACCGGCTTAAGGTGACTTCGAGCTTCGTCACCCGCCATTTTTCGCCCGCCACTTACCCAGATCTGGGTCATGAATCTGTTCCCGATGCTTCGGGCTAGGCTTGGGATATTTATCAGATCTGATGCTGACAAGCTGAAGTTTGGTCTGTTCACAATATTTCCATGTGTGCAGCCAGCCTTCAGAAAAGCGGTGGCTGTGCCCCGAGAAGCTACCAAGGCGCAGAAGTCGGCGTGTCCACCAATAACTTTGTCAAGGGCATCAACCTCGCCTTCAATATATTCTAACGTGCTGGGCAGATTATCAGCTGAAGGTGTAAATTTTGTAGAGCTAGCTCCGACAGAGTGGAACACATCCTTCAGCCGTTGCACGCATTGGCTGCCGAAGCTAAGGCATTTCTCTTGAAGTTCTTTAAAGGATTTCTGCAAAATTGAATTTTTATCTACCTCAGTTTTCAGCCTTGCTTCGAGATATTTCTTTTCTTGCTCGAATTTTTCTGACTGTTGGAGCAATTCATTCTTTAAGCTGTTATTCTCAGTTTGGATTTCAGCCAAAGAACCTTCCATAGACTGAATAACAAAATCTTTCTTTTCTAATGCACCTTCGTGCTCTTTGACCATCATTTCAAGATCTTGGATGGTGAAATCCTTCTTTTTCAAATCAGCTTCGTAGTTTTCAATTTTTTCAGCCAAATTTTGGATGACGGCTTTGTTCTTCTCTTCTTCGAGATCTTGTTGCATTTTTAGAACTTTACTTAACAGTATGCTCTGTCGAAAAGATCTTCGTTAGAAAACGACCTAAAAGATAATAATAATAATAAAATAACAAAAATATTTGTTACCTTGAAGTTGGCATAAAGCAAACTTCCGGCGATATGGTGCCGTTGGTAGCGACAGAGGTCTACCTCCAGCTTCGGCAAGCCAATGTTTTTGCAGAGAGTTCTAACAATTTTAGCTTCGACGCGGTTTCGAAGGCACCTCAGCTTTCCTTCGTTAACCCCACCAAACAGTGTAGCCCCTAGCTTATATCCGCAGGCTATGGCACAACTTTTAAGCTCTGCTTTTTCAGCATCTGTCAGCTCTTGCCCAAGTAAATCTTGAAATTCAAAATCTTCCTCCTCCAAAATGTCTTCAACTTGTTTTTTCCCTTTTTCAGTGCCTGTGCTCGTCGCGGCCACAACAGATTCTTCCTCAGTCATTTTTAAGAGTATGTTATCAATAACTTCAAGTGTTTCGTCTAGGTTCAGATCTTCTGTGGCTTCAGTTTCAACTCCGGCAGCTTCGGCTGCGCCAGTTTTAGCTTCGGAAGTTTCCGCTCTGGTGGTGGTTTCGGCTGTGGCGCCCTTAGCTTCGGCAGTTTGGTCAATAGCAATTCTTGATGCCGCTGTCGGCAATGGTGTCCCATGAATTACATCTGCTATTTGAATTATCCTTCATTTTTTCGGTAGTGCAGGACCTTCTTCTGCCGAAGCGGCCTTTTCCTTCTGAAAAAACTTCGTCAGTTTCAACGCCAGCGGACTTAGTTTGGCAGGCAAGGGTTCAGTCATTACCTTCATAATCTCTTCTACTTCAACATCAGAAGGCGTTGCAGGAGTATCTTCTTCTTGAACCAGCAATCTTGGTTCTGGAGATGCAGTTTTCCTCTTTCCTCCAGTAGCCACCTTCAGTTCCGGATTCAATTCTTCAGGGCTAAGTTTGTCAGAATCTCCCCTTTTCTTTTTAGTTACCTTGGCGACCTCTTCGTCAGCAGCGCTAGAAATTCTTTTTCGTTTTGGGCCTCCGGTATCTCCGCCCAAGCGGTCATAATCAGCATATTCAAAACCTATGGCATCGAGCACCCTGTTCAGCCTTCGCTTCGGCCGAGTGCCGAAGGCTGCTGTCATGAGCTGGTCCTCTTTTTTGGAATAATTTCCAAGGATTTCATTACTCATTACTTCAATTGTATCAAGCCATTCTTGACAGGGCGTTTTAAAGTATTTCTTAAACTTATAATGATAGGGTAGTCGGATAAGCTCCCCTTCTTTCTTTTCTCCTTTAAGCTTCGGCATAGTCCACTCCTTCATGGTCGGAAATACTCTGAAGGCCAGAAATTCTTGCACTAGATCTCTAGTGCCAATGTGTTCTGCAATAATTTTGAATTCAGCTAGCGCAACCCAAGTTGGACATTCGGTTGTCATTTTACAACGAGGTCTTGTATCTCCGAAGATCAGTTCAAGAGGGCTCTGTACTAGCTTCTCCTTATCTTCGTCAACTTTAACATAAAACCATTCTGACTTCCAGCCTGCCGGCCATTTGCTTTGGTAGCTAATCACAGGAAATTTTGTGGTCTTCCGATAAGCAAAATTGTAACAACCAAAATTTTCGTGCAACCCATCCTTTCTGGCCTTCGTCTGGTAATGCAGCTCATGCACTCGACAGAAGCTGTCGGCAAACGGCTCCACCGCCTGGCTTCGGAGGGCCCAGATATAAACGCTAAGCCTGACGATGGCGTTGGGGGTCAACTGGTGAAAATAGATCCCAAACCTTTGCAGCACATCAGAAATCATCCTATTCAAAGGAAATCTCAACCCAGCCTTTAAAAAACTCTTGAAAATAACTATTTCATCGTTTTACGGCTTCGGGGTAGTCTCTTCTCCCCCGAAGCAAAGTAGCTTTTTCTCATCTTCTCTGAAGTAGCCCGCCTTTAGTATCTTGGAGAAATCCGCCTTGGAGACAGTCGATTTCCCGAAGTCCAAATGACTAGGCTTGCTCGGTACTGCGATATGGTAATCATCATCAGAACCAGCTTCCTCAATATCTCTTCGTTCTGCTTCGGCGGCAGCTTGTTCTATTTCGGTAGTAGTTTCAGCAGTAGGGATTCTTTCTGAAGTCACCAATCTGGATCGCTGCATTGCTTCGGAGATAGGAACAGTCTCTGCACCTTCGACTTTGCCTCCCTCATGCTCAACCCTAGCAGTAGAGCGTAATCTAGCCATCCAATTCTAAAATTCTTGAAAAGTTTCTCGCGAACTAAACAACCTCTTCTTCTGCCGAAGCTTTTCTTCTGACGAAGCGGGCACCTAATTGGAGCTTCGTCTGAATCCGGGAGTCGAGCTTCGGCTATGGTTAAAAATTTTGGCAGCAAAACAGTGTAATAGCAATGAATGCTGTGGTAACTTTACACCTACCAGTCTGTTTATATAGTGTTGCAGGAAGGAAGGCGAATCGTCGGGAATTTTTACACCAGGCAAACGGTTGCTCGCACCCGCTGAACGGTGGACCACAAAAACCAGAATAGTGAACTCGCATGATGGAACCGCTATGCGCTCGAAAGCTGTATCGTTTCTCGACAACGAGCTCAGGGAAGGTGTTTTTCGGACCTTCGGCTTCCTGAAGCCTGAGAGACTTTTTCACGGATCAAGCTCGTTACGAAAAACGATCTAGCACCGCGAAGGGGCTACTGTTGGGACCATGCTTCGTCGCCGAAGGTCCTGCAGGAAGAAACAGTTTCGGTTGAAGTTGTCTGTACGTAATGCCGAAGGGTGTTGTCCATGAAGCTTCGGAATTACAAACCGACTTAAAGATAGAATGACCTTTTAGTCCATAAGAGTTTGAGTCGATGTTGTAAACTTTTATGAGGGGTATGATTGTAATTGTTCACAGGCTATGTCCTGTGTCTATAAATAGTGAACACAGGCTATGTCCTGTGTCTATAAATAGTGAACAGTATTCCTTTACTGTTCACACATTCCTGTAATTGCGAAAGCATCATTCTGGAATTATTGCTTGTCAAGGCAAAGGTATAATCATACCTTAAACATTGTATTAAAAATAAACATGTGAATGGTATCATTTATCTCTAACATATCTATCTTTAAATGTTTTACATTCTGCATCGTTTTATGTTTATTTCATCACCTTCGTAATATTATGTTTATACCCTTCGTCCGAAGTTCATTAAACCCTTGAAGAGATAATGCTTCAGCGGACGAAGGGTATTTAATGTTTAACATCATCATGTTGCCTTGTTCTTGATTCATAGCATTTGAGAACAAGTCCCCAACAAGTCCCAAAGAGAGAATAGGGATGAGGTAGTCAAGATTTGGACACAAGTCCAAATTTGGTGCTACTCGGCACCATCGATATCACTACTAGCATCTATAGATATGGACACAAGTCCAAATTTGGTGCTACTCGGCACCATCGATATCACTACTAGCATCTATAGATATGGACACAAGTCCAAATTTGGTGCTACTCGGCACCATCAATATCACTACTAGCATCTATAGATATGGACACAAGTCCAAATTTGGTGCTACTCGGCACCATCGATATCACTAGGGAAAACAAATACATCAAAGAGATCTACTTCCCAATAGTACTCGAAGATAGTTCATTGACTTGACACTCTCTAAGAGGTTCATACAAAATACATTATCTCTAAGAGTGAAACCTACGATACTCATATCGTGTTGTTTAGGACTAAACATCAACAACCCCTTGACTGGTCGCTATCATACTCAATTCCAAAATATTTTTCTAATATGTCGGCTTGAGTAAGGAGATCTGGGCTTGGGAGTTCCTCCAAATCATCTGCAGCTTCATCATCTTCAGCATATTGCAGGGCTTCATCTTGAATAATTTTAGCCCTCTTGGAGTCAGCATACTTTTTGATGGACAGAGCACACTTCTCAAGCATGTCGCATACATCTCCAATTTGAAACAAAGTGGTCTTAAGTGTGTACACTGATTTCGGTTCACTAGTATCCACAACCCCATCAGTCACTAGACTGCGAATGATGTCAACATGTGTCTCGATAACTCGAGCTGAGCTCTCAACCATGTCAAGTGGCTCTTTTTCCATCTCAGAAACTGAAAATGACCAAGTCTCACAATCAAAATTGAGATCGCAACAAAGGCAGGGATCAGAGGGAAAACAAGGATGTGGCTTATAGGGCAAAAAGAGGGGTCCAAATAACATTGTCATGGCTATGAACAAGTCAAAGATGGGAGATAAGAACAAGTCTTATAACATAGGGTTGGGAAGCAAAGATAGGTAGTCAAAAAACTAAGGGAGAAAAGAACAAGTCTTATAACATAGGGAGATAATAACATTGTCATGGCTATGTACTTCCATGATTTATGTGACCATAAGCACATTTGCCCTAATGATTATCAAACAAAGAAAGGTAGTCAAATAACACTAAAAATAGACTTGTTGCCCCAATCACTATGGAGATTTTCTTATAACTGAATATGTAAGTGAAAAAACATTTAATCAGAAGGGATAAAAATAGATCCCAATCGATGGAGGGACACAAAATTCTTCATTCGAAGGATACTAACACCTTAATGGTATACAAACATTTAATCAGAAGGGATAAAAGAAATAAAAAAACTGATACATGAGAAGTAATTGACAACCAAGCAATAAGCATATGATTCAGGGATAACCAAACAAGTAATTGACAACCAAGCAATAAGCAATAAGCATATTGACAACCAAACAAAATATGTAAGTCAAAACACCAACACTAATTAATCTAAGCACTGATAATCAGGGATAGCCATTGATTAACACCTTAATGTGTTTGAACCATTGATTAACCTAAGCATTTGATTAACCTAACCACTTGATTAACCTAAGCTATGATTCAAACACATATATATCCAGCTGTGTATTCAAACACATATATGATTCAAACACAAGTAATCTGCCATTAATTAACATATATGATTCAAACACATATATAATTCAAACACATATAGGAAATTCGAGCCATGAACTTAGAAGAAATGGAACCTGAACTTCGACCTTACTACAAGAGGAAGAAGAAAGAGCTCGGGGACGGCGGCGCTTCGGGCTCGGGGACCGTGATGGCGGCGCTTGGGCTCAGGGACGGCGGCGCACTCGGCGCTCGGGCTCGGGAACGGCGGCGCTCGGGCTCAGGGAAGGGGACGGCGGCGCTTGGGCTCAGGGACGGCGGCGCACTCGACGCTCAGGCTCGGGGACGACGGCGCTCGGGCTCGGGGACGGGGACAACGGCAGCCTGGCGGCGCAATGTGTCAGCTCAGGCAGGAAGAGTTAGGGTTCATGCCGACCAACAAGCCTTTTATATTGTAAACAATCACAGGCGGATATTTAGAAAAACCGCCTGTGATAGATAACATCACAGGCAGTTTTTTATTCCGACCGCCTGTGATAGATTAACTTCACAGGCGGTCGGAATAAAAAACCGCCTGTGATAGATTAACTTCACAGACGGTCGGAATCAAAATCCGCCTGTGATGTTATATATCACAGGCGGTTTTTTTAAAAATCCGCCTGCGATGTGTGTACACTATAAAAGGATTAGCCCACGGGTTCCAGAACTCTAACTCCCAGAACAGTCGCAGCACTGTAGCGGTGGTGGGTGTTTTTTGAAATCTACAGGGAGAAGGTTTTGTTTTTGAATTTATTGATTGATTTCAATAGTTTATGCATATATATGATCTCCGTTTGTTTTCTTTCTCTTTTTGATGCGATTTTTTGCCTCAATTTTGTAATATAGACCGGATTTGAAGAAAAGCTTTGGAATTCCAAGATTTGGACTTGTAATAGTTGATCTAGTTTAAAGATTCTTTAGAAACACAGTTGTCTCACCTCAAGGTACCTATTGCTACAATGTTTGTTTCATTTTCATGCACATCAATTCATTTCATGTTTTATGGATGAATTCAATTAATTAATGATTTTATTGATGTTAATCAATATAGGGATAGGTAATGGACTGAAGTTGGATGTACAATGTGCCAAGACCACATCCGTCGTACATTCGAAATTTGAGAAGCTTTATTGAAGCGGCCAACAAGCACGCGAATTTGCGAAAGAGCAAGGAGATATTATGTCCGTGCATCGATTGTGATAATAAGATAGCTTGGAGAGATACATGAGTAATCCAATCACATCTGCTAAAAAGAGGGTTTAAAAACAATTACACGATATGGTCAGAACATGGTGAGTTGGATCCATGTGAAGTGCCTAGTAATGACGAGAGAGTTGTCGGAATTTTAGATCTTAAAGTTGATGGTAAAGTGGATAATGTGGATGCTAATCAAGATTTTGAAGAATTTGATTGCAAAGAGATGTTGCGCCATATGGAACCAGAAATGTTGAGTTCTGTGGGATCACAGAAAGGGCTATCTAAAATGGAGGGACTGGAAAGTGCCTCAAAAGAACCTTTATATGATGAATCAAAGGGTTGTGACAAAGAGTTTACTACACTACGTACAGTTCTAGAACTTCTTAAGTTGAAGGCTAGCGCCGGATGGTCTGATACTAGCTTCACAGATCTTTTGAATTTTCTGTCCCAATTACTACCAAAACCCAACAAACTACCAACAAGCACTTATAAAGCGAAGAAGCTTATATCTCCCATAGCTCTGGGTGTGCAAAAAATTCATGCATGTCCGAACCATTGTATTCTATATCGTGGCGATTTTGAGAACGCATCAAGATGCCCAGTTTGCAATGTCAGTCGATACAAGAAGAACTACAATCAAGACTGTGTAAAAAAATTCCCAAAGAAAAATAAAAACAAGAAATCCACTATTGGACCTGAAAGTGACAATGACACTTTTGATGACATGGATAGGAAAAAGAAGTCAAAGATCCCAGCTTTGGTGATGTGGTATCTTCCAGTAATTGATCGCTTAAAACGTTTGTTCTCAAATCCTAGGGAGGCTGAGCTTATGCGTTGGAATGCTGAAAATCGCAAGCAGAATAACAAACAGATTCGACACCCTGCTGATTCATCACATTGGAAAAATTTTGATCTTATGTATCCTGAGTTTGCCAAAGAAACAAGAAATGTAAGATTTGCTTTGGGTACAGACGGAATGAATCCATTTGGTGAAAAAAAAGTGTACATAGCACCTGGCCTGTGACTTTAACGATGTACAACCTTCCATCATGGCTGTGTCACAAAAGAAAGTACATTATCTTGACTATTCTTATTCAAGGTCCGAAATCAGCTGGTGTTGATATTGATGTGTTCCTAGAACCTCTTATGGAAGATATGACAAAGCTCTGGAATGAAGGAGTTAGAATATGGGATGAGTATTGCCATGAGTATTTCAACTTAAGAGCAATTATATTTGTTACCATCCATGATTCTCCCGGTGGCGCCACACTATCAGGGCAAAAGACTAAAGGAAAGAATGGTTGTGTAGTGTGCTTCGATGGAACTGCTTCCATGTACCTTAAATCATCCAAGAAGTTGGTGTTCATGGGACACAGACGGTTCTTGATGAAGCAGCATAAGTACCGAAAGATGAAAGAGGAATTTAACAATGAACTGGAAAGTGAAGGTGCACCAAAGCCTTATAGTGGGAAACTTGTTTTTGAAATTGTAAAGAACATTCATGTTGTATTCGGAAAGGGAAAAAACAAAGGAGAAAAGAGAAAGAGAACTGACCCTTCAACTTACACAACTTTCAAGAAGCAATCCATTTTTTTCAAGTACCTCCCATACTGGAAGGATATGGAAATTTGCCACAGCATTGATTTGATGCATGTAACAAAAAATGTTTTTGACAGCATCATTGGAACCTTGCTGGGCATGCCGAGTAAGACAAAGGACGGACTTAAATCACGCAACGATCTAGTAGATCTTCAAATCAGACCGGAACTTCATCCAGTGGATAGTGGCAAAGGGAAGCCTTACCTCCCCCCAGCTAGCTACAACTTGTCAGTTGAGGAGAGAACAAAGATTTGCAAATGTTTGCGTGGGGTCAAAGTGCCCACAGGTTTCTCATCCAATATCAGCAAACTAGTCAGGATGAAGGACTTGTCTCTATTTGGCTACAACTCTCATGACTGCCATGTGATGATGACGGTGTTCCTCCCAATTGCGGTAAGAGCCCTCGAAACAGAGCATGTCAAAGTTGTCATCACACGCTTGTGTTACTTTTTCAATGCGGTTTTACAAAAAGTAATAGCTTTAGAAGACTTGGACTATCTAAAGGCATACATCATCGAGACTATGTGCAAGCTTGAAATGTGTTTTCCTCCATCATTTTTTGATATGCAAGTACACCTAATCATACATCTCGTGGATCAGATAAAAATATTAGGGCCACTATATTTACATCATATGTTTCAGTTGGAGCGATACCTAGGAGTATTCAAAGGTTATGTGCGAAATCGCGCTCACCCAGAGGGTTCAATCATGGAGGGATACACTACAGAAGAAGTGATTGAGAGCTGTATAGATTACATCAGTGACGGAACAATGATAGGTGTGCCTGTACCTAAACATGAGGGTAAACTATGTGGGAGAGGGAGAATGTGCAAGAAAACTTTTCGCGTTGAGGATTACAAGCCAGTACATTGTGCTCATGGTAGTGTACTACAACATCTCACGATAGCCGAGCCTTACATAGAGGAACACCTGGATGAGCTTCGTAAAGAAAATCAGAACCGCACAGAGGACTGGATCATGAGGGAGCACAAACATCGTTTTAGCGAATGGTTAATGGACAAAAACATCCCATTCGGAGACTCTTTGGAAGAGAAAACAATGAAGAATTTGGCTTCTGGGCCATCGTGTTTTATGACATCATGGCAAGCATATGACATCAATGGGTACACATTCTACACTAAATCAAAAGACATGAAAAGTGTTGCACAAAATAGCGGTGTTCGTATCGATGCTTTTGACCTACATGGACAGAAGACCACATATTTTGGATTCATAGAGGAAATATGGGAACTTGATTATGGCCCAAGCATGAAAATACCCTTATTTAAGTGCCAATGGGTACAACATCCCGTGGGGGTGATAGTGGATAACTATGGACTCACACTGGTAGACTTAAAGAAAGTAGGATATAAAGACGACCCGTGGGTTCTCGCCGAATGTGTTGCACAAGTGTTCTATGTACTCGATCCAGCAGATGAGAAGATGCATGTAGTTATTTCTGGAAAGCAAAAAATTGTTGGAGTTGAGAATGTGGGAGACCAAGATGAGGAATACAATAAGTATGAAGAGATGTTCGTCTTTAACGGTCCAGAGAGAATCAAGCGTGTGGAAAAGAAAATTGATAAGAACTTAAAGCCATACATGCGGAAAAATGGTAGTTCATGAAAAACTGTATGAATCAAATTGTATTTGTTATCATGTATGATCGACTATGCATTGTGGTTGCCAATTAATTTAAAATCTCTCTAGTTATCTATGTGTCCTATTATAATTCATTTAAATTGTATTTGCATATTTATGTTAAAAATTAAATATTAATTCATTTAAATTGTATTTGCATATTTCTGTTAAAAATTAAAATATTAATTCATTTAAATTGTATTTTCATATTTCTGTTAAAAATTAAAATATTAATTCATTTAAATTGTATTTGTATTTTCATATTTTCACAATCACAGGCGGTTTTTCCTTAGGGTCCGTTTGTGAAAAGAATAGAGCACCACAGGCGGTCCTAAACAAAAACCGCTTGTGATACTAATACATCACAGGCGTACCAAACCGCCCGAGACATCATAGGTGGTTTTCTAACCGAACCGCCTGTGATGTAAAAAGCCTACCGCTTGTATAGAGCCAAATTGTACTAGTGCAAAAACCTGTGAGGCATGGTTCGAAATACGGCTAGAGTAGAAGGATGCATTGCTGAAGTTTTTTTGCTAAAGGAGGTTTCGTACTTCACGAGTGTGTATTTCACAGAGGAACATAATTTCTATGCTGCTACCATGCAATACAATGTCGATGAGGAACCTCCTGTCAGTGATCTCAACATTTTCCAATGGGGAGGCACAAGTACTAGTAAGGGCACGTTCTACCACCTTATTACAGATGAAAGAATGTCCGCATTGCTATACATGTACTCTAATATGGAAGAGATGGAGCCATATTTCATGTAAGTCTTTATTTTACCCCTTAATTTCTTTGCCAAGGAGCCATATTTAATTACTTATTTGTCGTACAGTAAGTTCGACGAGGAAAATTGGACTAATTCCCATCAGCCTACAAGCAAACAACTAGATACGATGCGACGACATGGGAGACAATAAAGACCTAATTTTGTTGACTATTTTCGGGAGCATGTAAGCTCTTTATATTCTTTACTTTGATGTCATTTAGCCTTTTACGCGAGGTAGTCATTTTAACTGTATATTATTTACAGTGCACAAAGACTCCTAACATACACGAGGACTTGAGACAACTATCTTATGGGACGGTGACTTGCAGAACCTTTGGTCGATACGATGTGAATGGCTTCCGTTTTCGTTCAGACCAATTTGAAAAGTCTCGTCCTCGTGCAGCCACACGTAACACTGGAGTTCTGACTAGGGCACTCGATGCACTCGGAAGAGAAACTAATTATTATGGCATCATTCAAAACATCCTAGAGTTTAATTTTGCAGGGAACAAAACTATGAAATTAGTATTCTTTCTATGTGATTGGTTTGACAGCACTAATGGGATTAGATAAAGTCAATATGGCATAACTGAAGTAAAGCACAAGGAACGACTTTGAGGCCATGATAATTTTATCCTTGCACACCGGTGCGAGCAGGTCTACTATATGTCGTACCCAAATCCAAAGTTTTAAGCATGGTGGGTAGTTCACAAGGTGAACCCTACGGAACGTTTACATACTCCTTGCACTGCTGGTTATCAATTCGAAGACGAACAAGCCGATGATGTTTATCAAGAAGAATAATTGCCAACCACTTTTACTATCGATGAGGGTGTTGCACTGAACTCACTAGTCAGAGACCGTAACGATGTCACTGCTGATGAGTGTGTTGCACCGAAACAAAAAACAAAATCCAAGGAACAAAAAAGCCACATTGCGAGCTTTGGATCGAAGAAGACTAATTGATCGTGATTCCGATGAATTTTGATGTGTAATGCATAATTTAATTTTATGTGATGTATTATTTGATTTTTTATTAATTCACTTAATTTTATGGAGCTAATACCTTTAATGTTTTTCTATTGAACATGATGAGTGGTAGGAAAACAAAGCGCACTGTAAGGGGGTTTCTTAATGCGGCTAGCAGGATACTCCCTGGTGCACGTTCCCTTTTCCAAGGGAGTTCTTCTAGCTAGAGCAGACACGAGGCGTTGCTGAGACACACCCGACCTGAACTGCGTGATACACCTATCGCTCTACAACGGAGTACCGATGTAAATGTTTATGTAATTGATCTTATTTGTCAATCACTTATATATAAATGTGTCTTACATGTCTCTATTTCATGTCCATAGGAAGAGGAGGACCACGAGGAGGAGGTGCAACACCATGAGGAGGAGGACGAGCAGGCCCATGAGGAGGAGGAGGTGCAGGCCCATGAGGAGGAGGAGGAGGTCACGGGCATAGATGCTGAGGCGGATGACGATACCACCGAGGCTCCTGTCGTTCGACGAAGGGGCACTCGGAAGGGCCACTTTGTCCTACCTCCGTCAGCGCCTGCACAATCTAAAGCTCGGGTACTGATCATCCCGGTTGGTGATAGGTACTCACGTTTGGCCACTTTGTTCTTACTTATTTGTTTATTGTACACTATATATATATGACATGACTTCCTTGTTTTTTTTGTCATGCAGCTAATGGGATGACACATCTTTCGACGGCAGAGGTCACCATAGACAGGTTAATCAAGTCTTAGGTAACCTCTGTTGTCTACATAATCCAGGAATTGTCATCGACCCGAAAGGTGTGGTGGTTCCTTGCACTAGCTGGTCGCACTTCGCACTAGCTCCACATGCTACATATGGAACAGCTCAAGACGCCTTCAAGCACGACTTTTGGGTAAGAGCAATGTTTCAAACTAACATTTATTAGCTGTTTTCAAACTAATTTTATTTTCGATGTTGGACAGAGACGCTATCGTGTGGAACATGAGGCTCAAGAGCACGTAGACCGAGTATTAGAAAAAAAATGCGAAGAAGATGTGCAGGGATGCATTTTCCAATGCTCGTCTATAGGTTGTGAATGCGTACATGAAGCGCCGAGGTCATTCTATCAACAACTTTCGACAATATTCGGATGTCTACTTGACTGTAGACCAGTACATGGAGGTAAAAATCTAATTTAGCAGTTCATTCAGATGTGAATGTAATTTTGAGCTAACGCTTTAGATGCAGGTAACTCTTCCATGGATGGAACACCGGCCGCAGGCTTACAAGGCTTTGTGTGAGATATGGGCTTCGCCCGAGTGGATTGAGAAGTCTAACAGGAATCGACATAGGCAGTGCCATCAGCAGGACGAGGACGATGATGAGGTTGTAGTGAACCATACCTATTGGGCTGATGGACACATTCGGTTGGCGAAGCGAATGGTGAGTATGTAGTATTCTGTTTTACTCAAAAATGAAACCAGATTAAACTCATATATTTGCAGGAGGCTCAAACTGGAGTTGTCCCGAGCCCAATCGATGTTTATAGGAGAAGGCATAGAGCGAAAAACAGTGAAATCTCCGATGAGCTGTGTAGTCAAGCGGCCGTTGAGCGTATGGTTAGTTGTTGTTAGGATTAATGTTTTCTTGCCATATAGCTATAAATTACATGTTTGCTGAACCTTCATATTGTATTGCAGGAGACATACGAGCAGGAGATGGTTAGAAAGTATGGAGAAGACTACGATTGGCGAGGAGCGCCTACCATTGACACTGAAGTTGTGCATTCTATTGGAGGAAAGGCGCATGGATGATATGAACTTGCAAAAATTTTCAATAATATTGGAACTATGACCGAATATCTAATTTTCTTGTTTTTCAAGATATTCTATGTTTACGGGTGTTATCGATTCGACAGAGTTGCGTTCTCGTGGCGGCTCTTCGTCGCAAGCGGGTTGTGGTAGTAGCAGTCGTAGTCGCCGCTCTGTATCTAGCATGGAGGACGCTATGAGGGAGCAGCAAGAAAAGTTTCGTGAAGAGCTGCGGCAACAACAAATGACATTCCTCCAACAGCAATCAGAGTACATGGCTGCTTACAACGCACAGGCGCAACAAGCAATGAACGTGAGTGTCTTATTTATTCTCAACACGATCGATATTGATCCTATAACTAATATATTATATTTGCAACATTCTTGGTTTCCACAGAAGGCACAGCAGCAACCATTTGTCTTCCCTCAATTTCAGCCGCCGATGCCTTAGTGGGGATTACATGCTCCGCCACCTCCACCTCCACCTCAGGTGCTTCAATTTAGTTAAGACTTGTCATTTGTATCAACCTTTCAAATCTTTACTAAACTTGATTTTGTAGGGATCCGAATTCATGGGCCACAACACGCCACCACCGGTGATTCCAGCACCAGGAGGAGCTTATGCAGGGGAGGGAGCTACTCCAGGAGAGGTTAGTTTGACAAACAATTTGTTTGAATAGTGGTCATGCATGTAACCAATGCCGTTATTAATGTCTTCTTTTTTCTTTAGAATCCAAACCCGTTACACGACTTCGTCAACGAGTTTTTCGCTTCTGGAGGTAGTGGTCACAACTCCAACGACCCCGATATGTGACGGTGTTAGCTTTGTGCCGAATTGTGCATTGTAATGGACTATTTGTGGACTTTATGTTGTATGAACTATTTGTGAACTCGGATGTTGTAATGGACTCCAATTTTATGTTGTGGACTATTTGTAAATTGTGCAATTGTGGATTTAATGTTTCTGTCATTTTATTGTGATTATATTGTTGATAAATTTTCTGTTATTTTTTGTATTTTTTTCAAATTTTTTTCTCTGAAATTATTAATTTTCGGCGGCCTCAATAGACCACCGAAAATAAGGAGTACTATTTTCGGCAGGCATTTATTTTCGCCGGCCAGGGATCGAGCCGCCGAAAATAACAGGTTATTTTTGGCGGCTACCTACTAGCCGCCGGAAATAACTTATTTTCGGCGGCTGGACTCGGGCCGCCGAAAATATAGCCTTATTTTTGGCTAATTTTTTCTGGCGTCCAGGAACTGCCAAAAATAAGGCTAAGGCCACCGAAAATAGCTTATTTTCGGCGGCAAAGGCCTTATTTTCGGCGGTTCCTGGCCACCGGAAATGACTGTAGCTATTGTAGTGACATCTCTGTTGACACGACAAAGATCATTGGCTAACCAAGCAAAGACATCCTTGTTGTTGAACAGAAACCTCAACAAAGTTTTTTCTTGTTCATTAGACAATTGAGACCCCCAACAACACCTTCTGCTCGGCTATGTCTTCACATAGAAGCATAGGCTTCGGTTGGTGTGCTGAGGCAGCCTTATCCGTTTTATGATTGTGTCACACCCGGATTTAAGGGATAAAACCGGGTGCGTCTCATATGTGCGCCAAAGAAGAACATCACATATAATGACAAAGTGTATAGAGATAAATGTCACAAATATCATAAATGTCATTATTACATAGCAGAAGTCTTACAAAAATAAATGATAATAAATAAGCGAACTAGGTATTTATTCCTTGGCGCCACAAAGCTGACTGAGAGACGCCACCTAGATGAACTCGTACTCATTGTACGGCTCCTCCTGGACCACCTGTTCTTCTCATATGGGGGGTTTATATATCGCAAGTGTGAGCTCACAAAAGATCATAACTCAACAAGTTGTGGGGAATAATATGCATGTAAGGCTGATCAACAATAGGGGTTAAAGCTGAGCATTGCTTTTAATAAGTTGGTCAAATTTTATTTGCAGTTACTAAATGTAAGTAAATACCAAACCAGAATAATAATAGATCAAAATTAATAATAAATGCCAATGCGATGCAAACGACAAATTGAATTCAGTTCCATACTTTAATCATGCGAGAGTCCTGAGCTGCTCATGACCGCGAGCACGACTAGTATACTAGTTTTACACTCTGCAGAGGTTGTACCCTATACCCATAAGTCGTGTATCCCATGTTGCCTGGGTTTGCAAGGCTCTTAGACACTACCGAGGTGAATGACTAGGGATCCACTACGAGGCCTTTACAAAGTTCCGCTAGCTTCAGAAAACCCGCTACAGTTTCTGGGAAGAGCAATGCACGAATCCCTCGTTTGACCGCCATCGCAGAAAAATCAACCCGGGAACCTCCCTACACGTCTACTCCCCTACTGACCTTGCCCCTATCTGGTAAGGTAGTCCTCCAATAGCTTTCCTAGTTAGTCAGCCAAGGGCGTCCGATTCCACCCTTGTGGTGACACGTGTTTCTCAAGTTAAGCTCCATGTTCCAATTAAAATAATAGTCTTATTATGAACAAAGATAGAACAATAATAAAGAATAATCATGTGTAATAGTTATCTCAACTCCCAAAACCATGTATAGCAATAGCAGTGACTACCCAAAAATTCAAGGGTAAACAAGGTGACAACATAACCAGACTAGGGTGACCTATTGGGTCCCATCAAAATTAAGCATATGCATGAATAAATGATTATAAAGAATATTATTAGGTAAATAAAAGTGTTCAAGGGCACGACTTGCCTTCAGCTAGCTCCTGCTCAGCAACTTCTACCTGCTGAACACCCGGATCCTCGGCCACTGGCTCTTCTACTCGCCACAATACAAACAAGCATAGTACAAGGGAGAAATTAACATCACACCAAACATGTATACAAAATACATATTAATAATCTACACATTAAAATGAGATCATGGGAAAAAGAATCACTAAATTCGGAGTTACGAATTCCGAGTTATGAACTTCCGAAGGTTTTATGTGTTTGGTACAAAATTAATTGTGTGATAAATTTCAATATGGTTTTCATGCTAGAACAGTGTTACTCAGTGATATACAATATTATTACCAAATTATAGAAACTGGAATGGACTAAAAAAGATTTAATATGAATTTTCTAGGAATTAAACAAGTTTCTGCAATTAATTTTATACTAAAAATCATTTTCTAATTGTTTTTCTTAGGTTTTATTAACTGTCTGACAGAGCGCACAAAAACAGAGAAGCTCAGGGACTGGAACGCAAAAGTGTCCCAGACCCAGTGGTGTACCCGGGCAGACTGCGGGTTAATTTCCATTTTGCGTAGGGTCTTATTTGTAAAACCATCGGCCGAAGGGGTATCAGCCCATAAGAGCCGTCCGATCCAAGACCGGGCGTCAGGATTAGACTTCATCTTAAACAAAACAGTACGCATAGGGAGTCCTTGGATCGTGAATCAAAGGCTCGGATTCAAAGGTGCACAACGACTCACATCCGTCCAATCGGGATTGGACATTCCGGAGTTATCTGCGCGAAACGCATCGCCCGCTATTTAATCTAAGCCGGTCATCGCCAGATCGACGGTTCACACCAGCCTAGCGAAACGTTACTCCACCTATCTAATCTGGGCCATCCCCAGGAAGATCGACGGCCCCGACCGCACCATCATCTATCACTACTCCCCTGGCGACCAAGCACGGCGGAGCGTCTCGCCCGCGGTGGCGCCATGGCCGGCATCGCCCAAAATCCGTCCCATGTGCTCGAACTCCGAATTAATTGCAGTAACATATAGAGGATAACCGTACGATGCAAGGGAGAGGTTGCTCACTGTGATTTCAGGAGTACCCAGATTCAGTCACGCGGTGAGGTGGATCAACTTGTGTGGTGACGAATTCCGGCCGCCACAGGGTCGATTCCCCCCCAATCTGGCTATGGGTGATCCATCGGCAACCACACGAAGCACCGCGGCACGCCACGGACCTCCGGATGCCAGTCCTAGGCGAGGACAACACCGACGCCTCGCCCAGCATGCGACACTCGCTCTCTCCGGTAGTAGTGTCCACCGTATGGTTTGGGCAACAGAAGGGGAGGAAAGAACGACGCACTGGCTTTTATTAATGAAGCTGGTGCTCCCGGGCGATCCGCATGGAAGGTGCGGAGTTGGTTGAGGGAGGTCCAGCTTCTCTGACGAAGGAATCAGCACGTGCAGTCGTGGCGAGGTGGAGAGGTTCTAACTGAAGGGGGCCACCAGGCAGCGCTACAAGAGGTGGGCGCAGACCTGGCAAAGGGGGCCCAACGGTCATCCGATCACCCCGAGAGGAAACTGGTCTCAGTCATTGCCCCCGCGGACCCACTTGTCAGCGCCGTGGCACGCGCGTGTCTGGCCATGCGGGGCACGTTAGTGGGTCGCCCGGTGGGAATCGGCCCAATAGCGGTTTTCCATTTTCCTTTCCATTTTTCTTTCCTTTCCTGCTTTCTTTTTCCTATTTCTTTCATTTTCAGTTTTAAGTTTCAAATTTGAATTCATATTTGTGGAGTTCATACCTAAGTTAAATGTTTATATTCAAATAACAATATGAAACGAATTTATTTATTTATACATTTATTTTATCTATTTTGTATAGTATTTTTCTTCTCTTTTCTCAAATTCTAGAATTCCATTTAGATATTTATTTCCAAATTGGACTACTAATATATTTCTATTAACATTATCCCAAATGCACACACAAAGAAACTCCAACATGATGCATAGTTTATTTAGGGGTTATTAGCCAATTAACCCTTTTTAATTAGGGTTAATCCATGTTACAACAAATAGAGGTAAGACACATAAGGGAATTATTTCCTTTGATATGGGTTACAAGTTTGGGTATTACAGATTGTACTGTTGATGAGCTCCGGCTTCATCTATGTTATGGATAGCCTTTGAATCTGTCCAGTCCCTTCAGCCCTTCTAGCAGCCTTTTAACTTCCATGCACAGCTATGGGACCCTGGTCAGATGGTATCTTCATGCATAGATATGTTGGATGGAGTATTGCTTCGAAGGCATTTAATGTTCCTCGACCAATGATTGCATTGTAAGGATATTCCATATAAACAATGTCGAAAACAACTTGCTATGTTCTTGTGTTATGAACATAACCGAAGGTAATTGGCATTGTTATCTTTCCGAATGCCACTATCTGCCTTCCTCCGAAGCCACACAAGGGATGTGTTGCATCATGTATCTTATCATCCTGCTCCTGCATCTGCCTGAAGGCTTTTGCAAAGATGATATCTGCTGCACTGCCTGTGTTTACAAGGACGTTGTGCACTAGGAATCCCTTGATGACACAAGATATGACCATTGCATCATTATGAGGGTAGTCCTTGAGCTGAAGGTCTTCCTAGGAGAAGGTGATTGGTATGTGAGACCACTTGGACATGATGAAGGGTCCCTAAACTCCAACATGTTGTACCCTTCTTTGTGCCTCCTCCTTCTGCTTCTTGTTAGCTGGTTCAGAACTTGAACTGCCCGTGATTGGGAGCACCAGCTTTGTAGCTGAAGGTGTCACAGTTTGGGTTCCTTGCGAAGCCATTGCCGCGGTCGTGGAAATGAGTTCACACATGGTGGGCGCCAATGTTGGTCACTTGTTCTCAAATGTTGCGAATTAAGAATAAGGCAACACAATTGTTAAATATTAAGGATGAAGGCATCTACGCCCCTGGATTGGTTTTAGTGATTAATGACAACGTAATATTATGTGACTAACGTGTGTTTTGCAGAGCAAATGGTAAATTAGGTTGCATTATAGGAAGTTGTACTACAACGATGAAAACAATCCCTGAGATGAGAACTTGAAGCGATGGCCGAAACAACGAATCAAAAGATGAAGGTCTTCGTATTCCGAGTGTCGAAGGAGTTGCGAACACTCGATATAGAATTAGGTCTTCTTTTTTATTTTAGACGTACTATAAAGAGGGGTTGTGGATGAGTAGTTTGACCAAGAGAATTCTAGTGTAGTTTTGGTGCATATTCACACTCACATCTAGTGCTAGGCATCACTCTATAACACACTCACGAGTTAGAACGAAAACGGATTAAAAAATCAGAAGGAAAAAGAAGTTAGGGTTTTTGTCTTAGGGGCACTGGACTGTCTGGTGTGCACCGGACTGTCCGGTGCGCCCTCTGACAGTGGGGCCAACCAGCCTCGGGAACAGCGCCTCTGTCCCAGAGAAAACCCGAGAGCAACGAGTTGGGAAAGAATTTTAGCCACCACACCGGACTGTCCGGTGTGCACCGCACAAGTACTATTCACTTTCTGGTGTGCCATCAGCCCAACAGCTAGATGTCAGAACTAGCCGTTGGAGACGACCGTTGGCGCACCGGTGGTGCACCAGACTGTCTGGCGTGCCCATGCATAGAATAGCCTAGTAACGACTAGTTTGGTGGGTGAGGCTATTTATACCCCTCCACCTACCATATTGAGAGTCTTGCTGCCCACATTGGTGACCATACATTGCTAGAGCATTGCAAGCACCACAAAGCATAGTGAGGTGATTAGAAAATCCCAATCTCGCATTAGGACCTCATTAGTGCAAGTGAGATCCACCTAGAGCACACACCACATGCATTACGCTTCTCTTGGTCAAGTGAAAGTCTATGGCTTATTACTCTTGGTGATCGGCATCACCTAGATGACTTGGTGGCGTTTGGATTACGGTGATCGCCTTGGAGAATTTGTTGGTGACCCGGTTCGAGATTGTAAGCGGTCATGAGGGATCCACCGCGCCGGAGTGGAAAAGGATCACCTCATAGTGAGCACTTGGTTCTTGCGAGGACTAAGGGGAGCGATACCCTTGCGCGGGTGCTCCAACGAGGACTAGGGAAGAGTGCCGACTATTCGATACCTCGGCAAAAAAATTGGAGGAGTCTTCTAAATGTTGCTTTACATTCCGCATTTAATTCAAGCATTTTACTATTGGGGGCCTTCGTCTTCCGAAGGTCCTCAAAAACATGATTAACAATGTTTCCCAAGTGTAATATATGTACAGGAACCTTCGGACTCGGAATGAAGCTGTACATAATATGAAAAGCATGGTTGGGACGAAGGTTGAACCAGCTACGCGCAAGGAAGCTTCAGCTCAGTAGCAGAAAAAGGAACCGACTTAAGGAGGAAAAGGCTATCTAGTCCTCGATAGATTGTCCTTAAGTCAATAGTAAACATGAAGGGCATGAATGTAATTTTACACAGGCTGCGCCCTGTGCCTATAAATAGATGAACAGTACCCCCGTACTGTTCACGCTGACTTGTATTCGCTCGTGCGTCACACTTGATTTTCGCCTTCTATCAAGCCGAAGGTACAAATGTAATTCAATATTGTTCTTGTTTATCCATGATGATATAATAAAGATATATTAATGATGTCATATGATTATTCATGTTCTCTCTTATATTTCATATGCTTCTTCTTTAATTAACATATACTGCGATGATGAAGGTTCGTCCTTCAAGACCTTCGTCTGAAGATCATTACATCCTAAGGGAGATAATGCTTCAAAGGACGAAGGGCATTAACTTTTAACATTTTGTGTTGCCTTGTTCTTAATTCATAGCATTTGAGAACAAGTTCCCAACATTGGCACCCACCTCCGGTGTACTCACTTCCACAATCTTCGGCAAAGCATCAACCTTCATCATGCCGCCGAAGAAGACAACAATGCCAGGGGCTGCACTGCAGCCACTGGACATAAACCAAGAGACTCTCTCTCTCTCTCTGAGAGGCCAGAAGCCAAAAGAGAAAGGCCACCAGTCCAACACTTCAGGAGGAGGAGTTGGACCAGAAGGTTAGGGACCTAGAAATCATTCACCAGCAGGTGCAAAGGAAAAAGGAGAAGATGGCCCGGCTGGCCGACCTTCAGAAGAAGATCGATGAAGCTGCTGAGGAAGTGCGTCATCTTACTCAAGATGATCATGACCGAAGGCCCCAACACAGGGAGCTTCGTCAAGAGGGCTCATTCAACGAAGATGAATGGTACGATGATTTTAATCACGGTAGCTTTACTTTTTATGATGCTTCTCCCCTGGCAGCAGAATTGCAGGCTATCCCATGTCCACAATCCTACAAGCCACCTCAGCTACCCATGTACGATGGGCACTCGAGCCCAAAGCAATTCTTGATGAGCTATGAGGCAACAATATCCTCATATGGAGGCAACACAGCTGTCATGGCAAAGTCCTTCGTCATGGCAGTCAGAAATGTGGCCTAGACATGGTACTCTTCTCTCCGGCGAGGGACAATCACGTCATGGCAGAAGCTCAAGGACATGCTGGTTACCAGTTTTCAAGGCTTTCAGACGAAGCCAGTCATAGCTCAGGCCTTGTTCCAGTGCACACAAGATCATGAGGAATACCTTCAGGCGTATGTCCGAAGGTTCTTGCGACTGAGAGCACAAGCGGCCATAGTGCCCAATGAAATTATCATTGAGGCCATGATCAAGGGTCTTCGGCCAGGACCTACGGCCCAATACTTCGCCAAAAAACCCCCCAGACTCTGGAGAAGCTGCTTCAGAAAATGGATGAGTACATCCAGGCTGATAATGACTTTCGACAAAGAAGGGAGGAAGCTTATAGATTTTCTGAGATGACTAGGGGCTTCGGAGGGAGAATCCATCCTAGGCATGTCAGATCAATCCATAGCTCTAGTCAGAATGATGACAAAGGAAGTCACCTTCAGAGGCCACAACACACCTCACAGTCTTTGGGACAGTAGCAAAGCTCCTTCAGGCCACTAGCTCCAAGAGGCAGAGGCGGTAGGGGCTTCGAAGGAAGATATGGGGATCAGCACAGGAAAATCTATTGCTTATTCTGTGGTGAGGACAAGGGCCACACTACAAGAACGTGCCAAATCACTATTCTGAAGCAAAAAGAGATTGCCGAAGCAGAAGCTCGGCAGAATCAGCCGAAGCAGGTTTTACATACTGCTTCGTGCCACTCTCCTTACATACCAGAATATGTGGGAAATCAACCTGTAGCTTCTGTTGCTTCAGCAAGCCATTCACAAGCTTCTTGGCCTCAACTTCCACCACCACCACCACTGCAACCTACTTATTCTCGAAGCCAGCAGCTAGAAGGGCGTCAGCACTCTCAACAACAACGTGACTTCAGGGAGGAGTCCAAAGCTCGTACAGTCAATAGTACTGTACCAGAATCAAAGCACATATGCTGAGCAATATCCTGCTTCTGAAATACTTTTGTCTTCTAGGCTATTTTGTTTTTTGAATAAGGAACAAGCAATGAAAACTTAGATTTAACTTCTTGTAATGATTTTGCTTCTATCAGAATGAGATATATCTTCCTCACAGATTTACGAAGCTCAAAAGTCGTTCCTAAGGGAATGCAGAGCCAAAATTGACGAAGATACAAAAGTCATTCCTAAGGGAGCGCAGTGTAAGTTTTCTGCTCTAAAGTTGTTCCTAAGGGAATGCAGAGCCAAAATTGACGAAGCTACAAAAAGTCGTTCCTAAGGGAGCGCAGCGTAAGTTTTCTGCTCAAAAGTCGTTCCAAAGGGAAAGCAGAGCCAAATACCGCCGAAATATAAGGCGAAGAAGTTCAAAAGTCATTCCTAAGGGGATGCAGAACTTATACCACCGAAATAGAAGGCAAAGAAGTTCAAAAGACGTTCTTAAGGGGATGTAGAACTTATATCACCGAAATAGAAGGTGAAGAAGCTCAAAAGTCGTTCCTAAGGGGATGTAGAGCTTGTGTGTTCCAATGTGGGCATGTGGGTGTGTGTCTTCGGCATTCTCATCATTTTGCATCATATCATCACATCATTTCGCATAACATTACATCATACATTATATTGCATCAATGACACAAGAATCGAATACGGAGCCAATCTTCGGCAAATGCTTCGTCAAAATGAAAATGTGCTAAGGCACGAAGTAAGCTTCAAGAAATACAGCTTTATCAGCCTTGTCACAAGAAGGGATCTCTTTCTTTATGAAGCATGAAAAGAAGGGAAGGTGTTTTTTCGCCGAAGGCTCAAAAACAGTATGTATGTAAGTTTCATGCATCGCAAAGAAATAAATTACAATAATTTACATATTCGATTCAAGGTTACATACATCAAATATTACATAGTCTTGTTACAATAAAAGCTTAATGTTCATTCCATTGTTTCATACATCGAGCATTTCAAAATAATTTTATAATGGAGTCTATTCTTCTCTAAGAACTTTTTTCATAACTTCGTTTATAAGTTTGTCGACAACTTCGTCAATAATGGAGTCCGCCATGTTTATAATGTCCAGCGCTTCCTTCATTTTTGGATCAGTTAGGGGATCGTACGGTTCTGGTGGCGGAGATAGTTCAGCTGAAGTAGGTAAAATTGATTTGTTCGAAGCCGCAAAACAAGTACCGAAGCTAAAAAACCAAAAAATAATACCTATACGCCTTTCGTGTTCTGCAGCTTCTTCAGCTCGTTTTGCTTCTGCTCGAGCGTCGTGGGTGTCTTTTTTCACTCTTTTTTATAATATCATGGGCCAGCTCTCGGCCACCATTCACCCAGACATCATTATAAAATTTCCCGCCCATTAAAGTTGCTTCAGCTGAAGGATCCTTCGTATCATCTACGGAGAAGGCAGCTTCGGGCTGGGCCATGACTTTAACGTGATCACATCTGGCCTTCTCCAAGATGGCTGAAATTCCCCGCGCACCAGAAAAAGCGCAAACATCCCACGATCACTCAAAATTTCTTCGAAGGCTTCGGCTTCTCCACTTATCCATTCAATGACGCCCTCGGGGTCGCCTCGTATGAAGTTTTCTTCAGTAGAGTAGGCGCCCACTTTGGCGAAGCTAGTTTTCAATTTCTTCACACAATCCAAGGATTTCTCGAAGCACCTTTCCTTGGATTCGCGAAGTTCTTCAACATTTTTCTCTAGATAATTTTTTCCAATATTCGCTGATTTCTTGATTAGCCTGTGCGAGCGCGCAGTTCTCTTTAGCTATCTCCGAAGGTCTTCAGTTTCGGTTTTCTGGGGTTCAGCCTGAGTTTTATAATTAGCTTCGTCTTCCTTTACTTTGTTTACCAATGAAATCAATATTTTGTCTTTCTCTAGACCTTCGTTTCTTAATTCAATCACCTCGGACCGAAGGTTGTTAAGAGCCATTATACAACTCTCGTCTTCAATATTCTTTTGTGCCCTCAAGGCATTACTAAGAATCAAGCCCTGTAAAAAAGAAGAAAGAATTGAGTATGACAATGAAATACATTGGTTTCCAACTTAAAAGTTAACTTTTATACCTTTATACTGTTGTATGCTAGGCTATCAGCAAGATCATCCTTCGAAAAAATCGAAAGGCCATCTTCCAGCTTCGGGAATCCTATACTTTTAGCTATCTCCCGGCAAACAGATATCTCTTTGTTGTCCGGGAGACAGTATAAGAAGTCGTCATCGTTAGTGCCGTTAAACACTAAAGCTCCCTTCAAATATTTCAATTTTCGTGCATAGTGTCTGGCTTCTAGAACTTCTTCTTTGGACAACTTTTTCCCCGAAGCATGACGATAAATATAATCAGCATCCTCGACAGCGGCTTCGGGGGTAGGAGACTTTGCCCTTTCTCCCGCGTCTGGCCCTTCTGCCATGCCAGCGTCTGAAGCCTGTGGATCAGCTTTATCTTCAGGCGCGACGACTTTTGTCTCAATAGGCGCTAAAGGCCTAGCTTTGGCCACATCTTGGACTTTGGGAGCTTCAGCAATTTTCTTAGGAGCAGGGCTCAAGGCCTTTGTAGTCTTTATAACAGCGTCTAGCACGCTGGCCATCCTCCTCCTCTTGGGAGTTGCAATAGGAGCTTTATGCATCTTCGGCAAATCTGCTGCTGCCGGTGGGCTCAAGATTTCTAGCATTTTTATCACTTTTTCCACCGGTGGCTCTTCGGCCTTATCATCTCTAGCTTCAACTAGCCCAACTATAAGCACCTTCGGTACTACAATCGGCTCTTCAGTATTCTGCACAATCGGAGCAGCTCTCTTTGCTTCGACAGCTGAAGAGGTTCCCGCGCCAACTTTAGGCACCACGGCCGATTCAATGTAACGCAACCGGTGGGTCAGAACCTTCATCTTTTTGCCCTTCGGCTCAGCTGCAATGGCCGAAGCGGAAGCTTTTCTCTTTTTCTCTTGCCCCCATAGCAGGTAATGGTAATCAGGGTATATGAAGCCAATAGCATCAAATACCCTATTCAATCTTTTCTTGGCCCAACCTTCGAAAGCTACCGACAAAGCATTATCTTCGGCCTTGGAGTATGCCCCAAGTAGCTCATCACTGGTAGCTTCAATGCACTTCAGCCAGTCATCATCTGGCTCATCAAACTTCTCCCTAAATCTGAAAGTATACTTCAATCGGACCAGACCTCCCTCACTGGAGTCGGCTGTGGTCTCCTTCGGCATATCCCAGCTCTCCATAAGTGGCCATACCCTGAAGGCTATGTGCTCTTGAATTAAATCCCTCATGCTAATAAAGGAGCACACAGTGCTAAAGGCCTTCTGACACTCTTCAACGTCGCTATCAATATTCACCTTCGGCCTTTGGAGGCCGAAGTGGGACCAGATGGGGCGCTGGATAACTTCCTTGATATCTTCTCTTTTCTTTAAATCATTTTTAACGTAAAACCACTCTATCCAGGCTCCGGGCCATCTTTTCCAGAATGTTGGCACTGGGTGGCTTGCATTGGGGCGAGCAATAAATCCATAACAACCGAAGTTGTTGTGGTACTGTTCTTTGCCAGTAGCTGAGACAGAACCTCCCAAGTCATTAGGCCCACCTACAGTTGTCCTTGTCCAACGGACCTCAGACAACCCTGCAGGTGCCCCTGATCACTTGACGAGTTTGGTATCTGTATTCCTTACCTTGCCCAAGAGCGTTTCACTCATCACGCAGACATTAAAATACATCGGAGGTACAAGAATGCAGAAGCAGTTACAATAACTTACTTTATATTAAAGTAAGAAAGAGTTATATTATTACAGACCAGAGCAATATAAGAGTGCTGAGTATTATTATTACATAACCTAGGAGGCAAAAACCCCTCCCGATAAACAGTAAAAAGTTTTTCTTAAAGGAGGACACTTCCTCCCGCAGCTTCAGTCTTGATTTTCTTCTTTGGGCACCACCTTGGAACAGAAGCAACAAAAGTTTGCTGCTTCTTCACCTAAAACAACATGGGACAAAGCCCTGAGTACGAAATGTACTTTTGCAAGTCTTACCCGTCAAAATAAAAGACTCTCAAGGATATGCTGGCCTTTGGGGATCAAGGTATGACTTTTCAATAATCAATGACTCTGTTTGCAGAAATGCTTACTAATAATGGATCCTTAAAAGTCCAGTTTTATTAGCAAGTTAAGTCATTACCTAAGCTTTAGAGTTCTTTCTACCCTAGTTGAAGCACTTGACCTATACTAGCCAATTTCTTTTCAACCCTTCTTATTCACTGGAATGCTACGTGTAGGGCAGTGACCAAGTCTTCATGCACTACAGGAAAACACTTAATTCCCGTCGGCCTGAAACCGACGGGAATAAGCCCTAAACCGACGGGAATAAGTAATTCCCGTCGGTTTAGGGCTTATTCCCGTCGGTTTCAGGCCGACGGGCGTCCCTTGTCGGGGATAAGGTTGTCCCCGTCGGCGGCTGACGGGAATAATTAATTCCCGTCAGCTAGATAGTGGCCGACGGGAATTAAGGCTAATTCCCGTCGGTTCCCTAGGCCGACGGGAGTTATTAATTAATTCCCGTCGGTTCCCTAGGCCGACGGGAGTTATTAA
Organism: Zea luxurians; assembly: GCA_029449295.1. Classification (NCBI taxonomy): domain Eukaryota; kingdom Viridiplantae; phylum Streptophyta; class Magnoliopsida; order Poales; family Poaceae; genus Zea; species Zea luxurians. The sequence goes on along the minus strand of JAOPSE010000045.1, from coordinate 4,384,889 downwards.
TTAATTCCCGTCGGTTCCCTAGGCCGAGGGAGTTATTAATTAATTCCCGTCGGCCCCACGTGGCCGACGGGAATTAACTGGGCCGACGGGAGTTAGTAGTTAATTCCCGTCGGTTCGACCATAACCGACGGGAATTAACTGGGCCGACGGGAATTACTGTATACTGCTACAAAAACAGCACTAAATTATGTCACTATTTCTGCACACATAACATATATCAAACATAATCACATATAACAGCCACATTACAAACACATGTAGAGATACGACATCCACAAACACATGCATTTAGACATAGTGCATTTATAATTAAAACATCCACCAACGTGTACGACATAGTATTCAAACATAACATCCACCAACATCAAACAACGAGTACGACATAGTATTGAACATAACATCCATCAATGAGTACGACATTTCAAACATAAGTTTAAGTGTTTAGAGATAACCACCACTTGGGTGGTTAGAGCTTTGACCGCTGCCGCCTTCACCACCAGGAGGAGGGAACGCGAAGAGCGAGTCAACAAATCCAGTCCCTACTGCTGGATCAGACCCACTGCCACCCGCTTTAGGCGTAACCTATGCAAGTTAGCAAATATCAACATGTTAAATGCAAATATCAAAAAGTATACAAGTGTATAAATTAATGGAGAGTTATCAAACGTACCCTATCTCCAGGTGCAGGTATATGTGTCGGAGGGGTGGTGAACTGTGGTGGTGGAACTGGTGTGTTTGCAAATTGGCTCCATTGTGGTGGCGGTGGAAAATTTGATGTCATGCCCTGTTGCTGCATTAACTGTTAAACACATATGTGTTACTACTGAAGATGTTGTATTGAAATATAATAATTTAGAGTTCGGATTATGTGTACTCACTTGATACATCGCTTGATTATGAGCATTGCAAGCTTCCATAAATTCGCGTTGTTGTCTCATCTCTTCACGCATCCTCATAATCTCCAACTCCTGCTCGTTCGGTCGACGAGAGCATGAGCTACGGGAAGATGAACCCGTCCTCTGAGATCTCACCGACGACGAGTCAATGAATCCGTCGAAGAGTGCGTATCTATAAGTGATTCAAAAAATGTTATTACTGCATAATCAATTTAGTGTCAACCATATAATTTCATAAGTTAGAGCTTACCGTCCATGCGCTTTGCCACCACCACTTGCGTACACCACCGAGGGATCCACCGGTTCATGGCGCCAGTCGTAGTCAGGGCCATGGCGACGAACCATCTCCTCCCCATATGCCGCCTATACATCATTCACAACCTTACAAATGCAGGAATTTATATACTTTGAACGTTTGAACTTTTGAGCCAAAACTCACCAAGCGATCCGTGGCTGTCTGGCTGCAGAGCTGGTCAGGGTTGTTCGGGTCTGGTCCTTTGTGGCCCTCCTGGTACACCTCAATGTCACTAGGCTTTTGGCCACTCGTAGCTTCTTGTATAAACAAAAAACATTCATAAGCAATCGTATTATTTGTTGATCGACATAGAAAGATCAAACTTACCATTCTTTTAGCTTTTCGTATCATGTCGTCACCGCCAAACTTGTGGTTAGGATTGGTTCCTCGACATTGTCTGTGATGCGCTGACGCTTTCTGGAAGCCTTCGGAAGCCCAATATCGACACCAAGCATAGTACGCATCAGGCACGGGCGCCATCCATGGAACCATCACCTGCACACACACAATGTTACATATTATATCAATCACAACAATAAATATAAAGGGTAAAACAAATTGAATACTAACCTCACGATATTGATCCTCAGTCAAATATATCTTTGAGGACCCTTCCTTTTTATTCAAGGGGCCTGCTTCTTCTGGATGCTTTTGAAAATACAGGTTTGTAGCCTGAATTCTCGCATAGTATATAGCATCCTTCACCAGCTTCTTTGCATTGTTTTGCAAGACACGTTCAGCGTGCCCCATGTAATCCTCTCCGTCAGGCAACCGATATCGAAGCTACAACATAAAGAATACAAATACAATGGTATAAGTCATAGATTTACCATATTAAGAAACATAACAAAAATAATAAAGAATTCATACCCAAAAGTCATTACGCACAAGTCCCTGTCTGTCGGTGTGGTTTCGTTCCTTTTTAAACTTGTACTCATCCCAGGTACTGACGAGCACCTCATCCTCGGTATCACCGTTTGACACCTTCACTATACCAGGGTAGTGAAGGCGGCAAAGAGAACCCAACGTAAGGTTAACCTGAGTGTGGTGTCCCTTGCCGTCGAAGGACAGGTCCTCCCAATTCCTGCATTACACAAAAACATTAATAATACACATAATAGTTATATGAGATAAGTTAATATATTACACTCACCGATCTCCATGTGGCATGATTAAAGTCCTATCAGCCTCTCGCTCTATCGCGTGACGAGGCTTTACTGAGTGGCTTTTTCTTGAGCGACGTGTGCGTGTCGCTGAAGAGCCTCCCGAGCCATCATCCATCGGGTTGTCAGTCGGTTCGCCCTGTTGGCCCCACTGGTCCCACGCCTGTTGCTGCTCTCTCTGGTGGTCCCACTGGTCCCATGGCTGGTGATACTGTGCGGCCTGGTCCCATGTCCTGTGCTCCACCTCCTCATTGTGCTCCACCTCCTCATTGTGCTGCTCAGCCTCATTGTGCTGCTCCTCCTCAATGTGCTGCTCCTCAGTGTGCTGCTCATCCTGGTACATACAACTCAAGATTTATTTGTAAATATGTAAATAAATTTATTTGTACAAGATATGTTACCTCATCTCCATGTACCGCGCTCAACAGCTCTCGACGTCTGCTGCTGCTCGAAGAACTGCCCTGAAAAAGGCCCAGGCCCTTGAACAACCCTTTCACTGACTTCTTTGATTTTGGCGGCATCCTGCATAAAAAATAAGAAATTATTCATTAGTGCATCAAAAATGACATAATACTTAAAATATAAACAAATGAAATAACAAAACAACTTTACTTGTTAAATATCATCAAAATCAGGATCTATTTGTTCTCTTCTATGCAGAGGTCGCCATGTAACTTTTCTCCTAACAGGTTGTCTTCTCCGCCTCTCAGGAAAAGTTAAGTCGTTAACGTCTGCGACTAGTGAATCTAATGCCGGTGCAGGATCAATATGAAAACTAGTTGGCAACTCTTCTTCTTGAAACACCTCATCAACCTGCTCAAGGTGACCAATTTGATATTCGTCCTCACCAGGAGTGTATAGGTGTTCGCGGGGATTTACATTGTACACAACCCTCCATTTAGACAACTTTTTGCATGGATATGTCGAGAAATAAATTTGGTCTGCTTGATGGGCAAGGATATACGTGTCGTGTCCTTGAAGCGATTTCTCAGGTTGGATCTGTGTCATCCCAAATTCGGTCCTATAATACTTCGGGTCATACCATTTACACTCAAAGAAAACTAGCGCTAAAGGCTTATTTCCAGCAAATGTAATCTCGATTATATTTTTGATTTTCCCATAATAGCAGGCTTCGTGTCCTTCCATGTCGGTTGCCCTAGTAACGACTCCACTATTTTGAGTGGCGGCCATAGGATGACTTGATTCGAAAATGCTTGAACGAAAGCGATATCCATTAACGTCGTAACGTCCATAGCTTTTGGCAGTTACGCTTCCAATAGATAACTGACGTAAGTCATCATTCAAATTCATTTCCTCCCCAAACTGTCAATCATGCCACAAAGCATTAGCAAATTCTGTAATATTAGTTAACTGAAATTAGCTCTCGGACCCACATAATTAAGACTTACACAGTCCCGAAGCCACATAATGAAATTAGGTCGCCCATGCATACCATCGCGTCGCAATTTGTCTATGTCTCTCGCTGTTGGCCTACCGAGACACCTCATGTTTTGTTCATCAAACTCGCTGTCGAATATTATTGTGTGACATGAGATATTTGATAACATAAACTAATTCACATATGAACAGTTTAAGAAAATAAGTCTTACACAAAGTATTTCTCCACCTCAGGCATATTCGTGAACATGTACAGTAAAGCAGACTTCCGTTCTTCCATACTGAGGTGATATGCCTTGGGTGGACCAACGACTTTGCCGTTTGTCTGAAAAATCGAAAGATCACTACAAGGAGGCATCTCTCGTTCATCATCATGGTACCTTTTCTTTCGAGCAAATACATTATGTTCTTCTGCAAAATAACAACTTGTGAAGTGTGCTACCTCCTTAAGTTTAAATTGTTCCGCAATACATCCTTCAACTCTTGCCTTATTGCCCACCATTGCTCTAAGCTTCTTTAAAGCTCTTTCTATATGAAACATCCACCTATACTGAACAGGACCACCGACCTTAGCCTCATATGGAAGATGTATAAAGAGATGCTGCATAGGATTGAAGAAACCCAGTGGAAATATTTTTTCCAATTTGCACAAAAGCACTGGTGCCTCTTTCTCCAGCTGTTCCATCACATCTCTTCTGATTTCTTTAGCACACAACTGTCTGTAGAAATAGCTAACTTCAGCTAACGTTTTCCACACAGCTTCTGAAATGTATCCACGAAACATTACAGGCATGAGCCTCTCCATAATTATGTGGAAGTCATGGCTCTTCAGTCCATTCATCTTCATTGTCTTCAAGTTCACAGATCTTCTAAAACCAGCGGCATAACCATCGGGGAATTTAATATCCTTCATCCACTTCATCACTTCTTTCCGTTGCTTAGATTTCAGACAATAGTCAGCTTTTGGTTTGCCTCCGTTTTCTCTAAGCACCAGGGTTGGACGATCACATATCACTGCTAAGTCCATGCGTGCCTTGTCATTGTCTTTCGTTTTATCAGGGAAATCCATGCATGTATTTATGAGGGCTTGGCAAAAGTTACTCTCTTGATGCATGACATCGATGTTGTGCATCAAAATCAATGACTTAGCATAAGGAAGCTCCCACAAGCCACATATGTGAGTCCAGTTATGCTCCTCACCAAAACCTTGATACCTTTTCCCACTCTCGTCTAGGACAAGTTTCATATGCTCTTCTGTAATTTCTATCCCACTACGTCGCTTGGGCGGTCCCTTCATGACAATGATGCCCTTCCTAAATTCCTTTCTCTGCCTTCTGAAGGGGTGATTGAAGGGTAGAAAACATCTATGACAATCAAAGTAACATATCTTGCCACCAGCACTAAGACGAAAACAATCTGTATCTTTAGCACAATAAGGACACGTCAATCTACCATGCACGCTCCATCCAGAGAAAATACCATACGCCATAAAATCATGAACCGAGAACAGATATGCAACACGAAGATTGAATTTCTGCTTCTTGAAGCAGTCATAGGCTTCCACACCTTGCCATAGCTTCTTTAACTCTTCAATCAGTGGTTGAAGCATCACATTGAGGCGTACGCCAGGATGCTCAGGCCCAGGTATAACAAGACATAGGAACATAAACTCATATTTCATGCAAAGAGCAGGTGGAAGGTTGTACGGTATGGCAATGACAGGCCAACATGAATACGACGCAGCGGTCATATTGAACGGCGTGAAACCATCAGTTGCCAAGCCGATACGAATGTTTCTTGCATCGCTGGCAAAATCTGGATCAAATTTGTCAAGAGCCTTCCATGCATCACTATCTGACGGGTGCACCATTAACCCATCTTGTCTGTCCGTACAATCTTTATGCCACCTCATGTGCATAGCGGTCTTCCTCGAGAGAAACAAACGTTTCACTCTAGGAGTGAGAGGCATGTACCGAAGCTGTTTATGTGCAACCTTTGTCACCACCTTCTCCCCATCTTCATTTACAAGCTCCACGTACCTCGACTTCCCACATTTTAAGCATTTCTGTTCTCTGTCATGTTCCTTCCAAAAAAGCATACAGTTGTCTTGGCAAACATCAATCTTCTCATACTCCATACCAAGACCTTCAAGCAATTTCTTGGACTGGTACATGTCTTTGGGCATCTTGTGACCCGTAGGAAGAACCTCGCTAATCAAATCCACAAGCTCCTTGTAACAATTAATTGAGAATGCAAACTTGGACTTGATTGACATCAGCCGGGTCACGAATTCCAGTACGGTCACGTCAGTGTGCCCGTGAAGAGGCTCTTCTGACGCTTTGAGTAGGTTGAAGAACTTCTGAACCTCCGGTGTAGGTGAATCATGATGATCTGGTGCCAGTTCAGGCTGCAGATCCTCAAGCATCTGGTCCATCCTATCAACATCATCTTCACCGTCATCAACTTCTACTTCTACTGCTCGTTTAACATCTTCACCATGGAGATACCAGACCTTATATCCTGGCACGAAACCATGCGAACACAGGTGTAGTGTGACCTGCCTCTTGGTGTGGCTCGTCATATTTCTACATTTATTGCATGGACACCTAATATTATCTATTTGTGACAAAGCAGCTGCATGGTCCAGAAACATCTGCGTCTTGGCAAACCATTCACTTGTGTGACATCCACCCTTCTTGAAACCTTCATACATCCAATCACGTCTATCACCCATTATTGCGGCTGTGTGTACGAGTAAAGAGTGCGTGTGAGACAATCATGTTTCTACACGTCACACATATATACATCTATAGGTAAGTAGTATATAAAACTATATATATACATAAATAACTATATATACACATAAATAACATCAAATTAACATGATATTCATCAATTAACAATATTTGCAAACATCCAATCCATCAAATTAAATTATAATTGCAGAACATCAAATTCATTACCTATAACATCAAATCTATCAAATTGATTAATGCTTGCATAACATCAATTTCATTAAATAATAACATCAAATACATCATATCATATTTACAAAATCAAGTTATAAATAACAAATATCATACATCAAATAATATTAGGTCAAACCATACTAACAAATAACAATATTAAACAAATTATAATCGCATTACAGCTAACTCCCGTCGGCCATAAAAACCGACGAAAATTAAAACATAAATCATTTGTTAAATCAACTATAATAATAGAATTAATATTTACCTAACATCAAGCCACACATGATATTAAAACTAGCAAGTATAATGCATAACTCCCGTCGGCCACAAAAAACCGACGAAAATAATCACATATTAATTCACATTTAGAAATAAGATTATACCTCGACGACTCGAACTTGAACGCGGACCGGATGGCGAGCCCTCGGTTTCGGTGGTTGACCGGTGCGTCGAGGCACTGGCGGACGGCGGACGACGGTGGGCTGGGGACGGCGACGCTTGTGGACGGCGGTGGCCGCGTGGGGCAGCGGCGGCGCAGCTCGGGCAGGGGCGGCGGCGCGGCTAGGCGCGCGGGGCGTCGGCCAGGGGCGGCGGCGCAGCGCGGGCCGGGGCGGCGGCGTGGCTAGGCGCGCGGGCGTTGGGCAGGGGCGGCGGCGCAGCGCGGGGCGGGGGCGGCCTCGACGGCGGCCTCGGGCGGGGCGGGGGCGGCCTCGACGGCGGCTAGGCGCGCGGACATCGGGCAGGGGCGGCCTCGACGGCGGCCTCGGGTGGGGCGGCTCGGGGGCGGCCTCGACGGCGACCTCGGGCAGGGCGGCGCTCCGGCAGGGCGGCGGTCGAGCAGGGGCGGCGGCGCTCGGGTCGAGCAGGAGCAGGAGCGGTTTGAGTGAACGAAGAAGAATGAGCCCGCGCGTCCGTGGCTGGGCTCTAAAAAGATTAATCCCCGTCGGCCAGAACACAGGGCCGACGGGGATTAGTTAATCCCCGTCGGCTTGGGATGTGGCCGACGGGAATAAATATAATGCCCGTCGGCTATTTGGTGGCCGACGGCAATTAGTCTATTCCCGTCGGCCAGAGCGAAAGCCGACGGGAATTACCCTGGCCGACGGGGATCAGTAGAATTCTTGTAGTGATGTCCGCGAAGTTACGGTGATCCGAATCGATTATACTCAGCTGAGGATCTCCAATCACACGACATATGTAGCACTTAACCATTGCATACTGTCGGGGACCATAATTAAGGGTATCCTCAAGACTCCTAAATCTCAGCTGGTAACCCCCATCAGCACAAAGCTGCAAAGGCCTGATGGGTGCGATTAAGTCAAGGATCGGTCCATTCGAGGGACACGATCACGCCTCGCCCGAGCCCAGCCTCGGGCAAGGGTAGCCGACCCTGGAGGATCTACGTCTCGCCCGAGGACCCCCTCCAGCAACGGACACGCCTTCGGCTCGCCCAAGGCCCAGTCTTCACCAAGAAGCAACCTTGGCCAAATCGCCACGCCAACCGACCAAATCGCAGGGGCATTTAATGCAAAGGTAGCCTGACACCTTTATCCTGACGCACGCCCTCTAGTCGACAGAGCCGAAGTGACCGCAGTCACTTCGCCGCTCCACTGACCGGTCTGACAAGAGGACAGCGCCGCCTGCGCCGCTCCGACTGCTGAGCCACTCGACAGAGTGAGGCTGACAGCAGCCAAGCCCGGCCCTAGGCGCCATGGGAAACACCGCTCCGCCCGACCCCAGGGCTCGGACTCGGGCTCAGCCCCGGAAGACGACGAACTCCGCTTCGCCCGACCCCAGGGCTCGGACTCGGGCTCAGCCCCGGAAGACGACGAACTCCGCTTCGCCCGACCCTAGGGCTCGGACTCGGGCTCAGCCCCGGAAGACGATGAACTCCGCTTCGCCCGACCCCAGGGCTCGGACTCGGGCTCAGCCCAGGAAGATGACGAACTCCGCTTCACCCGACCCCAGGGCTCGGACTCGGGCTCAGCCCCGGAAGACGACGAACTCCGCTTTGCCCGAACCCAGGGCTCGGACTCGGGCTCAGCCCCGGAAGACGACGAACTCCGCTCCGCCCGACCCCAAGGCTCGGACTCGGGCTCAGCCCCAGAAGACGACGAACTCCGCTTCGCCCGACCCCAGGGCTCGGAGTCGGGCTCAGCCCCGAAGGACGACGAACTCCGCTTCGCCCGACCCCAGGGCTCGGACTCAGCCCTGGCCTCAGCCGACGGTCTCTGCCTTGTCCGACCCAGGGGCTCGGACTCGACCTCGACCTCGGAGGAGCCTCCTCCTCGCCCAACCTAGGGCACGGACCGACCACGTCAACCGGAGGCGCCATCATTACCCTACCCCGAGCTGGCTCAGGCTACGGGGAACAAGACCGGCGTCCCATCTGGCTCGCACTACTATACGAGTAATGATGGCGCCCCGCACGCTCCATGACAACGGTGGCTCTCAGCCCCCTTACGGAAGCAAGAGGACGTCAGCAAGGACTCGACAGCCCCGACAGCTGTCCTTCCGCCAGGCTCCAGCGCTCCTCCGACGGCCACGACACCACATGAACTGGGTGCCAAAACCTCTCCGGCTGCCACGATGGCATGTACTTAGGGCGCTAGCTCTCCTCCGCTAGACACGTTAGCACACTGCTACACCCCCATTGTACATCTGGATCCTCTCCTTACGCCTATAAAAGGAAGGTCCAAGGCCCTCTTACAGAGGGTTGGCCGCGCGGGGAAGGACGGGACGGCGCTCGCGCAAGGCCGCTCGCTCCCTCCCGTGTGGACGCTTGTAACCCCCTACTGCAAGCGCACCCGACCTGGGTGCGGGGCTAACACGAAGGCCGCGGGTTCCACCTCCCACGCCTGTCTCCCTCCGGCTGCTCTCCCCCCTTCGCGTTCCGCCTCGCGCCGAAACATCTGGGCTGGGGCACGCGGCGACAATTTACTCGTCGGTCCAGGGACCCCCCGGGTTTCAAAACACCGATAGTTGGCGCGCCAGGTAGGGGCCTGCTGCGTGTTGACGAGCAGCTTCCCGTCAAGCTCTAGATGGGCAGTCTCCAGCAACCTCTCTAGCTCGGGACGGTGTTCCGTTTCAGGAGTCTTGAGTTCATGTCCCTCGACGGCAGCTACGACATGATACTCCTTCCCCCGCCGCGCGGCAGCGACAATGGCGGTCGACAACCTGCCCGCCGCCGGGGAAATCGACGACGCCTTCCCCACATGGTGGAAGGATGACATTCGGGCTTGTCCCGTCCCCTCCCCCGCCGACGGAGGAGGAGGCGGGGCAACCAAGGCCAAGCAGGAGGCGACACCTCGTTGGCTGTCGAGCGAGTCGACGGCGCCGGTGCCCCAACGGAGAGCGCATCGGGCATCGGCCTCGCGTTTGAGACGAAGACGAGCGCCGTCTCCTCGCAACACACCAACCTCAAACAAACGGACGACGCCAGCACGCTCGCGAAGGACTCGCTGGGCGTCACCCTCGTACCTGAGACGACGGTGCAGTCAGTCCCTGACGTGACTTCGTCACCGCCCGTCGACCAAAAGGTACCGACCGATTCCCATCTTGCGCCTTTTGGATTCGGCCTCGACCCGCCAAGCAACTCCGCTTCGGTGGACATTCTCATAGAGGCGAGTCCAAACCTTATGGGGTATCGTGTGCGGTCACCCTGGGACCGGCTGACGGCCGTCTCGACCTACGGGCCCTCAGGGTCCGAGGAAGATGGCGAGCCCGACCTCTGTTGGGATTTCTCCGGACTTGGTAACCGCAGTGCCGTGCGGGACTTCATGACCGCATGCGACTACTGCCTTTCCAACTGTTCCAACGGTAGCCGCAGCCTCGGCGACGAGGACTGCGGTCCAAGTTGCGAATGTTTCCACGTCGATCTAGGGGGTCCCGGCGAAGGCAACCATCTTGGTATACCGGAGAACAGTGATCCCCCTAGGCCCGTGCCTCGCGTTGACATCCTTCGGGAGCTAGATGTGGTCCCCGTCCCGGCGGGGGGTCATGACCCACAGCTCGAGCAAATCCGCGAGATGCAGGCCAGGCTCGATGAGGGAGCAGGAACGCTTGAGCCGATCCGCCGGGACATCGGGCAGGAATGGGCGGGCCAACCTCCGGCCGGAGAAGCGCGTCATCTCCCCAGGGCATCCAACACCGCATCGCCGACGACGTCAGGGTAAGGCCGCCACCGGTTTCCAGTGGAGTCGGCCAGAACCTGGTTGCAGCGGCAATGCTTCTCCGCGCGATGCCGGAGCCATCAACCACCGAGGGGCGGCGTATCCAGGGAGAGCTCAAGAATCTCCTGGAGGACACCGCGGTCCGACGGGCCGAAAGCTCCGCCTCCCGAAGGCAGGGGTACCCCTCGGAACATCGCGCCGCGACTTCCCGATTCGTGCGGGAAGCCTCGGTCCACACCGGGCGCACGCGCAACACAGCGCCTGCGGCCCCGGGTCGCCTCGGCAACGAGCACCATCACCACAGCCGTCGGGCCCACCTCGACGAGAGGGTGCGCCGAGGCTACCACCCCAAGCATGGGGGACGCTACGACAGCGGGGAGGATCGGAGTCCTTCGCCCGAACCACCCGGTCCGCAGGCTTTCAGCCGCGCCATACAACGGGCGTCGTTCCCGACCCGGTTCCGAACCCCGACTACTATCACAAAGTACTTGGGGGAGACGAGACCGGAACTGTGGCTCGCGGACTATCGGCTGGCCTGCCAACTGGGTGGAACGGACGATGATAATCTCATCATCTGCAACCTCCCCCTGTTCCTCTCCGACACCGCTCGAGCCTGGTTGGAGCACCTACCTCCGGGGCAGATCTCCAACTGGGACGACCTGGTCCAAGCCTTCACCGGCAATTTCCAAGGCACGTACGTGCGCCCTGGAAACTCCTGGGATCTCCGAAGCTGCCGCCAGCAGCCGGGAGAACCTCTCCGGGATTACATCCGGTGATTCTCGAAGCAGCGCACCGAGCTGCCCAACGTCACCGATTCGGATGTCATCGGCGCGTTCCTCGCCGGCACCACCTGCCGCGACCTGGTGAGCAAGCTGGGTCGCAAGACCCCCACTAGGGCGAGCGAGCTGATGGACATCGTCACCAAGTTCGCCTCTGGCCAGGAGGCGGTTGAGGCCATCTTCCGGAAGGACGAGCAGCCCCAGGGCCGCCCACCGGAAGATGTCCCCGAGGCGTCAACTCAGCGCGGCACCAAGAAGAAAGGCAAGAAGAAGTCGCAAGCGAAACGCGACGCCGCCGACGCGGACCTTGTCGCCGCTGCCGAGTACAAGAACCCTCGGAAACCTCCCGGAGGTGCCAACCTCTTCGACAAGATGCTCAAGGAGCCGTGCCCCTATCATCAGGGGCCCGTCAAGCACACCCTTGAGGAGTGTGCCATGCTTCGACGCCACTTTCACAAGGCCGGGCCACCGCGGAGGGTGGCAGGGCTGTCGACGACGCTAAGAAGGAAGATCACAAGGCAGGAGAGTTCCCCGAGGTCCGCGACTGCTTCATGATCTATGGTGGGCAAGTGGCAAACGCCTCGGCTCGGCACCGCAAGCAAGAGCGTCGGGAGGTCTACTCGGTAAAGGTGGCGGCGCCAGTCTACCTAGACTGGTCCGACAAGCCCATCACCTTCGACCGGGCCGACCATCCCGAACATGTGCCGAGCCCGGGGAAATACCCGCTCGTTGTCGACCCCATCATCGGCAATGTCAGGCTCACCAAGGTCCTCATGGACGGAGGCAGCAGCCTCAACATCATCTACGCCGAGACCCTCGGGCTCCTGCGGATCGATCTGTCCTCGGTCCGGACGGGCGCTGTGCCTTTCCACGGGATCATCCCCGGGAAGCGCGTCCAACCCCTCGGACAACTCGATCTACCCGTCTGCTTTGGGACGCCCTCCAACTTTCGAAGGGAGACCCTCACGTTCGAAGTGGTTGGGTTTCGAGGAACCTACCACGCAATGTTGGGGAGGCCATGCTACGCCAACTTCATGGCCATCCCCAACTACACCTACCTCAAGCTCAAGATGCCGGGCCCCAACGGGGTCATCACCGTCGGGCCCACGTACCGACATGCGTACGAATGCGATGTGGAGTGCGTGGAGTACGCCGAGGCCCTCGCCGAGTCGGAGGCCCTCATCGCCGACCTGGAGAACCTCTCTAGGGAGGCGCCAGACGTGAAGCGCCACGCCGACAACTTCGAGCCAGCGGAGACGGTTAAGTTCGTCCCTCTCGACCCCTGCAACGATGCCTCCAAGCAGATCCGGATCGACTCCTTCGGCTTAAAGCCTTCGTCCATGTCGCAATATGAATTTATCTTTACAATAAATTGATATTGCGAGGGGCTACTGTTGGGGGCCTTCGGCTCCCGAAGGTCCTCAAAAACATAGTTTGACAATATTTTCCAAGTGTAATATGTGAACAGGCACCTTCGGAATAGGCACCTTCGGAGTCAGGTCGCGAATATACAAGAGCATGGTTAAGACGAAGCTTGACTGGAATGAAAAACGATCATGACGAAGGATAAGACGATCACGAAGCTATGTGCAGAAAGGCTTCGGCACAATAACAGAAAAGAGGAACCGACTTAAAGATGAAAAGCCAAATTGGACCTCGAAGAATTACTATAGTTATTGATAAATGTAAAGGGCATCAATGTAATTTTACATGGGCTGCGTCCCGTGCCTATAAATAGGTGAACAGTACTCCCGTACTGTTCACGCTGACTTGGCATACGCTTTTTCGCATCACGTTTGTACCTTTACTTTACATCAATCTGAAGGTACATTTGTAATTCGTTTTTATGAATTTAATAATGGAAATATATCGATGATAATGCTGGTATTATTACTCGTACATGATATATAGTTGCTCTGTTTAACCATTTATCAACCTAACGAAGGTCTTTTCTTTCGTAACCTTCGTCCGAGATTCATTATACCCGAAGGGATATAATGTTTCTAAGGACGAAGGAGTTCGACATTTAACACTTTTATGTTGTCTTGTTCTTAATCTGAAGCATTTGAGAACAAGCCCCTAACATTGGCGCCCACCTCCGGTGAACTCACTTCCACTTTTTGGGTTTTGAAAAGCTTCGGCAAGCGTCACCTTCGTCATGCCGCCGAAAAAAGCTTTAACGACAGGGGCTGCCACTCTGCAGCCGCTGGACCCCAATCAGGATGTCGTCTCTCTTAGGGAGGCCCGAAGCCAGAAGAGGAAGGCCATCAGTCCAACGCCTTCGGAAGACGACTTGGACCAAGAAATACAAAAAATGGAGATGCTCCATCAACAGGTTCAACGGAAGAAGGAGAAGATGGCTCGTCTAGCTGATCTTCAAAAGTAGATAGATGAAGCCTCTGAAGAGCTTCAACACCTCGCTCAAGATGACCAGAATCAAAGGCCCCCGCGCAGAGAGCTTCATCAAGAGGGTTTCTACAACGAGGATGACTGGTATGAAGATTTCCATCATGGAAATTTTGCTTTTGATGACACTTCTCCCCTGTCAACAGAATTGCAGGCTACACCTTGGCCACAGTCTTATAAGCCACCTCAGCTCCCTATGTATGACGGTAATTCAGACCCGAAGCAATTCTTGATGAGCTATGAGGCAACTATATCTTCATATGGTGGCAACACAGCGGTCATGGCAAAGTCCTTCGTCATGGCTGTCAGGAGCGTTGCACAAACCTGGTACTCCTCCCTTAGGCCAGGAACAATCACCTCATGGCAAAAGCTGAAGGATATGTTAATAACCAGCTTCCAAGGTTTTCAGACGAAGCCAGTCACTGCTCAAGCTTTATTCCAGTGCACCCAGGATCACGAAGAGTACCTTCAGGCATATGTCCGAAGGTTTCTACGTCTGAGGGCACAGGCACCAACAGTGCCCAATGAAATTGTCATTGAGGCCATGATTAAGGGGCTTCGGCCAGGACCTTCAGCTCAGTACTTTGCCAGGAAACCTCCTCAAACTTTGGAGAAGCTGCTCCAGAAGATGGACGGGAATATTCGAGCTGACAATGATTTTCGCCAAAGAAGGGAGGAAGCTCTCAGGTTTTCTGAAATGACCAGGGGCTTCGGAGGAAGGTTTTATCCGAGGCATGTCAGGTCAATTCACAATTCTACTCAAAATGATGACAAAGGGAGTCAGCAGCAAAGGTCACAGTATTCCTCGCAAGCTTCAGGGCAACAGCAAGCTTCGGGGCAACAGCAAAGCTCTTTTCGGCCGCCAGTGCCAAGAGGCAGAGGCGCCAGGGGCTTCGGGGGAAGATTTGGAGATCAACCAAGAAAAATTTACTGCTTATTCTGCGGTGAAGGCAAGGGCCATACCACCAGAATGTGTCATGTTAGCATTCAAAAGCAAAAGGAGCTAGCAGAGGCTGCAGCACAACAGAGCCAACCGAAGCAGGTTATGCATACTGCTTCGTATCATTCGCCTTACATTCCAGTATATGTAGGCAATCACCCTGCAGCCTCTGTTGCTTCGGCAAGCCAACCCCGAGCTTCCTGGCAACAGCTTCCACCGCCACCACCAATACAACGAGCTCCGTAGCCAGAAGGGAGCCAGCACTCTCACCCCCAGAGGGACTTCAGAGAAGAATCCGAAGCTCGCACAGTCAATAGCACTGTGCCAGAGTCGAAGCACATTTACTGACAAAATATCCTACTCCCACAACAGTTTTTTATGCTTTCACGTTCAGTTTTATTTTCTTCGTAGTAAAGAACAATTATATGGAGTCTAAGTGTTTTTTATTGTTTTCAAATCCTTGTAACAGTTTACCGTATTATCATAATGAAAATATATCTCCTCCAAAGGCTTGAGTTACCGAAGCACAAGAATTTATGGAGGCACGGAGAACCTTCGGATTATCGAAAACTTGTTCTAAGGAATGAGCCGTAACTTTTTTGAAGTAATAAAAAGTCGTTCCTAAGGGAGCGCAGTGTAAGTTTTCTGCTCGAAAGTCGTTCCAAAGGGAATGCAGAGCTTACAGCGAAAAATAAACGCTGATTCCGCTGAAAGTAAAAGGCGAAGAAGATCCTAAGGGAGGCTTACAGCGAAAAATAAACGCTGATTCCGCTGAAAGTAAAAGGCGAAGAAGCTCCTAAGGGAGGCTTACAGCGAAAAATAAACGCTGATTCCGCTGAAAGTAAAAAGTGAAGAAGCTCCTAAGGGAGGCTTACAGCGAAAAGTCAACGCTGAGATAAAAAGATTGTGTGCTCTATGGCAGGGATATGTGTATTTTCAGCATAAATGTCATTTTGCATAACATAACATCATTACATCATTTTGCATAACATAAGCATCATCCATCATTTCGCATGGAGAACAGGAAGGGGACACATCATTGATCTTCGAAGAATGTTTTGAAAAAGAGAAAATCGTGCCAAGGCACAAGATAAATTGAGAAGAAGTGTAGCTTCATTTGAGAGGCAACATAAGACTTTTTTATGGACTCAAAGAATGTTTTCATGAAGTTTGGAGATTCTTCATCAAAGAAATATGGCAATTCTTGTGACACATAAAAGATTTTCTTTACGAAGCATGAAAAGAAGGGAAGGTGTTTTTTCGCCGAAGGCTCAAAAAGCGGTATGTATGAAAAAATTTCATGCATCGTAAAGAATTGAACCGTAAATAGATTATATATTACATTCAAAGTTACAAAGTTTTACACTTGTCATGTTCCAAGTATTTTTACAATAGCATTTAATCTTCCCTAAGAACTACTTCTGCAGCTTCGTTTAGCAGCTGATTGACAACTTCGTCCATGATGGCTTCGGCCATTTGTCTAATTTCGTCGTCTCCCTTCGAGGGAGGGTCCGCAGATGTCTCAACGGGTTCTGAGGGAGGAGAGGACACGACTATATTACTATTACAAACTACGAATAAAGTTCAAAATAAAAAATTACAACAAAATAAAAATCACTAATTAATACCTATTTGCCCTTCGGGCCCTGTGTTTTTTTAGCAGCTCTCGCTACCTCCCTAGCATCATGGATGCCTTTTTCACTTCTCTGAATGATCTCTTGAGCCATTTTTCGGCCGCCATTGTCCCAAATGTCAGTGAAAAATTTTCCACCAACCTGGCTTGCTTTGGCTGAAGGGTCTTTGATATCTTCAGAGGATAAAGTAGCTTCAGACTGCGCCAAAGATTTCACATGCTCGCACCCTTTCTTCTCTAAAATGGTAACAATTCCCCTGGCGCCCAAAAAAGCACAAATGTCCCCGCGACTATTCAAGATTTCGTCGAAGACATCAGCTTCGCGACTAATCCATTCAATCGGGCCTTCTGGATTTCCTCTTGTGAAATTTTCTTCACTAGAGAACGCGCCAACGCTGGCGAAGCTGGATTTTATTTTCTTAGCACATTCTATGGATTTATCGTAGCACCTCTTCTTCGAAGCACGAAGCTCTTTAACATTTACTTCCAAATGATCTGCCCATTGATCTCTTAATTCTCGTTTTGTTTCTTCAAGAATGCGTTCTTCTTTGGCTCAGGCTAGTTGTTTACGAAGATCTTCGATTTCACGCTTCTGAGCTTCGGCTTGAGTTTTAGAGTTAGCTTCGTCTTCCTTCATTTTTTCCACTAATGTAAGCAGAATTTTGTCCTTCTCCAAGGCTTCGTTTCTTAGCCTGATAACCTCTGTTCGAAGGTTGTTAAGAGCAATGGTGCAGCTCTCATCTTCGGCATTCTTCTGAGCCCTTAAGGCATTGCTGAGTATTAAGCCCTATTCAAAAGAATGAATGAGTTAACATAAGAGCAAAAAAACTAATTCAAAATTCATAAACTTCAAAATTCACAATTTTTGTACCTTCAGACTATTGTATGCCAGGCTATCCGCAAGATCGTCCTTCGTCATGGCGCAAAGGCCAGCTTCGAGTTTTGGGAACCCCATGCTTCTAGCCATCTCCCGGCACACGGATAATTCTTTATTGTGTGGAAGAAAGTACAGGAAATCATCTTCATTTGTCCCATTGAACACTACGGCCCCCCTCGGATACTTCAGTTCTCGGGCATAGTGATTGGCTTCAAAAATCTCTTCTTCAGATAGTTTCTTCCCCGAAGCATGTCGCACAATATAATCATGTATTTTGGAAGATGCTTCGGGGGTGGCAGTGCCAATTTCCTCAGTCAGAATCGGCTTTGTTATTTTTGCTTTTTCAGTTTCTAAACTTGCCTTTGACATTTTTTCGACCTCCAAAGGTTGTATCTTGGTGGATTCCGAAGGCCCAGCTTCAGTTTCAAATTGCTGCTTCGAAGCTTCAGCAACAAAGGCTTCAGTAGACACTTCAACAGTTTTCTTTGGAGTTGTGCTTGAAGATTTAATTGTCTCCAAAACATCTAGCACATTAACCATCCTTTTTCTTTTCGGGGTCGCTGCTGGCCCCTTCTGGCTTTTAGCTGCCTCAACTTTTGATGAAGGACTTAAAACATCTAGTGTTTTTCTTTCTTCAGTTCTCTCTTCTCCTGTTTTTTCTATTGCTGATGCTTCGGCCATTTCTTCGGATTTTGGCGCTGGAGTTGGTTCTCTGGCTTCGGTGGCCGAAGAGGCCTCGCCAATAAACTCGGGCACTGTGGCCGGCTCAATACAGCGTGGAGGGTGTGTGAACACTTTTACCTTCTTCCTCTTCGGCGCTGGCTCCCCGGGAGCAGCCGAAGCAGTGTCCTTTGCAGGAGAAGTATTTTTTCTCTTTTGACCTCGCATTGGATAATAGTAGTCGGGATAGATAAACCCAATTGCATCAAATACTCGGTTGAGTCTCTTCTTCTTTCGGCCTCCGAAAGCCGCTGATAATGCAGTGTTTTCGGCCTTTGAGTATGCCCTAAGCAATTCATCACTTACATTCTCAATGCTTTTCAGCCAATCATCATCCGGTTCAACAAACTTATCTCCGTACTTGAATGTATATTTCAGCCTGATTAGTCCACCCTCGTCAGTTTCTTTAATGGTCTCCTTCGGCATTTCCCAGTTATCTGCAAGTGGCCACACTCTGAAGGCAATGTGCTCTTGCATTAAATCCCTGGTCCCAATAAAAGAACAGACTACGTCGAAGGCCCTCTGACATTCTTCAGCTGCTTCGTCCATTTCTACCTTTGGTTTCTGGAGTCCGAAGCGCTGCCAGATAGGGCGCATGATGATATCTTTGATATCTTCCCGAACCTTCAAATCGTTCTTCACATAGAACCATTCCTTCATCCATTCCCCGGGCCATCTCTTCCGAAAGGTTGGCACGGGACAGCTTGACCTAGAGCAGGCACCGAAGCTATAGCAACCAAAATTATTATGATATTGCTCCTTACCCCAGGGTTTCGTCTCATATACTAGCTCGTGTATATTGCAAAAGCTTTTTGCACTTGGCTCCAGGCCCTGGCTCCTCCCGGCCCAGACGAAGATTCCCAATCTTATCACTGCCTCAGGGGTAAGTTGATGAAGGTAAATTTGATATATTTTAAGAACTTCTACCACAAACCTGCTTAGAGGGAATCGTAGCCCAGCCTTTAAAAAGCTTCGGAAGATCACGACTTCATTATCTTCGGGGGTCGGTGTAGTTTTTTCTCCGTCATCTGCCCTCACGATGGATATATCTCGGAAATATCTCCCCCTCATATTTTCAAGGTGACTCTGCTTTATAGTTTATTTTCCGAAGTTTGAGTGACTAGGCCGCCACGGGCGATCTTCGGAGTCCTCTCCACCACTATCCACATCATAACTATCATTGTCGCCAGTATCTTCAGATAAACCCTCCAAAGTTTCCTTAACAATCTTTTCCGTATTGGTTTTCGACATTGACTCAAGAAAACCCAGGTGCATTTCCTCAGAAAGGCTTAGCTTCGAAGCACCAACAACTATCTTATCCTCAGACATCTTCGCGAATGCTGGCAAACCAGACTTGAAACCGAAGCTTAAAAATTTAAGACCGAGCAAATGCTGTCGCGCGCAGGCTAAAAGCTGGGTGAGTAAAAAGCAAGTGGCAAAAGGGCGTGCCAAATAAACTCGTGGTGAGCTTGTATTTATACACCCAGTATGTTGAAAACTGGAGGGCCCCGCTTGTCAATGACTGTTGCTATTCTAGCAAAAAGAAGGTGTTTTTTCGGACCTTCGGCTTAAAGCCTTCGTCCATGTCGCAATATGAATTTATCTTTACAATAAATTGATATTGCGAGGGGCTACTGTTGGGGGCCTTCGGCTCCCGAAGGTCCTCAAAAACATAGTTTGACAATATTTTCCAAGTGTAATATGTGAACATGCACCTTCGGAACAGGCACCTTCGGAGTCAGGTCGCGAATATACAAGAGCATGGTTAAGACGAAGCTTGACTGGAATGAAAAACGATCATGACGAAGGATAAGACGATCACGAAGCTATGTGCAGAAAGGCTTCGGCACAATAACAGAAAAGAGGAACCGACTTAAAGATGAAAAGCCAAATTGGACCTCGAAGAATTACTATAGTTATTGATAAATGTAAAGGGCATCAATGTAATATTACACGGGCTGCGTCCCATGCCTATAAATAGGTGAACAGTACTCCCGTACTGTTCACGCTGACTTGGCATACGCTTTTTCGCATCACGTTTGTACCTTTACTTTACATCAATCTAAAGGTACATTTGTAATTCGTTTTTATGAATTTAATAATGGAAATATATCGATGATAATGCTGGTATTATTACTCATACATGATATATAGTTGCTCTGTTTAACCATTTATCAACCTAACGAAGGTCTTTTCTTTCGTAACCTTCGTCCGAGATTCATTATACCCGAAGGGATATAATGTTTCTAAGGACGAAGGAGTTCGACATTTAACACTTTTATGTTGTCTTGTTCTTAATCTGAAGCATTTGAGAACAAGCCCCCAACAGGGCCCATCAAGGACTTGAAAGGCGTACAGAGGGTCATGGGATGCCTCGCGGCTCTAAGCCATTTCATCTCGCGCCTCGGCGAAAGAGGCCTGCCTCTGTACCGCCTCTTAAGGAAGGCCGAGTGCTTCGCTTGGACCCCTGAGGCCGAGTAAGCCCTCGGGAACCTGAAGGCGCTCCTCACGAACGCGCCCATCTTGGTGCCCCCCGCAGCCGGAGAAGCCCTCTTGATTTACGTCGCCGCTACCACTCAGGTGGTTAGCGCCGCGATTGTGGTTGAGAGACGAGAAGAGGGGCATGCATTGCCCGTCCAGAGGCCAGTCTACTTCATCAGTGAGGTACTGTCTGAGACCAAGATCCGCTACCCACAAATTCAGAAGCTGCTATACGCGGTGATCCTGACGCGGCGGAAGTTGCGACACTACTTCGAGTCTCATCCGATAACTGTGGTGTCATCCTTCCCCCTGGGGGAGATCATCCAGTCCCGAGAGGCCTTGGGTAGAATTGCAAAGTGGGCGGTGGAGATCATGGGCGAGACGATCTCGTTCGCCCCTCGGAAGGCCATCAAGTCCCAGGTCTTGGCGGACTTCGTGGCTGAATGGGTCGACACCCAGCTCCCAACAGCTCCGATCCAACCGGAGCTTTGGACCATGTTTTTCGACGGGTCACTGATGAAGACGGGGGCCGGCACGGGCCTGCTCTTCATCTCGCCCCTCAGGAAGCACCTACGCTACGTGCTACGCCTCCACTTCCTGGCGTCCAACAACGTGGCTGAGTACGAGGCGCTGGTAAATGGGTTGCGAATCGCCATCGAGCTAGGGGTCCGACGCCTTGACGCTCGCGGTGACTCGCAGCTCGTCATCGACCAAGTCATGAAGAACTCCCACTGTCGCGACCTGAAGATGGAAGCCTACTGCGATGAGGTTCGGCGCCTAGAAGACAAGTTCCACGGGCTCGAGCTCAACCACATCGCCCGACGCTACAACGAGACTGCGGACGAGCTGGCTAAAATAGCCTCGGGGCGAACAACGGTTCCCTCGGACGTATTCTCCCGAGACCTGCATCAACCCTCCGTCAAGACCGACGACACGCCCAAGCCCGAGAAGGCCTCGGCCCAGCCCGAGGCACCCTCGGCTCAGTCCGAGGCGACCTCGGCTCAGCCCAAGGCACCCTTGGCTCAGCCCGAGGTACCCTCGGCCCCCGAGGGGTGAGGCACTGCGCGTCGAGGGGGAGTGGAGCGAGGTCACGCCTAATCGAAACTGGCAGACCCCGTACCTGCAATATCTCCACCGAGGAGAGCTACCCCCCGACCGAGCCAAGGCTCGGCGGTTGGCGCGGCATGCCAAGTCGTTCGTCTTGCTGGGAGACGAGAAGGAGCCCTACCACCGCAGCCCCTCGGACATCCTCCAGCGATGCATTTCCATCGCCGAAGGCCAGGAGCTCCTACAAGAGATACACTCGGGGGCTTGCGGCCATCACGCAGCACCTCGAACCCTTGTTGGAAACGCCTTCTGACAAGGTTTCTACTGGCCAACGGCGGTGGCCGACGCCACTAGAATTGTCCGCACCTGCGAAGGGTGTCAGTTCTACGCGAGGCAGACCCACCTGCCCGCTCAAGCTCTGCAGATCATACCCATCACCTGGCCGTTTGCTGTGTGGGGTCTGGACCTCGTCGGCCCCTTGCAGAAGGCACCCGAGGGCTACACGCACCTGTTGGTTGCCTTCGACAAATTCTCCAAGTGGATCGAGGTCCGACCACTAAACAGCATCAGGTCCGAACATGCGGTGGCATTCTTCACCAACATCATCCATCGCTTTGGGGTCCCGAACTCCATCATCACCGACAACGGCACCCAGTTCACCGGCAGAAAGTTCCTGGACTTCTGTGAGGATCACCACATCTGGGTGGACTGGGCCGCTGTGGCTCACCCCATGACGAATGGGCAAGTAGAGTGGGCTAACGGCATGATCCTGCAAGGGCTCAAGCCGCGGATCTACAACAACCTCAACAAGTTCGGCAAGCGGTGGATGAAGGAACTCCCCTCGGTGGTGTAGAGTCTGAGGACAACGTCGAGCCGAGCCACGGGCTTCACACCGTTCTTCCTAGTCTATGGGGCCGAGGCCATCTTGCCCACAGACTTAGAATACGGTTCCCCGAGGACAAGGGCCTACGCCGACCAAAGTAATCAAGCTAATCGAGAAGACTCACCGGACTAGCTGGAAGAGGCTCGGGACATGGCCTTACTACACTCGGCGCGGTACCAGCAGTCCCTGCGACGCTACCACGCCCGAGGCGTTCGGTCCCGAGACCTCCAGGTGGGCGACCTGGCGCTTCGGCTGTGACAAGACGCCCGAGGGCGGCACAAACTCACGCCTCCCTGGGAAGGGCCGTTCGTCGTCGCCAAGGTTCTGAAGCCCGGAACATACAAGCTGGCCAACAGTCAAGGCGAGGTCTACAGCAACGCTTGGAACATCCAACAGCTACGTCGCTTCTACCCTTAAAATGCTTCCAAGTTATTCGTACACCCCGTTCACACACAAAGTCTGGTCGTCAAGGAAGGGTCAGCCTTGCCTCGGCAAAGCCTGACCCTCCCTCGGGGGCTAGAAGGGGGGAACCCCCTCTGCGTCAAAATTATTAATCAAAAAGGCTCCCGTGTTCCCCCGGCTATGTCAGTAGCAGGACCCCAAGAAGCGAACGCGGGTGCATGTAAGTGGCAAGGCTGACTGACCGAGGGACTCCTATGCCTCTGGGTTACGGATACCTCACTCGTCACCTACCACGAAAAATGACTCCTACTTGGGCAAGCCACCCTGCTACTGACGAACGGGGCCGGACACGCAAAATGAAAGGAAAAGGGGCATGACTTTATACTACGATAATAAAGTGTTCTGGCCTCAGCGGCCGCAAAAGACACACGTACATTCAAAGGAAACTGCTCCGGCAGAGTTAGGCGTCGCCCGAGGATGGAGCCGTGCCTTCGACTTCGTCCCCGCCTTCGGCAAAGTCCACCCCGGCTTCGGACGACGGTGCAGGCGAGAGAATCTCTGTCTCGAAGGTGGTCGGCAGCACTGCGCTCGGGCCCGCGGTGGCCGCGTCGAGCCGCTGGACTTCAGCTAGGGCGGCTTCATCTTCGTCAGGGAGGCAATACCCCTCGCTGACCCGCTCCAGATCCACGACGTAGTGGGAAGCAAGCACGGCGAAGGCCCGCCTGACGCCGTGGTGTAGCGCCTCGCGGATCTGCCGCGCACGTGGTCACCCAAGGCCTGCAGGCGACTTTGAGGGGAGCATCCTGAGGGGACGTCGCCGAAGCCAAAGACCCGGCAGAAGTCCGAGATGGCCTCGGACATGGCCGCGTGGTCGGCCTCCCTCTGCTTGGCTGCCTAGGCAAGCGCCCTGGTGGACTCATCAAGGGCAGAATCGAGCTCTGCGAACAGCCAGAGCAAAAGGCCTCAAACACAAGTGGAGGAAACAAGCTGAAACGAAAACCGAAAACAGCCAGGACATACCTCCGGCTCGGGCACGCTGCTCCGAGGCTGGGGCTTGGGCTACGGCTAGGTCTGCTGCAAGGGCTCCAGCCCGGCTTTCGGCCTCGGCAGCCCGGCCTCGAGATTGATCTCGCTCATCGACGACCTGGTCGAACTCTGACTACCATCGCTGCACCTCTGCGCGTGCCGTTGCTGCCTCTGCTCTCAAATCGGCGCAGAGCAACCGAAGGTCCGCCACCTCGGCGCCCTGCTGGGAGAGGCGCGCAGTAGCCCCGGCGAGCGAGGTCCTCAGGGATCGCAGCGAGCCCCAGACATCGACCTCGTGGCGGATGAACGACGACTTGGCGACGCTCAGATCCATTAGATCCTGAGGGAAGGAAGCGGGGCGTCACAAAGGACGCCTTGATCATGAAAAAGGTATGCCTGAAATCATTACCTGGAGGATCTTGGGGACGTCCCTGCAAAAGACCTCCAAGGATGACCGGAGCGACCCCACCGTTGCTTCGGCACACTCGCGGAGCTCGTCCCAAGACTGCTCCTCCTGCTCATCGTCAAGAACGAAGAAGGGATCTGAAGCCTCACGGGTCTGGAACCGGAGCAACTGGCGCCGCCCCTCGGAGCTCCGCCACGCAGGGACAAGGCTGCCGCTCGGCGGGACGAGTCGCGTTTCCACGCCCCCCTCCTCCGAGGCACCAAGCACCGACGCCTCGGCCATCTCAACGTCGGCGGCGACAGGTCGCTCCCCGACCGGGACGGCAGCGGCTTCGGCAGCAGCTGGCGCCAGCGCCAGCGGCATGTCTGGTGGGCCCGAGGCCACGTCCGCGCCAGCCGCCTCCCCCAGCGCGACGGCCACCTCAACAGAAGAGCCGGCCTCGGGAACTCGCTCCACGGCGACTGGTGCCGCCTGAGCCCCCAGCTGTGGGATGCCTTGCGAGAAGGTCAGCTGAACGGCGAGGCCCGGTGTGGCACCGGCTGCGGAAGCCAACGCCGTCTTAAGGACTTTTCGGGGAGCCAGATCGGTTAGGCCATGGCTTCGCTTGCTGAGGAGGAAAGGAAAGTCGCGGTCGGGACATACAAATGAGGAGCCAGGACGAAGACGTTCTAAGGTACTTACCCGCTCCGGGCCATGATCAACCGTGCCTGAGGAGAAGTCTCTCGGATCTCGACCCCCGAAGGTACCGCCGAGGTCCGCCTCGCCGCCAGCTTCGGTACCATCCTCGCCTTGGGCACCTTGGACACCCGGGAGACGGACTACCCAGGCGCTGCCATGACGATCTGAGGGTCGCTCTCCTGCGCTGCCGGCATGGGCGACGACTCTCAGGGAACAAGCGCCTCGGCCTGACTCCCCGGGGTCACCTCAACTTCCCCAGCCGAGGGGTCGAGTACCCCCTCGGTCTGCCCCCGCTCTTCGGGCCGAGACCTCGGCGTCCCGACCCCGGGAACTGACGGCACCGGCCCGCTCGGGGGCTGGCTTGACGACTCCTGGCTTAGCCTCAAACCCGGGCTGAGGCCAAGGCGGGCAGCCGTGTCGTCATCCTCGTCATCGCCTTCATCATCGTCGTCATCGTCAGGCGTTTCCGGCGACGGCTCCCTCGGGAGTCCATCCCTCTCCTGCCGGCGACGGAGCTTTTCCAAGGCGTCTCGGGCCCGCATCCGCTCGTGGGCCCGAGCCTTCTTCGCGTCCTTTTTCTTCTTCTTCTCCTCCGCAACAACCCGCCGCGCTGCTCGGTCCACCGCGTCCTCCAGGACCCGTGGCCATGAAGGCTTGTGACACCCTACCTCCTGGAGACAGATGAAAAGTCTCGACCGTAAGGACCAAGGGCAATCCGACGCAAGGAGAAAGAAGGAGCGGACACTCACCAGGGACACACACCCGCGGTCGGGGCGCATCAAGGGCTGGGAGAAGGTGCTGGCGTCCGGTTTTCCCAACGCGACGGCCACCCGCCCGTGGAGAACGTCGATGGGAAGGGGATCCGAGGACATCCACGAGCCCTCCAAGTCAGCCTCTGGCGTCATCTCCCAAAGCGGCAACCGCCGCTCCGCCAAGGGAAGCACCCTCCGGCGATGAATGGCGGCAATCACTCCCGTAGCGTTGAGCCCTCCTTTCCGCAACGCCTCCTGGGCCATGAGAAGGGGCTCGAGATTCTTCTGTCTGTCGTGCGGGGTCCCGTAGCGCCAAGCATCGGCGGCGACAGTGACCACTCGCTGAGAAAATGACGGGAGCCTCTCGTCGTCATTCTGGAGATAGAACCACCGGCGCTGCCACCCCTTATTCGAGGACGCAAGGACGACGGGAATATACTGCGACGCCCGCGACTGCCTCAGCTGGAGGATGCAGCCGCCGGCCCGCACTGCCGCGCGGACCCTTCTCTCCCCCGTCGGCGAAGCAAAAAGCTCCACGGAGAAGAAATGAGTCCACAAGTCCTAGTGGGGGTCGATCCCCAAGTATCCTTCGCACACCGCTACGAAGATGGCGGCTTGCGAGATGGAGTTGGGGCTGAGGTTGTGCAACTCCACCACGTAGTTATGCAGGATCGCCGCATGAAGCGGCTTGCCGGCACACCGAATCCCTGCTCGTGGAAGGAGACGAAACTCACGACGTACCCCGGCGGCGGGGACGGGGCGGCTCCGTTCGGGGGAGGAATCCACTCCAGCTGCCTCTCATCAGAGAGAGGGCGAAGTAAACCCTCAGCAACGAGGTCCTCCAGGTCACCCGCCATGACTGTGGAGAAAGGCCATGGGTCGCGCGGCGAAATAATGGTCACCCGGTCGGCCATCACCGAGCAGAAGGGGTGGCAGCGGAAAGGACTGGGTGGGCGGTTTCCTTTTCTCTGGCTAAATCTCTCAGGTTGCGAAAACCTAAGAAGAAGGCAAGGAGCAGAGCAAATAACCGTCACCAGACCCTCCCCCGAGTATATAAAGACCAAGGCGAGACCCGTTCAACGCGTCGCCCGAACCCGCCGCGGGATTCAAAGGCTCAAAGCGAAATGACCGTTCCTCGAACGGCTCGCGCACGCGCAACGGCCGCCCCGCGAACCACTCGCCCCGTCGCATTAACTCTGCGGCGGGACAGGCGGCGCCTCAGGCAGGAGAAGCAAGCGACGCTTCGCCTTCGCCATAATGACCGCGTCGAAAAAGGTACGCCACATCATTCGATTTCATATCCTTTTCCTTTTCCTCTTTCTCTCTCTTACAACAGGGACCGAGAAAGGGGGATACCCCGAAAAGGACCCTTCTCCGTGAAGGAAACAGGCCCTGAGCCTCCCTACTGATCAGAGGTTCGAAGGCTGGCCCCTCGGAGGGGTTCAACGGCCGCCTCAGAGCGCTTGGGTTCTGCGCCCACTACTGGTTAGAGGTTCGATGGCCGGCCCCTCGGAAGGGTTCAATGGCCGTCTCAGGCCACTCGGGCTCCACGCCCACTACTGATCAGGGGTTCGTAGGCTGGCCCTCGAAGGGTTCACAGTCGCCTCAGACACAGAGCGATGGATGACCCTGGGTACGTTCGATACATAACCAAGGCTTGGGCTACGCTCCCGAGGTACCCTAGGAAATTTTCGAGACCAGCGGGAATGATCTTGTAATGGAATCCCATCAGAGGGAGGCATCGAGCCCTCGGACCCCGTCAAAAGGGGACCAGGTCCGGCAGATCACCCGCAGGTACTTTTGGAGCGCGCCTCCAGGCCTCTAGCCGATCCCTAACAAATGGGGCACGGGCGTCCACTCGGATTACCCGCCAGCAGCTCACCGGAGACACCATGTTCGGCGCTCTCCGAGGGCAACATGGCGCTTTCCCCCCTCCTCCTTGCGGAAAGGCGACACAGGGGCGTATGTAAAAAAGTCGAGTCTGTCCTTGACCGTCCTCTCGCCCTGTGCGGAGGCTCGGGGGCTGCTCTCGCAAACCCGGCTCCGGCCAAACCGTTGACAGCGTCAACATACCAGCCCGAGAACTTGGGACCTGACCGTGCACTCGGGCTACGACCAGCTCGCATGAGGGAACAACCAGACCAGCCAAAGTGTTGCGAAACGCACTAAGACCTCGAATGAGTCAAACTACTCCTCCGAGGCCTCGGGGGCTACACCCGGCGGGTGCGCTCGCGCGCACCCACCGGAACAAAATGCAACCAAAAAAGGCTGGTCCCCTTGCAAAAAAGTGCGGCAAAAGCCTCCAAGTGAGTATTAACACTCCCTTCGAGGCTCGGGGGCTACTGTCGGGGACCATAATTAGGGGTACCCTCAAGGCTCCTAAATCTCAACTAGTAACCCCCATCAGCACAAAGCTGCAAAGGCCTGATGGGTGCGATTAAGTCAAGGATCGGTCCATTCGAGGGACGCGATCACGACTCACCCGAGCCCAGCCTCGGGCAAGGGCAGCCGACCCTGGAGGATCTACGTCTCGCCCGAGGACCCCCTCCAGCAACGGACACGCCTTCGGCTCGCCCAAGGCCCAGTCTTCACCAAGAAGCAACCTTGGCCAAATCGCCACACCAACCGACCAAATCGTAGGGGCATTTAATGCAAAGGTGGCCTGACACCTTTATTTTGACGCACGCCCTCCAGTCGACAGAGCCGAAGTGACCGCAGTCACTTCGCCGCTCCACTGACCGGTCTGACAAGAGGACAGCGCCGCCTGCGCCGCTCCAACTGCTGAGCCACTCGACAGAGTGAGGCTGACAGCAGCCAAGTCCGGCCCTAGGCGCCATGGGAAACTCTGCTCCGCCCGACCCCAGGGCTCGGACTCGGGCTCAGCCCCCGAAGATGACGAACTCCGCTTCGCCCGACCCCAGGGCTCGGACTCGGGCTCAGCCCCGGAAGACGACGAACTCCGCTTCGCCCGACCCCAGGGCTCGGACTCGGGCTCAGCCCCGGAAGACGACGAACTCCGCTTCGCCCGACCCCAGGGCTCGGACTCGGGCTCAGCCCCGGAAGACGACGAACTCCACTTCGCCCGACTCCAGGGCTCGGACTCGGGCTCAGCCCCGGAAGACGACGAACTCCGCTTCGCCCGACCCCAGGGCTCGGACTCGGGCTCAGCCCCGGAAGACGACGAACTCCGCCCGACCCCAGGGCTCGGACTCGGGCTCAGCCCCGAAAGACGACGAACTCCGCTTCGCCCGACCCCAGGGCTCGGACTCGGGCTCAGCCCCGAAGGACGACGAACTCCGCTTCGCCCGACCCCAGGGCTCGGACTCAGCCCTGGCCTCAGCCGACGGTCTCCGCCTTGTCCGACCCGGGGGCTCGGACTCGACCTTGACCTCGGAGGAGCCTCCACCTCCCCCAACCTAGGCCACGGACCGACCACGTCAACCGGAGGCGCCATCATTACCCTACCCCGAGCTGACTCAGGCTACGGGGAACAAGACCGGCGTCCCATCTGGCTCGCTCTACTATACGAGTAATGATGGCGCCCCGCACGCTCCATGACGACGGCGGCTCTCAGCCCCCTTACGGAAGCAAGAGGACATCAGCAAGGACTCGACAGCCCCGACAGCTGTCCTTCCGCCAGGCTCCAGCGCTCCTCCGACAGCCACGACACCACACGAACTGGGTGCCAAAACCTCTCCGGCTGCCACGATGGCATGTACTTAGGGCGCTAGCTCTCCTCCGCTAGACACGTTAGCACACTGCTACACCCCCCATTGTACATCTGGATCCTCTCCTTATGCCTATAAAAGGAAGGTCCAGGGCCCTCTTACAGAGGGTTGGCCGCGCGGGGAAGGACGGGACGGCGCTCGCGCAAGGCCGCTCGCTCCCTCCCGCGTGGACGCTTGTAACCCCCTACTGCAAGCGCACCCGACCTGGGCGCGGGGCTAACACGAAGGCCGCGGGTTCCACCTCCCACGCCTGTCTCCCTCCGGCTGCTCTCCCCCCTTCGCGTTCCGCCTCGCGCCGACCCATCTGGGTTGGGGCATGCGGCGACAATTTACTCGTCGGTCCAGGGACCCCCCGGGTTTCGAAACACCGACACATATGTCAACTCGCCACCGGGGTTCTTAAGACCAGATCAGGTTCACGCCAACCGAGAGCATAGATACACCACCGTCCAGCCTCTTGCCACGGAGGGTACACGCTACTCTCGCCATCTCTCCACTCCCATTGCGTGTTATCTTATTCTGGTATTAGTCTGCCCGAGGCAAAGCTTACCCATGATGAGGCATGTGACCAGTTAAAGGGTCCTCGATCATCAAGCCTACAATGACAAGGTCCTTAATCAACTCAGACGGAGACACTACACCGAGACTCTCTTCTCGTGCAAGTCACCCGCTTGGTCTCAGCTTTATCATTTCAAACCCCAAAGTTTGGTACCTCACAGAGGTACATCTTTTCCGATGTTGAACCCATCATGGCCATGATGGATCCACCATCAAGTTTTATTTTTGAAAACATCCCACCCACTTGAAGCATCATTTTTTTGTCAAAACAAAACATTTTATTTTTCTAGAGCAAATCTAAGCATAAGAAAAACCTTTTTGTAAAACAAGGATTTAAGGAGAAGTAATCAAATCCAAGGAAGGAAATGCAGCAACTGGTTTAGCACACAACTCCTATCACCTAATGCATCAAGTAAGTGAGAAAGCTTTTAAAATATCAAGTTGGTGGCAAATGCACCGGGGCTTGCCTTGAGTGATAGGTGAGTCAGGCTCTGCTCCACAGATATCAAAGTAAAAGCAGTTTCCTGCCTGAGGTTCTTCAGGTGGTGGTGGTGTAGTCCTCGCTTCTTCAACTTCTATTTCCTCCTCGTTCTCTAGATATAGCCATATATAATCATGAATGCTCATGTAATACTCATGAAAATGCAAAGATAATAAAAGTTTATTATCTAGTGTCTTGAATATAACTTTCCTTCACGGATCTCCGGGAAACTAGGGTTTTTGGAGTCTTTAGTGAAGTTCATAGGGCAGGGGACTAGAGTTTTGGGTTCTAAGTACCAAACATGGTTCAAATCATACCAAATTTTACCCAAGGCTTCTAAATAATATTTAAAGTTTACCTAAAAAGTTTGGTGAATTTTGGAATTATTAACTACTCTCTAAAATTCTAGAAGTATGTGTGTTGGCTATTTTTAATATCCCATAATTCCCTGTTGGAACTAAAAATCCTGAAACTATTTTTATTAAAAAGTATAGAAAATTAGGAGCCTAGTAAAATTGATCTGGTATTTTTAGCATATTTCTATAATTTTCTGGAAATTCTCTAGCTCTGACAGAAAAGGAAAAAGAAAAAGGTTCTACAGTGTTGGGCCAAAACTGACCCAATCGGCCCAACACAAACAGAATACGGGGACGCGCCCACACGCGCGCGCCCGCACTAGCGGATTTACACAAAGACCCCCGATGATTCGGATAACTGGTTAAGGGTCACGGTGTTATTTCTATGTCTCACTGACACTTGCAAAAACACCCCAGCGCTCTGATTTCTTCACAACACGCAGTCCACGACGCCGCACGACGGAGAACCGAACTACGACGAGCACATACCGGCCGAATCACTCGATGACCGGTGCTCTACTTCGGCTGAGACCTAATTCATGCCCTAACAAGTGTTTCCCCTCAACTAATTTCACTAGCGGATCTCTAACTTGCTCTGTCCACGGTAACAGCGAGCACCACGGGCAATCGAACGCGTTCCCGACGATCTAAGGGGTCCTAGTCCAATTGGCGGGGTCGGGGAGCATCAGGAGAACCTAAGGATGCTCAAACAAAAGAGCAGGGAGCATGAACAGACCTGGATAAGCTGACCACGGTGAGGGCTCTACCATGGCGGCAGAAACAGAATTGGGGGAAATGGGAAATTGGAGAGTTGTGGTGGCTAATCGGTGGCAGGAGCGGGTGCTCAGGCTTGGTGATGACCCAACGCAGTAGACCGTGCCGTCAATTTATAGTGTGCTTGAGTAGTGGTGTTCAATTTGGAAGAAATGCGCTGGCAATCGAGAGGGGAACTGAGTCACTAGCGCGGTGATTCGTGGCCTTCACCGTGGCAGACCCACCGGCGACGAGCCAGGACTAAGGAGCGGTTTATGGTGACTCACAGCGATGTGGTAAAGCGTCGAGGCACGTAGCCTGGCCAGATAACGGCGAACGCCGGTGATGCCAACGCGATTGACCACGGTGGGACACGACGGTCGGTGAGAACAGTGGCCGGAGTTTATCCACACGACGATCTTTACCACCCTAAGCCAGATCCAGTACTTTATTGAGCCCGAATCGCAATGGCGATGAGAATCCCGACGCAAGATCACCGACGACGAGGGGGATGAATTTGGGATCTTTTTCAGTCATTGTACAATGGAATCCCTATTCAGTGCGCCTGACATCCCAATTTGCAGGGCCAAGATCTCAAATATTTACATGACAACTTGCTAATCTGCCTGTAACAAAGTTATTGCCCGATGATCCAGCTACAAACATGCTATAGCAACCATAGCCAAACACTCACTAGATCTTGGTCGAATCCTAGTCCAAAGATTGCCCAATCTCACTGTTAGTCTAGATTCAGATCTAGGGCAGTCTGACAGCCCGACTTTGGGCTCATTTTACTCCAAATTTTTCATGTGACCAAGGCTTAATCCCTATAGCAAAGTTGTTCTCCTGACATAGCTCTACAAATTTGATGTGCTGACCTAGGGCAAAATCCTCATAATTTTGAAATTACAGGGCTCCAAAGTTTATCCCATTCACTGGAATTCAGACTTAGCCATTGAAGCACAAAGGTGGCCTTTTTGCAAATAAGCCCAACACTTATGGTTTTATTTGCAAATCTCCAAATATGTGAACTCTATGACTTAAGATACCCTATTTCCATGATTTTTGCACTAAGGTCCAAAATGTGCATACTTTTACAGATAACCCCCTAGGGTTTCAGTCCAGGGTTTTCTAGGGGTCTGTTTAAGGTTCTTGGCACTTCTAGGGTTTGGATGCTACTTAAGTCCATCCATGGTGACATTTTATGATTATTATAACTAAGTTCAGAAGTTTTCTCTTAGTTAGACTTTGGTTACTCTTTTAAGCCCAGTCTAGGGTTAAGTACTGTATCCTAGGGTTTCACCCATGAAATGTCACATCAATACAACTTGTTTGAACTTTTTACCTAGTGAATGCATTCTAAGTGTAACAAACACATGATATGGCAATGCTTATAATGTCATGCTCAAGTTTTAGTGGTAGTAACACCAGTGGTGTTACATCCTTCCCCCCATAAAAGAATCTCGTCCCGAGATTAAAAGTCCTAGAGCAAGTAATGGAAAAAGAAACACGACATAGTTTTATTTCCTTATTTTTAGTACAAGGCAGGGGTGGTATGGGGTTCATTCCTCTATTACAACAAATGTACACATCTTACAATTTACACAAAGCTAAAAAGCATGGGAAATTCTTATCTAAAAAGTCTTGAGTTTCCCAAGTAGCTTCATTTTCCGTGTGTTGGTTCCACTGTATCTTGTAAAATTTGAGAGTTTTCCTTCGGGTAATCCTGTCCTTTTGATCCAAAACTCGAAAAGAATGTTCGGAATTGGTCAAGTCTGGTTCTAAGGCAACATCTGTCACCTCAACGGTTCGATCTGGAACCCGAAGACACTTCTTCAGTTGAGATACGTGGAACACATTATGCACAGCAGACAATGTTTCGGGTAATTGGAGCCGGTATGCAACTAGTCCACATTGTTCAAGAACAGGGAAAGGACCAATGTACCGGGGTGCAAGCTTCCCTTTTACCCCGAAACGTGATACACCCTTCATTGGTGAGACTTTCAGGTAGACATAATCTTCAACTTGAAAGTACAAGGGTTTGCGTCGCTTGTCTGCATAACTCTTTTGGCGAGCTTGGGCTTCTTTCAAATTGTGTATTATTTGTTGAACCCTCTCTTCTATTTCTTTTACCATATCAGGCCTGAAAAACCATCTTTCACCAGGTTCAGACCAGTTTAATGGAGTACGACACCATCGGCCATACAAAGCTTTAAAGGGTGCCATTTTTATGCTCTCTTGATTGCTATTATTATATGATAACTCCGCTAATGGTAAACAATTATCCCATTTTTGTGGAAATTCTAGAGCACAGGCTCGCAACATGTCCTTAAGTATTTGATTCACCCTCTCAGTTTGCCCACTGGTTTGGGGATGATAGGCCGAACTGTGGAGCAACTTGGTACCTAAGGATTTGTGAAGTTCTTCCTAGAATTTGGATACAAATTGAGGTCCACGATCCGACACTATGGTCTTCGGAACACCGTGCAAACTGAGAATGCGAGCAATGTACAGTTCTGCATATGCGATTACTGGATACTTTACTTTGACTAGGAGAAAATGGGCGATCTTTGTAAGTCGATCAATGATAACCCAGATGGAATCATACCCTTTTGCTGTCCTGGGCAATCCACAATAAAGTCCATGCTTATATCCTCCCATTTCCATGTTGGGATAGACAAAGATTGCAATAGACCAGCAGTCTTCATATGTATGGCCTTGACACGTCTGCAAGTGTCACATTTTGCCATATAGCGTGCAATTTCGATCTTCATCTTTGTCCACCAATAATGCTGCTTTAGATCATGATACATCTTAGTGCTTCCGGGATGAATAGAATAGCGACTAAGATGTGCTTCATCTAAAATTTGCTGGCGGATGTCATCATTCTTGGGCACAACTATGCGGTTGTTGAACCATTCAACACCTTGATCATCTCTTTTGAAGCAGTTGGCTTTACAGACCTTTATCTTCTCATGAATGTGTTTCATACCCTCATCATTTCTTTGGGCATCAATTATCCTTTGCAGGAGGACTGACTCAAGCTTCAAATGATTTGAAGTTCCATGTTGTATCATTCCCAGGTTTAACTTCTCCATTTCTTGGCATAACGTAATGTCAGAAGTCTTCATTGTAAGACAATGACAGAAAGCCTTGTGACTTAACGCATCTGCCACTACATTGGCCTTGCCTGGGTGATAGTGAATCTCCAATTCATAATCCTTAATCAGCTCGAGCCATCTCCTCTGCCTCATATTCAGCTCTGACTGGGTGAAGATGTACTTCAAACTTTTATGATCTATATAGATATGACAGATATTTCCCAGCAGATAATGACGCCATATTTTTAGGGCATGAACCACAATAGCTAATTCTAGGTCATGAGTTGGATAATGCTCCTCATGCCGGCACAAGTGCCTTGAAGCATAAGCTATCACTCGGCCTTCTTGCATTAGAACACAACCTAGACCACTGCCTGATGCGTCACAATACACATCAAAGGGCTTTTCAATGTCCGGTTGAGCTAATACCAGAGCAGTGGTCAATAATACTTTCAGCTGCTCAAAGGCTTCACTACAGCTTGAAGACCAATTAAATTTAGTATCATTCTTCAATAAACTTGTGATTGGTTTCACAAGCTTGGAAAAATCTGGAATAAATCGGCGGTAATAACCAGCCAGTCCAAGGAAACTTCGGACTTGATGTACAGTGGTTGGGGGTTTCCACTCCAAAATATCCTTGACTTTGCTGGGATCCACCGCAATCCCGTTAGCAGACAATATGTGTCCCAAAAATTGGATCTCCTCCAGCCAAAATGCGCACTTACTAAACTTAGCATATAATTGGTGCTCCCTTAAGAGCGTTAGTACGATCCGCAAATGCCGAGCATGCTCCTCTTCATTCTTGGAATATATCAAGATATCATCAATGAATACCACCATGAATTTATCTAACTCGGGCATGAATATCGAGTTCATAAGATATGTGAAGTGGGCAGGAGCATTTGTTAGTCCGAAAGACATAACCAGATATTCAAATAATCCATACCGCGTAGTGAATGCGGTCTTGGGTATATCTTTGGGTTGGATATGGATCTGATGGTAACCTGACCTGAGGTCAATTTTGGAAAATACCCGAGCTCCGGTAAGCTGATCAAATAGGATGTCAATCCGGGGAAGAGGGTACTTATTCTTGATTGTGACCTCATTAAGGGGTCTATAATCCACGAACATCCGAAGTGTTTGGTCCTTCTTCTTGACAAAGATGGCTAGACAACCCTAAGGTGATGAACTTGGTCAGATGAATCCCTTTTCTAGTAGATCTTGTAATTGGGTCTTGAGTTCTGCCAACTCATTCGGAGGCATTCGGTATGACCTTCTAGAAATAGGAGCCGTACCGGGCTTCAACTCAATCACAAATTCTACATCTCTCTCTGGAGGTAATCCAGGCAGATCTTCCGGAAAGACATCCGGGAATTCACATACTACCGGAATATCTTAGATTTCTAGTATGATGGCTTCATATACCTTGCCAATTGGTTTAGCTGGAATAGCTACAGGGATGGATAAGAGAACCTCTTCTTGGCCATAACTCAACCTGATGGTTCTCAGATCAGTGTTGAGGATAGCTTTATGTTGGGCTAACCAATTCATGCCCAGAATTACATCTATATCTTGGCCTTTCAAAACAATCATATTTGTGGGAAAGTCCCATTCAGCCAATGTTACGGGCACATGGAAACCCACTTCTTTAGTGAATATTTGTCCCCCAGGCGAATGAATTATAAACCCTTCCCTTGATTCATTGTATGGAATGCAATGTTGCTCCACAAACTTCTTGCTTATGAATGTATGTGAAGTGCAAGAATCAAAAAGAATAACTTTAGGGTGATTGGCCACGAGAAATGTACCCATCATAATTGGTTCTCCTTCCGGTGTCGTGGCCACTTGCGTATAATAAATCCGCCCAGTTTTGTTCATATTTTTGCTCGTTGTATTATTCGCCGAGTTCCCCTTGCCTTGAGTGGAACTCCCTGAACTATGCTGATTATTTGATCTGTTCTGCTTCGGATATGCGCAGTCCTTCATAAAATGTACAGACTTTCCACAATTAAAGCAGCCTGTTGAAGAGCTTGGGAGGGCAGGGAAACGAGTACCAGGGGCGCTCGGCTGATTTGTTGAGGTGGGGGCAGTGGTAGGACGGATAAAGACAGGTTGTTTGAAGGGGTAGGAGGGTGGATGTGGTGAAGAACGGTTTTGATTAAAAGGTCGGATCACCAACCTTTGTCTCTTCTCAGGCCCCTGGTTGGTCCTGTCACCTCCATAGCCCTTCAATTTTCCTGGGCCTGCATATTTGGCTTCAACTGCCAGTGCCATGCTGACAGCCCTGCTATAGGAGAGGTCGAGGCAGGTGGCCATTTTTTGCTGCAACCGGTCATTGAGGCCTCTCATAAAACAATTTCTCTTCTTCAGATCAGTGTTGACCTGATCGATGGCATACTAGGACAAGTGGTTGAACTTGTTGAGATACTGTGTGACAGTATCCCCATCTTGTTTGAGCTTCATAAATTCTTCTTATTTCATGTGGAGCACCCCTTCTGGAATATAGTGCTCCCGAAACGCCAGTTTAAACTCATCCTAGGTAATTTAATGACCAGCAGGCTGGATAGCCACATAATTTCCCCACCAGGTGCTGGCAGGGCCTTGCAACTGCTGTGCCGCAAATAGGGGCTTCTGAGTCTCCGTGCATTGGAGAAGCCCAAACTTTTGTTCAATAACCCGGATCCATTCATCCGCTTCAAGAGGATCTTCAACCTTGACAAATAGCGGGGGACGTGTTTCAGAGAAATCCAAATATGAAGTTTCGTGGGGTCCTTGTGGATAGGCTTGCCCGCCTTGCTGTTGCATTTGCTGTCCCGCCATTTCCCGTAGAAAGCGGGTGTTATCGGCTGTTGCATTGACTAAGGCAGCGATAGCCTCAGCCAAGGTTGGGGGTACTGGTGGCAGGTTAGGAGTAGTCTCCCTTCCACGGGAGGTCCCTGCACCATCCTGTCCACGAGTCCTGGACGTCATCTGAGGCAAAGAACATTTGGAAAATATAATATGCCAAAGCAAAACATCCATTTTACATTACTTAAAAGGTAATGATACAGACTCGAATTTATAACAGGACCACATTACCTATTATACATTAACACTATTTCTATACTACACTACTCTAGCTTCTTATCACTTTTGGTAGCTTCATTGTCGAGTGTAGGAGTCCATTCATCAGCCAGATTCATTGAAGGAGGGGGCCTGAAAAGGTCCAGTTCCCCACCAAGGGCTTCACCCGCTGCTCCAGAAGGTCCAGCTCCCATTCCGACAGGATCCGCAGGTACGTTAGAGTGCAGTCGTGAATACAATACATGAACTTCCTCATGTAGCGTATTATAGTACACCTGCAAGTTGTCCACGGCTGTGCTAAGCTCCTCCACACGGGCTCGAGCTTTGGCTTCCTTGGCCCAAGCAAGTGAACGTGAGTTAATAGCCTAATCGAGCGCTAAATCTCGTTCAACAAGTTGGTCTTGCAGATGTCGGATGTCAGTCCTTAACTCATTTATTCGTTGACCATCCTTGACCCACACATTGTTCCTATGGCGGAGCTCCGTTTGAAGCTGATCTACCTGAGCTTCCAGATCTTTGATTGGATCATTGCTACCACTACTACTGTCCTCATGCCTTGGAGCTAGTTGATGGTGAGTCACGCCAATTGGTCTGGTAGACTTGTGCGCGGCGGCATATCTCCATAAGGGGGAAAATCTTATTAGTATTGTTTTTAGTATGATGCATGCATAATTATAGAATCAACCTTAGTTGATTCACAACCTTCTATACATTGCACTCTAGTATCTGGTCTTTATAATAAGTACTTCAGAAGGGCTCTGATTTCTTCACAACACGCAGTCCACGACGCCGCACAGCGGAGAACCGAACTCCGGCAAGCACATACCGGCCGGATCACTCGATGACCGGTGCTCTACTTTGGCTGAGACCTAATTCAAGCCCTAACAAGTGTTTCCCCTCAACTAATATCACTAGCGGAGCTCTAACTTGCTCTGTCCACGGTGACAGCGGTCACCACGGGCAATCGAACGCGTTCCCGGCGATCTAAGGGGTCCTAGTCCAATTGGCGGGGTCAAGGAGCATCAGGAGAACCTAAGGATGCTGAAACAAAAGAGCAGGGAGCATGAACAGAACTAGAATACGCTGACCACGGTGAGGGCTCTACCACGGCGGCGGAAACAGAATTGGGGGAAATGGGAAATTGGAGAGTTGTGGTGGCTAATCGACGACAAGAGCGGGTGCTCAGGCTTGGTGATGACCCAACGCAGCAGACCGTGCTGTCAATTTATGGTGTGCTTGAGCGGTGGTGTTCAATTTTGAAGAAATGCGCTGGCAGTCGAGAGGGGAACAGAGTCACTGGCGCGGTGTTTCGTGGCCTTCACCGTGGCAGACCCACCGACGACGAGCCAGGATTAAGGAGTGGTTTATGGTGACTCACCGTGATGTGGTAAAGCATCGAGGCACGTAGCCTGGCCGGACAACGGCGAAAGCCGGTGATGCCAGCGCAACTGACCACGGCGGGACACGACGACCGATGAGAACAGTGGTCGAAATTTATCCACACGACGATCTTTACCAACCTGAGCCACATCCGGTACTTTGATGAGGCCGAATCGCAGCGGCGACGAGAATCCCGGCGCAAGATCACCAGCGACGAGGGGGATGAATTTGGGATCTTTTTCAGTCACTGTACAATGGAATCCCTATTCAGTGCGCCTGACAGCCCAATTTGCAGAACCAAGATCTCAAATCTTTACATGATAACTTGCTAATCTGCCTGTAACAAAGTTGTTGCCCAATGATCCAGCTACAAACTTGCTATAGCAACCATAGCCAAACACTCACTAGATCATGGTTGAATCCTAGTCCAAAGATTGCCCAATCTCACTGTTAGTCTAGATTCAGATCTAGGGCAGTCTGACACCCCGACTTTGGGCTCATTTTACTCCAAATTTTTCATGTGACCAAGGCTTAATCCCTATAGCAAAGTTGTTCTCCTTGCATAGCTCTACAAATTTGATGTGCTGACCTAGGGCAAAATCCTCATAATTTTGAAATTACAGGGCTCCAAAGTTGATCCCATTCACTGGAATTCAGACTTAGCCATTGAAGCACAAAGGTGGCCTTTTTGAAAATAAGCCCAACACTTATGGTTTTATTTGCAAATCTCCAAATATGTGAACCCTATGACTTAATTTACCCTATTTCCATGATTTTTGCACTTAGGTCCAAAATGTGCACACTTTTACAGATAACCCCCTAGGGTTTTAGTCCAGGGTTTTCTAGGGGTCTGTTTAAGGTTCTTGGCACTTCTAGGGTTTGGATGGTACTTAAGTCCATCCATGGTGACATTTTATGATTATTACCACTAAGTTTAGAAGTTTTCTCTTAGTTAGACTTTGATTACTCTTTTAAGCCCAATCTAGGGTTAAGTACTGTATCCTAGGGTTTCACCCATGAAATGTCACATCAATACAACTTGTTTGAACTTTTTACCTAGTGAATGCATTCTAAGTGTAACAAACACATGATATGGCAATGCTTATGATGTTATGCTCAAGTTTTAGTGGTAGTAACACCAGGGGTGTTACAGTAGCTTTTGTCTCATACAAAAGCTCGTGCATGCTCCAGAAGCACTTCGCGCTTGGCTCCAGCCCTTGACTCCTTACAGCCCAGACAAAAATCCCCATCCTAATTATAGCTTTGAGGGTGATTTGATGAAGGAAAATCTGGTATATCTTCAGCACTTCAACCACAAACTTGCTTAAAGGGACCGAAGGCCAGCCCTCAAAAAGCTTCGGTAGATTACAACTTCATTCTCTTCAGGAGCAGGGACGATGTTGTCTCCTCCAACCCTCACTATAGACATGTCACGAAAGTACCTTCCTCTCATATTATCAATATGACTCTGTTTAATAGTTGATTTGCCAAAGACGGCATGGCTCGGTCGCTAGGGCTGATCTTCAGAATCTTCATCTCCACTCTCCGCATCATAACTATCACTATCATCATTATCTTCAGACAAACCCTCCAGTATCTCTTTAGTAATCTTCTCTGTGTTTGTTTTTGACATAGACTCAAAAAATCCGGCGATAAAAGGATCCGCAACTTTCTTTTCTTCAAACAGCTTCGTCTCCTCAGTTAGCTTCATCTCCTCAGTCATTTTCCCCAGACACGGTGCAAACACGTCTTTAAACCGAAGCTCAAAAGCTTGAAAATCTAGCGAGAGCTAGTGAGCAAGAA
Organism: Zea luxurians; assembly: GCA_029449295.1. Lineage (NCBI taxonomy): Eukaryota > Viridiplantae > Streptophyta > Magnoliopsida > Poales > Poaceae > Zea > Zea luxurians. The sequence continues at coordinate 4,343,740 of JAOPSE010000045.1, read as the reverse complement.
TTAAAAGTTTGACAAAAATAATGCAAATGGCAGAAACGACGTATCAAATGCTGCCCGTGTCGGTTCATATTTATACGCCCAGTACGCTGCAACTTGAAGGGCCCAGTTTGTCATTGATTGTAGCTATTCTAGCAAAGGGAAAGTGTTTTTTCGGACCTTTGGCTTAAGGCCTTCGTTCACATCGCAGTCTGAATTCGTTGTTATAACAAATTAATACTGCAAGGGGCTACTGTTGGGGGCCTTCGTCTTCCGAAGGTCCTCAAAAACATGATTAACAATGTTTCCCAAGTGTAATATATGTACAGGAACCTTCGGACTCGAAATGAAGATGTACATAATATGAAAAGCATGGTTGGGACAAAGGTTGAACCAGCTACGAAGCTACGCGCAAGGAAGCTTCGGCTCAGTAGCAGAAAAAGGAACCGACTTAAGGAGGAAAAGGCTATCTAGTCCTCGATAGATTGTCCTTAAGTCAATAGTAAACATGAAGGGCATGAATGTAATTTTACACAGGCTGCGCCCTATGCCTATAAATAGATGAACAGTACCCCCGTGCTGTTCACGCTGACTTGTATTCGCTTGTGCGTCACACTTGATTTTTGCCTTCTATCAAGCCGAAGGTACAAATGTAATTCAATATTGTTCTTGTTTATCCATGATGATATAATAAAGATATATTAATGATGTCATATGATTATTAATGTTCTCTCTTATATTTCATATGCTTCTTCTTTCATTAGCATATACTATGATGATGAAGGTTCGTCCTTCAAGACCTTCGTCTGAAGATCATTATATCCTAAGGGAGATAGTGCTTCGAACGACGAAGGGCATTAACCTTTAACATTTTGTGTTGCCTTGTTCTTAATTCATAGCATTTGAGAACAAGTCCCCAACATTTACTTTGTTCAATTTTTAGCAAGTAGTTGAAGTAATATCTTAGGATTGTTATCTTTCTAGTAGTTTTCTCTTATTGCTAGTAGTTGGGTGAAGTTGGTCTCTAGCTTAGAGTTTAAATATTTGCTTAGGGTTTAATTGTTGTTGATTTTTTAGAAAAGCCCAATTCACCCCCTTCTTGGGCATCATGATCCTTTCAATTGGTATCAAAGCCTTGTTGCTCTTAGATTAGCTTAACCGCTAGAGTAGCAATGTCCGGCGGGGATGGACCTCCTCCCGTTTTTTATGGTGATGATTTTCCATATTGGGAAATTCGTATGGAAGCTTACTTAGAGGCAATAGACATTGGTGTCTACAAAGCCGCCACTCAAGGGTTCCCCGAACCAAAAGATCCCACAAATCTTGTAGGTGAAGAGTACTGTCGGAGAGGAAATTCTCCGACCGGGTGGCGGAACGCACCCGCCCTAAATCCTAAGATGAGGAGGGGGCCTAATCGTTTCGCCTGCTAGGTGGATTCGGGATGGACACGAGTGGACACGAGGATTTAGAGTGGTTCGGGCCGCCGGAGCGTAATACCCTACTCCACTGTCTGTGTGCTGTATTGAGTCTGTGAGCTTCAGAGTCTGTGAGCTTCAGAGTCCGCCTTGTAACTTCGTGTGCCCTCCCTTTTATAGCTCAAGGGGGGCACATACAAGGATGCTGAGCCCTGACATGTGGACCTAGGAACATAATGGAAGGAATACATTATAGGAGTAACTAATGCAAGTAACGCCTGAGCAATCTCCCGGTGTCCTGATGTCCACAGTCCACACAGTATTGATATGCGGCGGTTGCTTCCTTGGTAACATGCGAGTAATGATGAGCGTAGTGCACGCGGCAGTATGGACATACCGCCTACCAGTGGAATGGACAGGCACGCCGCCTGTGGAATGGACAGGTCGCCGCCTGCCAGCGGAATGGACAGGTCTCAATAAATGCTGAGGCTGCACACCGTCTGCCAGTGGAATGGACAGGTGGCGCGCCTTATCCGCAATAAATGCAGAGGCCGTGTAGCCCAGAGGCCTTAAGTCAGGCTCCGCTCGTTGGCTTACGTCACGTGCAGCATGCCACGTGGCAGCATCGGGGCTCCGCCTGAGCGAGGAGCAGGAGTGTATGTGGATAGGTTCGGAGCGCACCAGAGTAGGTCTGGACACGTGTCAGCTCCGGACCACCGCTTGGGCCTTAAGTAAGGCCTTGGGACCCCACTGTGGGCGGTCCGAACCCCATACGGTGGGGGGGGTCCGGATCCCATTCTAGGGGTCTGGTCGGTGGGGGGGTCCTAGACTGACTTGAAGGTCCGAACTGTATATCTAGGGGTCCGGCGCTTTCCCATGGGGGTCCGGACTTACTGTTGATGCCTTGGAGTATAGTTCTTTCTCTAGCCATGTGGTGGCCCCGGAGCCACGCACGTGGTGGGGTTAGGCGCTGTTGCTGGCCCAGAGTAGTCGCCCGATGCTGGAGCGAGCCATGGTTTGGTCCCACGCATAGCTCCTTTACCACGCGACTAAAGATAGCCACGTGGGTACTGCGTCTTCATATTGTAGTAAGGGGTACCCTAGTTTCAGGGTACCGACAGTGGCCCCCGGGCCCACCTCAGGGGAGGATACGAGTCCGCATGTGGGGCCAAAGCTTGATTGGTGATTGGTGCACCGCTTCCGTGCGTTTGCTAACGTACTCACCGTCAATCCTCCTTCGGTCATGCCAACTGCCATGTTTGTCTCCGCGGCTGACTGACCCGCGGCCCCACGCATGGGGGTCTCGTTGGGCCACGCGCGGGGCTTCTCGATTTTGCTGCATTAGTTTAAAAAATTACCTTCTCTGTCTTCTGCCGCGGCCCCGAGGAGGCGCACTACCGGCATGTGCGGCTGTTCTCTCTTCTTGCACCTGGGAACCGGCACCCAAGGAGTATGACTCGTGGGCCTGGGCCCCCGTGTCATAGATTGGGCTCATGTTTCTTGTGGCAAAGATGAAGAGGCGCGCTACCATGGGCGGCGGTTCTCTCTTCGAGCGCGCTCCGCAGTTCGTTTTTTCTGCACTCAAAGACCAGCACACCAGCTGTATGACTTGTGGACTCGGGCCCCCGTGTCAGGGACTAGGCCGCCTGGGCATCAGGTGTGCGTCGGATGAGATTTCCTGTAGCGTCTCGGGGCGTGAGAGGGAGAGTCTGCCTTGAAAAGGGATTCACCCCGCGTGCAGCAGTTACGCTTTCGCATTCTCTCCCAATCGCTGCGCCCTTTCGCCTCCGAGCTCTCTGCGCCCCTTTGCATTCATGCTCTCCTGCTTTGCGCCCGCGCCGCCGCCGACGCCATGACTTCGCTAGTTCATCCCGAGCGTTTCCAGTCTGAGGGGGCGCTCAACCTGGTGCGCAACCTGCTCAGATGGAGCGTGCCGGTGCACGCCGGAAGGATCCGCGCCGGCGCCACTCCCCTCGGCGATCTCGCTGCTGGGGAGTTCATGCTCTTCGTTTCCTACCTCTCCTGCGGGTTGGTGTTGCCGGTCTCGCCATTCTCATTGCTACTGTTGGAGGAGTTCAGGCTCCAGCTTCAGCACCTTACGCCCCACTCCATCCTCCAGACGGCCATCTTCGTCCACCTCTATGAGATGTTCGTGGGGGTGGCCCCCTGCACCTCCCTCTTCCGCCATTTCTTCGCGTTGGTGAAGTCTGGGAAGGCTAAGGACCACCTTGGCGCCTACTACTTCCAGACAAGGCCAGATTCGGCCATCGCCTACATCTCCACCTTCGGCGGCGCGAGGTGGGAAAATTGGCGCGGCGACTGGGTGATCGCCAGCGCCGAGGCCAACGACCACCTTGTTCTGCCGAGCAACGGGCCAGCCCTCGACCGCAAGCACTGGAGGACCAAGCCGTCGCTATCACCAGAGCTCCTGCCCGTGCTGGATAGAATCAAGACCTTAGCAACCGGTGGTCTGACCTCCATGCACGTGGTCGGTGACTTCCTGAAGCACCGGATCGCACCGCTGCAGAGGAGGGCACGCCTGTGTTGCTGGTTCACCGGCTCGAACGACATTGGCTGGATCCAGCGTGGGCCGGGTACCGACCTGTCCTGGGAGGAGCTGGAACTCCTGGTGAAGGGGATTACTGGTGAGTCCTTCGTCCCTGAATCCTTGATACTCCCCCAGGACATCCCAGCGCTTAGTGATGATCCAGGGCTACGATCAGCGGTGCTGGCCGCGTTGTCGACCCTCGACGAGAGCGGCGTGGCAGTTCATCAGACTGGCGGTCGGGACCCCCTCCGCGGGATTTGGATCCCCGGTGTACCGGCTGGGGTCCCTAGCCCACCGGTCTAGCCCCTAGTGCCAGTCCCGCCACGGCCCCCAGCCCCTTGGACAAGGGCAAAGGGGCTGCAAGCGGTGCCTCCGCCCTAGGTAGCTCCGGGGGCTCGGAGGAGGAGAGGTGACGCAGGCTACGCCGCGCTGATGGGTCGCTTGTCTTGGACCCCCTAGAAGCGTCAGAGGACTGCTGGTGGGGCCGAGGAGGCCGGCTCCCAGGCCTAGGGCGCGCAGAGGCGCATCAGTCCTCCATCACCACCACCATCGGGCTCGCCGCCACCACAACCACCACCACCATCGGTCCCGCCGCCGCCACCACCACCCGGGGGTGATCTCTCCCAGGGGCACCAGCAGCAGCAGCAACAACAACAACAGCAACAACAGTGGCAACAACAGAAGCGGTCACCCTACTTCTAGGGTCGCTGGAAAGTCCAGGGCCCCAAGTGAGTGTAGCCCCTTCTTTTTTTGATTAGTCTATTTATCATGTCGACGGGTCTTAACCCATCCTTTGCTTGTCAGGGCTTCCTCCCCCTCTGCTCCCAAGGTCGCGCCTCCTTCGCTAGATACCATGTCCGGCGGGTCTGGCTCTCAGCAGCAGGCGTCTGCTGGGAGTGGCGCTGGCAGTCTGCCCCCGGCTGCTGCAACTCCGCCGACAGCTACCGCAGCCTCAACGACGACGATGCCGTCGAGTACACCATCGGTAGCGGCGGAGGAGGTCCCAACTGCACCTACCCCCACCATCGAGGGTGATGCGAGGGGCGCGTCCAGCTCCACCCCACCGCCCACTCTAGAGGAGACAGAGGTGGTTTTTGGGCGGCGGCTCCGGTCAGGTGCCGAGCCAGACGTGGCGCTAATCCCCTCCCCAGGGTGCTGTCTCGCGCCCACCAAGCCCTCAATGAAACTGAGGCGGCTATCTGGTAGGAATGGGAGGCGCTGGAATCTGAGCACCAGCGCCTCAGCGACGGGCGCACCTAGCTGGAGGAGCGCACCAAGGCGGCGTCCCGCCAGTTCGCCTCCGAGTGGTCCGAGCTCGAGCGGGACCGCAAGGACTACAAAAGGGACCTCCAGAAGGTGTTCGCCAGGGAGCTGGAGGCGTCGCATCGGGAGAAGAGGCTGGCCAAGAGGGAGGAGGCCCTGAGCGAGAGGGAGGCCCTCACAATAGAGCTCCGGGCCAAGCTGAAGGCCCTGGACCAGACCCTAGAGGCTCAGCGGGTCCAACAAGTGGAGGCCATAGAGAAGATCAAAAAATGGGAGCAGGAGCTGGAGGACAAGGCCAACAACATTGCCCTCACCGAGGAGAGCCTCAAGGAGAAGGGTGCGTCCCTGGATAGGCGGGAGACGGATCTCGCCTGGCGGGAGAAGGATCTCGCCTTTAGGGAGGAAATGCTTGAAAGGCGAGAGGTGTTGCTGGCCGAGCATGAGCTCGAGGCGGAGGAGAGGGAGCGGAAGCTGGAGGAGTGGGTCTGCCAGTTCGAAGCGGTGCAGGCCGCCAAGAAGGCCATAGAAGATCTCCAGGCTGAACACCGCGCTGGGATCCAGCGGATAGCTGAGTGGGCCCGCGAGGCGAGCACGGCGCTGGTGCCACTAGGGATAAGTCCCATCCCAGTGTAGGGGCCACCAACGTCGATCTCTGACGCCTTCCCGGTGCTGGATTCCGCCGCCGAACGCCTCTGTCGCCTAGACCAGATCCTCGGTGCCCGCCTGGAGGCAAAGGGCAGCAGGCTCTACTGGGCGGTGGTGGATTACGTGCTGACATGCTTTCGGAGCCACGACCCAGCCATGTCCTTGGCACATGTGCTCGATGGTCCGATGGCTGCCACAAAAGACGCCGCTTGGGAGAGCGTCCAAGACGCCATGGAGACGGTGGCCGCGCGCTTCCAGCGCGACCGTGCCGATGCCGAGTAGTTCATACCTGCAGAAATGAGGCTACTGCTCCGCTTGAAGGCGGATGTAATAACTTTTGGTTTTGTACAAATACTCTTGAGAACTATTAATTAAATAGCACTTATCTGTATGTTATTTGTCCTCGCTGTGTGTAGCATTGCTAACTCCTTTCTGGTACTTGGCCCCCCTAGGATGTAGGCTCGACGTGTAGAGGCTGGATACTAGTATACCTAAGAAAGAGTTGGTGACCCGGCCCCCAAGAGGTAGTCTCGACTGGGACCTAGACCTGTACACAACTTCGGCTAGGAAGTGTTAGTAGCACACCCATAGGACCCATCGTCTGGTATCTGCCATCCTTTGATTCATGCAACAGGACCTGCAGGATTTAGTCTGGGAAGCCAAGCCGTATGTCCAGATCCCTTGGATCACAGTTCCAAATACTAGGACGCCCGTCGCAGAGTGGTGGAGCGTGCAGGCTTAGGGTACGGGACCATGCTAAGCGGCTACACAGCTCCAGACCACCCTAGGAGACGTGTGTCCATTCTCTAGGACCGGACCCTAGGCTGCCGGACCCACAGGACTATAGTTCCAAATACTAGGGTGCCCGTCCCAGAGCGGTGGAGCATGCAGGCTTAGGGTACAGAACCAAGCTAAGTGGCTACACAGCTCCAGACCACCCCAGGGAGTGAGCGCCCATTCTCTAGAACTGGACCCAGGCTGCCGGACCCCGTGCCTTTGTAGAGGGGTCCTAAACTGCAAACCTGGCTACTCAATTCGGATGTCATCATACCAGCAAGGGTGGGAAACTGTATGGGCGGGTTAGATAAAAAGTAACGGTTGTGAACTGAAGCAGAATAAAACAATCACAAAAGCTCCTCTAGGGGGTAAATTCTTTCCTTATAACTTGATATACACGGGCGCAGGTCAATAGGCCAGGCTTATGAGGGCGGACCTCACCGGATTGACGTACACATATGCACAACCTAGTTACGAAGGAAGAAAACTCAACCCCTCGTTTCGCTTCTATGGGAAGAACTTACAGAGATGCTCTATGTTCCAGGGGTTGGGAAGAGGCGCTCCTTCAGTTGTGGCAAGGCGGACACACCCGGGTCGGCATACTTCCGTCACCTTGAAGGGTCCTTCCCAACTTGGGGAGAGTTTGTGGAGCCCTTCTCGGTTCAGTACTCGCCTTAGGACTAGGTCCCCGACCCTGAGCTCCCTACTATGCACGAACCGTTGGTGGTAGCGCCTGAGCGCTTGGTTGTATCGTGCATTTCGGATCACCGCTCGCCATCTGCGTTCGTCGATGAAGTCCACGGCTCACCCAGTAGCTGTTCCTGCATAGACTCATCAAATGACTGGACCCGTGGGGAGCCTATAAGGATTTCCGGGGGAAGGCAGGCTTCTGCCCCGTAGACCAGGAAGAACGGGGTCTCCCCGGTAGCTCGGCTGGGTGTGGTCTGGTTCCCCCATAGCACAGACGGAAGCTCGTTGACCCAATTTGCACCATGCTTTTTCAAGCAATCATAGGTGCGTGTCTTGAGCCCCCTGAGGATTTCTGCGTTTGCCCTCTCCACCTGGCCGTTGCTCTTGGGATGAGCCACAGACGCAAAGCAGAGCTGGGTGTTAATGCCCTCACAATACTCCTGGAAGAGCTGACTTGTAAAGGGTCCCGTTGTCCGTAATGATACAGCTTGGGACCCCGAATCTGGAGACGATTGACTTGAGGAAGGCAACAGCAGCACCCTGGGTGATACTGACCATAGGGGTGGCCTCAGGCCACTTTGTGAACTTGTCAATGGCGACGAAGAGGAAACGGTACCCGCTGACGGCCCTGAGGAATGGTCCTAGGATATCCACCCCCATACGGCGAATGGCCAGGAGGGTAGAATCGTCTGCAGAGCCCGAGCTGGTGTGTGTATCTGCTTTGCATGGAATTGACACGCCTTGCAGGACTTTACCATCTCAGCTTCATCTTGGAGAGCGGTTGGCCAGTAGAAGCCATGCCGAAAGGCCTTACCGACCAGCGTGCGGGATGACAAATGACTTCCACACTCACCTCCATGGATCTCCACGAGTAGCTCACGACCCTCCTCCTGGGTGATGCACTGCATGAGAATGCCATTGGCGCCATAGCGGTAAAGATCCCCTTCTACCACCGTGTAGCGTTTAGCCAACCGCACTATGCGCTCTGCGGACACATGATCTTCAGGAAGAATATTTTCGTTCAGGTAGTCCCGGATCTCGGAGATCCATGCATCGGGACCACTCTGAGATACTGGCTATGGCGCTAAGGGGCTAGCAGGACCCCCTGTAGCACACACAGTCTTCGGTGGGTTCTGTAGATGGTACGCCACCGGGACCGCTAGCTTCAAGGTGCTAGACTCTCCCCCTTCGCCCAGTTCGGCAGGCTAGGCGGTGGGTCTTACAAGCCGTCTTTCGAAGACACCCTCTTTAACAACCCTGGTGTTACTGCCACTAAAATTTGAGCATAACATCATAAGCATTGGCATATCATGTGATTGTTACACTTAGAATGCATTCACTAGGCAAAAAGTTCAAACAAGTTGTATGAATGTGACATGTTATAAGTGAAACCCTAGGGTACAGTGTTTAACCCTAGATTGGGCTTAATAAAGCAAACAAGGCCTAATAAGAGAAAATTTCCAAAACTCATTAGAAATGGTCATAAAATATCACCATGTGTGGACTTAAGTAGCATTAAAGCCCTAGAAGTATCAAAAACCCTAAAAAGAACCCTGGAAAGCCCTAGACTTAAACCCTAGGGGGGCTAAGTGCAAAATTAGTGCACTTTTAGACTAAAGTGCAAAAACCATGAGATTAGGGTATCTTAACTCATGGTTCACATGTGTGTGGATTTGCAACTTAAACCCTAAGTTTTGGGCCTATTTGCAAAAAGCCCTATTTGAACCCTATGGAGTTAAGTATGATTTCAATGCATTTGGCTCAACTTTGGAGCCCTATATCTTCCAAATTGTGAATATTTTGCCCTTGGTCACCACATCAAGTTTATAGACCTATGAAAGGAGAATAACTTTGCTATAGAGATCATGCCTTCGTACCATGAAGTATTTTGAGATAAATGTGCCCAAAGTTGGGCTGTCAGTCTGTCTAAAACCTAAATTATGGTGTTCAGGGGCATGGGATAAACTTTGGGGGCCATTTTGAAGATGATCCCGTGGATGTTTGAGTATGGTTACCACAGTCGGTTTGTAGATGGATCATTAGACAACAACTTTGCTACTGGTCGATCAACAACTTGCCATGTAAATTCAGGAGAAAATCAATGCCAAACTTGGTCTGTCAGGCTAAATGAAGAACAATCTGATGGTACAGTAACCAGATAGGATCAGGTTTAGCCCCCTCGCCGCCGACGAGCCACGCGCGGATTTGTGCTATTGCCGCCGTGATTCACGCTCAGATCAGCTGGATAGCGCCGGGGGTCAGTAAATATCACACTGTGGATATGCTCCGGCAACTAAATTACTCCGACCACCGTACCTGAGCTAGTCACGGTTGCTTCGGATGAGTTCGCCGGAGACAGCCGCTTCACGGCCTTGCGCCACGTGCCTTGGCACATCCACCACATCACTGTGACTCGTATTAGCCATCCGTTCATCGCTGGGGAGCTTGCCACGGTAATAGGCCACGAATCACCGCGCCAGTGACTTCCTGTTTCTCCGGCCCCGCGCATCATCGTCCAATTCCCCGACCACCGCTCATGACTGCTATAAATTAAGCCCGCCGTGAGCTCCGTAGGGTAATTACCCATCCATAGCACCCACGCTTGCCTTCAATTGTCCACCAACGACAGCGAATTGCTCTTTGCCCCCAATCTATGTTTCCGCCCCCGTTGAAACACCTCGCTGTGGCCAGCTTGCTCCAGGTTAGTTCAAGCTCTCTGGTCATTTGTTCTAGTCTCCTTAAGATCTCCTAGTGTTGTTCGACCCCTCTGATTGTACTAGACCGCCTTGGATCACCGAGAACGCCCATGTTCATCCTTTGTCCGTGCTGTCTCCGTGGATAGGATGATTTAGAGTCTCATTAGTAAAATTGAGTGAGGGGAAACGATCGGTTGGTCTTGAATTCGGTCTCGGCCAAAGTAGGGCGCCGGTCATTGAGTTAATCGGCTGGTGTGAGCTCGCCGGAGCGTGGCCCTACGTTGTTCGCCGTCGAGGACTTCAAACTATGAAGAAATGGAAGTGCAGGGACTTTTCTGCAAGTGTCAGCGACTCATAGAAATAGTGCGGTGAACTCAGTTCGGGTTATTTAAAACAGCAGGGGTCTCTGTGCAAAGTCTGCACGCGGGCACGCGCGCGGGCGCTTCTCTCCAGTAGTGGGCCGACTTGGGCCAGTTCCGGCCTAGGACTTTTCATAATTTTTCCTTTTCTTTTTCTGTCTGGGTTTAAGAATTTCTAGAGAATTGTAGAAAAATGCTAAAAATACCAAACCAATTTTGCTAGACTTCTAATTTCCTATAGTATTTACTAAAAATAGTTTCATGATTTTTAGTTCCAATAGGGAATTTTGGAGCATTTAAAATAGCCAAAAACCATGCTTTTGGATTTTTAGGGAATAAATAATAAATCCAAAATTCACTAAACTTTTATGGTAAACTCTAAATAATAATTAGAAGCCTTGGGTAAAGTTTGGTATGTTTTGGACCATGTTTGATACTTAGAACCCAAAACCCTAGCCCCCTACCCTATGAACTTCACTATTGACTCCGAAAACCGTAAGTTCTCGGAGATCCGTGAAGGAAAATTGTATTCAAGACCATAGATAATAAACTTTTATTATCTTTGCATCTTCATGAGCATTACATGAGCATTTTATTATATTTGGCTATATTTAGAAAACGAGGTGGAAGTAGAAGTTGAAGAGACAAGGACTTCATCACCACAACCACCTAAAGAACATCAGGCAACCAACTGTTTTTATTTTGATATCTGCAGAATAGAGCCTGATTCACCAGTAACACAAGAAAAGCCCCGGTGCATTTGCCACCTCCTTGTTACTTTTAAAATCTTTCTCACAAAAAAATGATGCTTCAGTGGGTGGGAATGTTTTCGAAAATAAAACTTGATGGTGGATCCATCACACCCGTAATGGGTTCAACATCGGAAAAGATGTACCTCTCCTAGGTACCAAACTTTGGGTTTGAAATGATAAAGCTGAGACCGGGCGGGTGACTTGCACGGGAAGAGAGTCTCGATGTAGTGTCTCCGTCTGAGTCGATTAAGGACCTTCTCGATGTCGGCCTGCTGACCAAGGACCCTTTAACTGGTCACATGCCTCGTCATGGGTAAGCTTTGCCTCGGGCAGACTAATACCAGAATAAGATAACACACAATGGGAATGGAGAGATGGTGAGAGTAGCGTGTACCCTCCGTGGCAAGAGGCTGGACGGTGGTGTATCTGTGCTCTCGATTGGCGTGATCCTGATCTGGTCTTAAGAACCCCAGTGGCGAGTTGACATATGCAAGGGTTAAGTGCTACAAATGTCGTGTGATTGGAGATCCTCAGCTGAGTATAATCGATTCGGATCGCCTTTACTTCACGGACATGAAGACTTGATCACTGACTTACACATAGCATTCTAGTAAAGATGGAAGGTTGTTAAGAAATTGGCTAGTATAGGTCAAGTGATTGAATTAGGGTAGAAGGAACCCTAGCTGTAGTAATTTTACTTAACCTGACAAATAAAACTGGATTTTTAAGGATCCACTATTAGTAAGCATCTCTGCAAATAGAGTCATTGATTATTGATAAGCCTTACCTTGACTCCCTTAAAACCAACATATCCTTGAGAGTCTTTTACTTTGTCGGGTAAGTCTTGCGAAAGTACACTCCGTACTTAGGGCTTTGTCCCATGTTGTTTTAGGTGAAGAAGCAGCAAACTTTTGTTGCTTCTGTTCAAAGGTGGTACCAAAAGAAGAGAACTAAGACTAAAGCTGCGGGAGGAAAGGTCCTCCATTAAGAAAAACTTTTTGCTGCTTATTCGGGAGGAGTTTTTGCCTCCCATGTTATGTAATAATAATACTCAACACTCATATATTATGTTCTAATCTATAACAATATAACTCTGTCTTACTTTTCAATAAAGTAAGTTATTGTAACTACTTCCACATTTCCGTATCTCTGATGAATTGTAATGTCTGCGTGACGGGTGAAACGCTCTTGGGAAGGTAAGGAATTCAGATACCGAACTTATCAAGTCATCAGGTGCACCTGCAGGGTTGTCTGAAGTCTGTGGGACAAGGACAACTGTAGGAGGGCCTAATGACTTGGGAGGTTCTGTCACAGCTGGTATCGGAGCAAAGCCCATCTCTGCAGATATTATGAGACATTTTCAAATAGAATTTTCAAAGACTTATCTAGAAAATTTCTTTCCTTCTTATCCAATCCCTTTCTGAGATACTTATTTTAAGACCAGATAGTAGAGTGCAATGTATAGAAGGTGTGAATCAACTAAGGTTGATTCTGTAATTACACATGCATCATGCTAAAAACTATGCTAATAATATTTTCTCCTCATGGAGATATGCCGCCGCGCACAAGAAAGACCGCACGCAAGTCTACCGGGCCGATTGGCGTACCCCACCATCAACTAGCCCCAAGGCATGAAGACAGTAGCAGTGGTAGTAATGATCCAATCGGGGATCTGGAAGCCCAAGTAGAACAGCTTCGATCAGAACTCCGTCACAGGAACGATATATGGGTCGCGGATGGTGAGAGAATAAATGAATTGAGAACTAACATCCGCCACCTGCAAGATCAACTTGCTGAGCGAGATCTAGCGCTCGACTGGGCTGTTAACTCTCGTTCACTTGCTTGGGCCAAGGAAGCTAGAGCTCGAGCCCGTGTGGAGGAGCTTAGCTCAGCCGTGGAGAACTTGCAGGTTTATTGTAATACACTACATGAAGAAGTTCATGTATTGTATTCACAACTGCACCGTAACGTACCTGCGGATCCTGTCGGGATGGAAGCCGGACCTTCTAGAGTAGCGGCAGAAGCACTTGGTGGTGAACTGGACCTTTTCAGGCCTCCTCCCTCTATGAAGCTGGTTGATGAATGGTCTCCTACGCCTGACAGCGAGGCTACCAAAAGTGACAAGAAGCTAGAGTAGTGTAGTATAGAAGTAGTAATAATGTGTAATAGGTAATGTAATCTTGTTGTAAATTTGAGTCTGTATCATTACCTTTTTAAGTAATGTAAAATGGATGGTTTGCTTTGGCATATTATATTTTTTTGAATGTTATTTGCCTCAGATGCCATCCAAGACTCGCACGCAGGATGGGGCAGGAACCTCCCGTGGGAGGGAAGCAACCCCTAATCCACCCCAGTACCTCCAACATTAGCTGAGGCCATCACTGCCTTAGTTAATGCCACAGCTGACAACACCCGCTTTCTGCGGGAAATGGTGGGACAACAAATGCAACAACAAGATGTGCGAGTGTATTCGCAAGGACCCTGCGAAATGTCATATCTGGATTTCTCAGAGACACGTCCCCCATTATTTGTCAAGGCGGAAGATCCTCTGGAAGCGGATGAGTGGATCCGCGTTATCGAACAAAAGTTCAGGCTTCTCCGATGTACGGAGACTCAAAAGCCCTTATTTGCGGCACAACAGTTACGAGGCCCTGCCAGCACATGTTGGGGAAATTATGTAGCCGTTCAGCCGGCCAGCCATCAAATTACATGGGATGAGTTCAAATTGGCTTTCTGGGAGCACTATATACCTGAAAGGGTACTCCATATGAAGCAGGAGGAGTTTATAAAGCTCAAACAGGGTGGGGATACTGTCACTCAGTATCTCAACAAATTCAACCACTTGTCCCAATATGCTATCGATCAAGTCAACACTGATTTAAAGAAGAGAAATTGCTTCATGAGAGGCCTTAATGATAGAATGCAACAAAAGATGGCCACCTGCATTGATCTTTCTTATGGAAGGGCTGTCAGCACGGCACTGGCAGTTGAAGCCAAATATGCAGGCTCAGGAAAATCAAAGGGTTATGGAGGTGATAGGCCCAATCAGGGGCCTGAGAAAAGACGAAGGTTGGTAATCCGACCTTTTAACCAGAATCGTTCTTCATCGCGCCCACCCTCCTACCCTTTCAAACAACCGGTTTTTATCCGTCCTATCGCTGCCCCCGTCGCAACAAATCAGCCGGGTGCCCCTGGTACTCGTTTCCCCGCCCTCTCAAGCTCTTCAACATGCTGCTTTAATTGTGGAAAGTCCGGACATTTTATCAAGGACTGTCCATACCCAAAGCAGAATATATCAAATAATCAGCAGAGTTCTGGGAGTTCCGCTCAAGTCAAGGGAAATGCGGCAAACAATACCGCGGGCAAGAATATTTGGAAAACAGGCAAATTTATTATACTCAAGTGGCCACAACACCGGAAGGCGAACCGGTTATGATGTGTATGTTTCTCGTGGCCAATCACCTCGCAGTTATTCTCTTTGATTCTGGCGCTTCACATACATTCATAAGCAAGAAGTTTGTGGAGCAACATTGCATTTCATACCATGAATCAAGGGAAGGGTTTATAAATCATTCGCCTGGGGGACAAATATTTACTAAAGATGTGGCTTACCATGTGCCCGTAACATTGGCTGAATGGGACTTTCCTACAAACACGATTGTTCTAAAAGGCCAAGATATAGATGTAATTTTGGGCATGAATTGGTTAGCCCAGCATAAAGCAATCCTCAACACTGATATGAGAACCATCAGGTTGAGTTATGGCCAAGAAGAGGTTCTTTTGTCCATCCCCGTGGCCATCCCAGCTAAACCATATGGCAGAGTATATGAAGCCATTATATCGGAGATCCAAGATATTCCGGTAGTATGTGAGTTTCTAGACGTCTTCCCAGAAGATCTGCCTGGATTGCCTCCAGAAAGAGATGTAGAGTTTGTGATTGAGTTGAAGCCCGGTACGGCTCCTATTTCTAGAAGGTCGTACCGAATGCGTCCAAATGAACTGGCAGAACTCAAGACCCAATTACAAGATCTACTTGAAAAAGGATTCATCCGACCAAGTTCATCACCTTGGGATTGTCCAGCCATCTTCGTCAAGAAGAAGGACCAAACACTACGGATGTGCGTGGATTATAGACCCCTTAATGAGGTCACCATCAAGAATAAGTACCCTCTTCCCCGGATTGACATTCTATTTGATCAACTTACCGAAGCTCGGGTATTCTCTAAGATTGACCTCAGGTCGGGTTATCATCAGATCCGTATCCGACCCGAAGATATACCTAAGACCGCATTCACCATGCGGTATGGATTATTTGAATATCTGGTTATGTCTTTCGGACTGACAAATGCTCCTGCCCACTTCACATATCTAATGAACTCGGTATTTATGCCTGAGTTGGATAAATTTGTGGTGGTATCCATTGACGATATCTTAATATACTCCAAGAATGAAGAGGAGCACGCTCGGCATTTGCGGATCGTATTAACGCGCTTAAGGGAACACCAGTTATATGCTAAGTTCAGTAAGTGCGCATTCTGGCTGGAGGAGATCCAATTTCTAGGACACGTATTATCTGCCAAGGGGATTGCGGTGGATCCTAGCAAAGTCAAGGATATTTTGGAGTGGAAACCCCCAACCACTGTACATCAAGTCCGAAGTTTCCTTGGACTGGCTGGTTATTACCGCCGATTCATTCCAGATTTTTCCATGCTTGTGAAACCAATCACAAGTTTATTGAAGAATGATACCAAATTCAATTGGTCTTCAAAATGTAATGAAGCCTTTGAGCAGCTGAAAGTATTATTAACCACTGCTCCGGTATTGGCTCAACCGGACATTGAAAGGCCCTTTGATGTGTATTGTGACACATCAGGCAGTGGTCTCGGCTGTGTTCTAATGCAAGAAGGCCGAGTGATAGCTTATGCTTCAAGGCAGTTGCTCCGGCATGAGGAACATTATCCAACTCATGACCTGAAGTTAGCTGTGGTGGTTCATGCCCTAAAAATATGGCGTCATTATCTGCTGGGAAATATCTGTCACATTTATACAGATCATAAAAGTTTGAAGTATATCTTTACCTAGTCAGAACTTAATATGAGACAAAGGAGGTGGCTTGAGCTGATCAAGGATTATGAATTAGAGATTCACTATCACCCAGGCAAAGCTAATGTAGTGGCAGATGGATTAAGTCGCAAGGCTTCCTGCCATTGTTTGACGATAGAAACTTCTGACATTACTTTATGCCAAGAAATGGAGAAGCTAAACCTGGGAATGATTCAGCATGGAACTTCAAATCACTTGAAGCTTGAGTCAGTCATCCTGCAAAGAATAATTGACGCACAAGGAAAAGATGAGGGAATGAAACACATTCATGAGAAACTAGAGGCCGGTAAAGCCAACTGCTTCAGAAGAGATGATTAAGGTGTTGTATGGTTTAATAACCGCATAGTTGTGCCTAAAAATGATGAGATCTGCCAGCAAATTTTGGATGAAGCACATCTTAGTCGCTATTCTATTAATCCCGGAAGCACTAAGATGTATCATGATCTAAAACAACATTATTGGTGGACAAAAATGAAGATTGAAATTGCACGCTATGTGCCAAGATGTGACACTTGTAGACGTGTCAAAGCCATACATATGAAGACTGCTGGTCCATTGCAGTCCTTACCTATACCAACATGGAAATGGGAGGATATAAGCATGGACTTTATTGTGGGATTGCCCAGGACAACTAAAGGGTATGATTCTATTTGGGTTATAGTTGATCGACTTACCAAGATAGCCCATTTTCTACTAGTCAAGACAGATCACCCGGTTACTATCTATGCCCAATTATACATTGCTCATATTCTTAGTCTGCATGGGGTTCCAAAGACTATAGTGTCGGATCGTGGACCGCAATTTGTAGCCAAGTTTTGGGAAGCACTTCATAAATCCATGGGTACCAAGTTGCTTCACAGTTCAGCCTACCATCCCCAAACCAGTGGGCAGACTGAGAGGGTAAATCAGATACTTGAAGATATGTTGCGAGCATGTGTTTTGGAATTCCCACAGAAATGGGATGATTGTTTACCATTAGCGGAGTTCTCATACAATAATAGCTACCAAGAAAGCATCAAGATGGCACCCTTTGAAGCCTTGTATGGACGACGGTGTCGTACTCCGTTAAACTGGTCTGAACCAGGTGAAAGAAATTTCTTCAGGCCTGATATGGTAAAGGAAATAGAAGAAAAGGTTCAAAGAATAATTCATAATCTAAAAGAAGCCCAAGCTCGACAGAAGAGTTATGCAGACAAACGACGCAAACCCTTGTACTTTCAAGTTGAAGATTATGTCTACCTGAAAGTCTCACCAATGAAGGGTGTATCACATTTTGGGATAAAAGGGAAGCTTGCACCTCGATACATTGGTCCTTTTCCTGTCCTTGAAAGGTATGGACCAGTGGCATACCGACTCCAGTTACCCGAAACATTGTCTGCTGTGCATAATGTGTTCCACGTGTCTCAATTGAAGAAGTGTCTTCGGGTTCTCGATCGAACCATTGAAGTAACCGATGTTGCCTTAGAACCAGACTTGACATATTCAGAACATCCTATTTGAGTATTGGATCAAAAGGACATAATTACCCGAAGGAAAACTCTCAAGTTTTACAAGATATAGGGGAACCAACATACCGAAGATGAAGCTACTTGGGAAACTCAAGACTTTCTAGATAAGAATTTCCCATACTTTTTAGCTTCGTGCAAATTGTAAGATGTATACATTTGTAATAGAGGAATGAACCCCAAACCACCCCTACCTTGTACCAAAAATAAGGAAATAAAGATATGTCGCGTTTTCTTTTCCATTACTTGCCCTAGGGCTTTTAATCTCGGGACGAGATTCTTTTATGGGGGGAAGGATGTAACACCCCTGGTGTTACTGCCACTAAAATTTGAGCATAACATCATAAGCATTGGCATATCATGTGGTTGTTACACTTAGAATGCATTCACTAGGCAAAAAGTTCAAACAAGTTGTATGAATGTGACATGTTATAAGTGAAACCCTAGGGTACAATGTTTAACCCTAGATTGGGCTTAATAAAGCAAACAAGGCCTAATAAGAGAAAATTTCCAAAACTCATTAGAAATGGTCATAAAATATCACCATGTGTGGACTTAAGTAGCATTAAAGCCCTAGAAGTATCAAAAACGCTAAAAAGAACCCTGGAAAGCCCTAGACCTAAACCCTAGGGGGGCTAAGTGCAAAATTAGTGCACTTTTGGACTAAAGTGCAAAAACCATGAGATTAGGGTATCTTAACTCATATGGTTCACATGTGTATGGATTTGCAACTTAAACCCTAAGTTTTGGGCCTATTTGCAAAAGGCCCTATTTGAACCCTGTGGAGTTAAGTCTGATTTCAGTGCATTTGGCTCAACTTTGGAGCCCTATATCTTCCAAATTGTGAATATTTTGCCCTAGGTCACCACATCAAGTTTATAGACCTATGAAAGGAGAATAACTTTGCTATAGAGATCATGCCTTCGTACCATGAAGTATTTTGAGATAAATGTGCCCAAAGTTGGGCTGTCAGTCTGTCTAAAACATGAATTATGGTGTTCAGGGGCATGGGATAAACTTTGGGGGCCATTTTGAAGATGATCCCGTGGATGTTTGAGTATGGTTACCACAGTCGGTTTGTAGATGGATCATTAGACAACAACTTTGCTACTGGTCGATCAACAACATGCCATGTAAATTCAGGAGAAAATCAATGCCAAACTTGGTCTGTCAGGCTAAATGAAGAACAATCTGATGGTACAGTAACCAGATAGGATCAGGTTCAGCTCCCTCGCCGCCGACGAGCCACGCGCGGATTCGTGCTATCGCCGCCGTGATTCGCGCTCAGATCAGCTGGATAGCGCCGGGGGCCAGTAAATATCACACCGTGGATATGCTCCGGCCACTAAATTACTCCGACCACCATACTCGAGCTAGTCACGGTTGCTTCGGATGAGTTCGCCGGAGACAGCCGCTTCATGGCCTTGCGCCACGTGCCTTGGCACATCCATCTCATCACCGTGACTCGTATTAGCCGTCCGTTCATCGTCGGGGAGCTTGCCATGGTAATAGGCCACGAATCACTGCGCCAGTGACTTCCAGTTTCTCCGGCCGCCGCGCGTCTTCGTCCAATTACCCGGCCACCGCTCATGACTGCTATAAATTAAGCCCGCCGTGAGCTCCATAGGGTAATTACCCATCCATAACACCCACACTTGCCTTCAATTGTCCACCAACGACCACGAATTGCTCTTTGCCCCTAATTTGTGTTTCCGCCCCCGTTGAAACACCTCGCCGTGGCCAGCTTTCTCCAGGTTAGTTCAAGCTCTTTGGTCGTTTGTTCTAGTCTCCTTAAGACCTCCTAGTGCTGTTCGACCCCTCTGATTGAACTAGACCGCCCTGGATCACTGAGAACGCCCATGTTCATCCATTGTCCGCGCTATCTCTGTGGACAGGATGATTTAGTGTCTCATTAGTAAAATTGAGTGAGGGGAAACGATCGGTTGGTCTTGAATTCGGTCTCGGCCAAAGTAGGGCGCCGGTCATTGAGTAAATCGGCCAGTGTGAGCTCGCCGGAGCGTGGCCCTGCGTTGTTCGCCGTCAGGGACTTCAAACTGTGAAGAAATGGAAGTGCAGGGACTTTTCTGCAAGTGTCAGCGACTCATAGAAATAGTGCGGTGAACTCAGTTCGGGTTATTTAAAACAGCAGGGGTCTCTGTGCAAAGTCTGCACATGGGCACGCGCGCGGGCGCTTCTCTCCAGTAGTGGGCCGACTTGGGCAAGTTCCAGCCCAGGACTGTTCATACTTTTTCCTTTTCTTTTTCTATCTGGGTTTAAGAATTTATAGAAAATTGTAGAAAAATGCTAAAAATACCAAACTAATTTTGCTAGACTTCTAATTTCCTATAGTATTTACTAAAAATAGTTTCATGATTTTTAGTTCCAATAGGGAATTTTGGAGCATTTAAAACAGCCAAAAACCATGCTTTTGAATTTTTAGGGAATAAATAATAAATCCAAAATTCACTAAACTTTTAGGGTAAACTCTAAATAATAATTAGAAGCCTTGGGTAAAGTTTGGTATGTTTTGGACCATGTTTGATACATAGAACCCAAAACCCTAGCCCCTTGCCCTATGAACTTCACTATTGACTCCGAAAACCCTAAGTTCTCAGAGATCCGTGAAGGAAAATTGTATTCAAGACCATAGATAATAAACTTTTATTATCTTTGCATCTTCATGAGCATTATATGACCATTCATTATTATATTTGGCTATATTTAGAAAACGAGGAGGAAGTAGAAGTTGAAGAGACAAGGACTTCATCACCACCACCACCTGAAGAACATCAGGCAGCCAACTGTTTTTATTTTGATATATGCGGAACAGAGCCTGATTCACCAGTAACACAAGGCAAGCCCCGGTGCATTTGCCACCTCCTTGTTCCTTTTAAAATCTTTCTCACTTGCTTGATGCATTAGGTGATAGGAGTTGGGTTCTAAAACAATTCCTACATTTCCTTCCTTGGATTTGATTACTTCTCCTTAAATTCCAGTTTTACAAAAGGTTCTTCCTATGCTTAGCCTTGCTCTATAAAAACAAAATGTTTTGTTTTCACAAAAAAATGATGCTTCAGTGGGTGGGAATGTTTTCGAAAATAAAACTTGATGGTGGATCCATCACGACCATGATGGGTTCAACATCGAAAAAGATGTACCTCTGCCAGGTACCAAACTTTGGGTTTGAAATGATAAAGCTGAGACCGGGTGGGTGACTTGCATGGGAAGAGAGTCTCGGTGTAGTGTCTCCGTCTGAGGCGATTAAGGACCTTCTCGATGAAGGCCTGCTGACTGAGGACCCTTTAGCTGGTCACATGCTCGTCATGGGTAAGCTTTGCCTCGGGCAGACTAATACTAGAATAGGATAACACACAATGGGAGTGGAGAGATGGCGAGAGTAGCGTGTACCCTCCGTGGCAAGAGGCTGGACGGTGGTGTATCTGTGCTCTCAGTTGGCGTGAACCTGATCTGGTCTTAAGAACCCCGGTGGCGAGTTGGCATATGCAAGGGTTAAGTGCTACATATGTCGTGTGATTGGAGATCCTCAGATGAGTATAATCGATTCGGATTGCCGTAACTTCACGGACATGAAGACTTGGTCACTGACTTACACGTAGCATTCCAGTAAAGATGAAAGGTTGTTAAGAAATTGGCTAGTATAGGTCAAGTGATTGAATTAGGGTAGAAGGAACCCTAGCTGCAGGTAATTTTACTTAACCTGACAAATAAAACTGGATTTTTAAGGATCCACTATTAGTAAGAATCTCTGCAAATAGAGTCATTGATTATTGACAAGCCTTACCTTAACTCCCTTAAAACCAACATATCCTTGAGAGTCTTTTACTTTGTCGGGTAAGTCTTGCGAAAGTACACTCCGTACTCAGGGCTTTGTCCCATGTTGTTTTAGGTGAAGAAGTAGCAAATTTTTGTTGCTTCTGTTCAAAGGTGGTACCAAAAGAAGATAACCAAGACTAAAGCTGCGGGAGGAAAGGTCCTCCGTTAAGAAAAACTTTTTACTGCTTATTCGGGAGGAGTTTTTGCCTCCCATGTTATGTAATAATAATACTCAGCACTCATATATTATGTTCTGGTCTGTAACGATATAACTCTGTCTTACTTTTCAATAAAGTAAGTTATTGTAACTGCTTCCGCATTTCCGTATCTCCGATGAATTGTAATGTCTACGTGACGGGTGAAACGCTCTTGGGAAGGTAAGGAATTCAGATACCGAACTTATCAAGTGATCAGGTGCATCTGCAGGGTTGTCTGAAGTCCGTGGGACAAGGACAACTGTAGGTGGGCCTAATGACTTGGGAGGTTCTGTCACACCCTCGGCCACGGGTGCCCAAGTTGATGCCCTCTGGGAGAGTTCATCTGCCACCGAGTTGTCAGCCCAAGGAACATGTTGCAGTTCCAGGGCCGTGAAGTCTTTTTCCAGCTTCCTTACGTGGAGGAGGTAAGCTGCGAGCCTAGGCTCGTTGCAGCTACATTCCCCGCGGACCTGCTTGATAATCAGCTGGGAGTCTCCCTTCACGAGGAGCTGGCGGATCCCTAGGGATATGGCCACCGACAAGCCGAAGATCAGTGCTTCGTACTCTGCCATGTTGTTGGTGGCCTTGAACTCAAGGTGCACCATGTACTTCACTTGATCTCCTCTTGGGTCGATGAGGACCACTCCGGCTCCACCACCCTGCTGGCGGGCGGAACCGTCAAAGAAGAGTGTCCAGTGGGGCTCGGTGAGGACCGGACCCCTGGGCTCCGTAGGTGTGGGGTCCGAATAGGGATCCGGACCCCCAAGGACGCTCGGGGGAGGTGTACACTCCACGATGAAGTCAGCCTGGACCTGGCTCTTGACGGCGTGGCGAGGCTGGAAGTCCAGCTGGAACTCAGCGAGCTCTGCGACCCACTTGGCGATGTTGCCTGTGGCGTTAGAGTTGTGGAGGATGGCCCTTAACGGAAAGGAGGTCACCACCATGACCCTATGTGCCTAGAAATAGTGGCACAACTTCCTGGACGCAACAAGCACAACATAGAGAAGTTTGTGCGTCTCAAGGTACCTGGCTTTTGCCTCATGGAGGACCTCGCTGACGTAGTAGACTGGCTTCTGGATGGTTCGGACCCCTATAGCCAGTCCCGAGCCCTCAGGTTCCTGGCCTTCTTGTGCCGTCCTTTCAACGACCAGCACCACGCTCACTGCTTCTATAGCCGTCGTGATGTATAAATACAACGGCTCCTCAGGTTCTGGGGCTACCAGTATTGGTAGGGACACTAGGTGCTGCTTCAACTCTTGAAAGGCTTGTTCCGCCTCTTTGGTCCAAGAGAATGGGCCAGACTTCCGCAACAGCTTGAAGAAGGGCAGCGTCCTCTCAGCCAGCCTTGAAATGAAGCGGCTAAGGGCGGCTAATGACCCCGTAAGATTCTTGACGTCCTTGATACGGCTGGAGGCCTCATCGCCTCAATCGCTTTGATCTTCTCTGGGTTTGCTTCAATACCCCGGTGCGAAACCAGGAACCCCAGCAACCTTCCTGCGGAGACACCAAAGACACACTTGTCCGGGTTCAGCTTTGTGCGTGTTGCCCGCAGCTTGTCAAAGACCAAGGTTAAGTCTTCCACTAGGGTCGACCCTCTCTTAGTCTTGACTATGATGTCATCGACGTATACCTCCACCTTGTCCCTAATCAGGTCCCCGAAAGTCTTACTCATCGCCCGCACAAATGTCGGCAAGGCGTTTTTAGACCGTAAGGCATTACAACATAGCAGTAAAGCCCATCCACTATTACAAAAGCGGTATGCTTCCTATCTTCCCTAGACATCTGGATTTGATGGAAACCAGAGTAAGCATCTAAGAAGGACAAGAGGTCGCACCCAGAGGTAGAATCCATGATTTGATCTATACGTGGAAGTGGATACGGGTCCTTGGGACAAGCCTTATTAAGGCTAGTGTAGTCGATGCACATCCGAAGCTTCCCATTTGCCTTTGGAACAATGACTGGGTTGGCCACCCACACTGGGTGATGAACCTCTTCAATGAAGCCAGCGTCCAGCAGCTTCCAGGCCTCCTTTCGGATGAAGTCCTGCTGCTTAACGGACTGTGTCCGAGGCTTCTGACTCACAGGTTTGGCATCAGGGTGGATCTTCAGATGGTGCTCAATCACCTCCCTGGGGATCCCAGGCATCTGCGACGGCTCCCATGCGAACACGTCGGCATTTGCCTGGAGGAAGGCGACGAGCGCGAGTTCCTATTTTTCCTCCAGATCACCCACAATGTGAGTGGTCTGGGGGGAATCTGTGCAGAGCCGGATGGTCTTGATGGGGATGTCGTCCGCTCTGGATGGCCGCACCCTTGGCACCTTGGTAGGCACCTTGGTACCGGAGGTCGAGGGGTTTCTCCCTCCATCGTCCGGGCAAGCAGTCTCTGCTACCAGGGCGTGCAGCTTCTCCACAGCCGCAAGTGCAGCGGCGCGGTCACCCCGCACGGTGAGGACCCTAGCTGGAGACGACATCTTGAGGACCAAATACCCGTAATGGGCAATGGCCATGAACTGGTACAGGGCTGGCCTGCCAATGATGGCATTGAACGGGAGGTTAACATCCACAACGTCGAACTGGACGTTCTCTGTGCGGAAGTTTTCCTCTGTCCTGAATGTAATCGGGAGTGTGATGCTCCCAAGGGGATACACCAGTTGAGTGCCCACTCCGAAGAATGGACGGGAGGGTCCCAGTCGGGACCCTGGGATCTGCAGCTGCTTGAACGCAGCATGGCTGATGACGTTGAGCCCAGCCCCACCGTCGATCAGAACATGATGCAGCTTGATGTTGGCAATGATAGGGGCGGTGATGAGCGGCAGTATGCTGGCCCCTGC
Source organism: Zea luxurians (assembly GCA_029449295.1). Taxonomy (NCBI): domain Eukaryota; kingdom Viridiplantae; phylum Streptophyta; class Magnoliopsida; order Poales; family Poaceae; genus Zea; species Zea luxurians. The sequence continues at coordinate 4,319,148 of JAOPSE010000045.1, read as the reverse complement.
CATGTTCTCGGGGCAGTCGGATGCCCCGAAGGAGATAGTGGTGCTCCGCCATCGCTGGTGTGGGGCCACCTTCGGGACCCCTGGTGTCACCGAAAGGACCTCTCGGCGCAGGGACTTGACGTTCCTGTGGAAGGTGAGCTCCTAGCTCCCGCCGTACATCACGTACAGCTTCTTGTGGCGGTCGGTATCATCACCGGAGACTGAGTCTCCAGTGAGGATGTCCTTGAGGACCTACTCGGGGGACTAATACCCGAGGTCCCGTTCCCCCGTGGCCACATCACCGTTGTCAACCCTCTCCTTGCCAGGCCGGCGACGAGGTGGGGAGCCATCCTTGGAAGTCTACTCGCGCCGCTCGCTGACGCGCTTCGCGAGCTTGATGATCTCGCGGCGCTGTGGCGACTATTGGGGTGCATAGGGCATGAGCCGCTGTTGCCTCCCTGAGGCCGTGGGCGCTTGTTGCGCTCATTCTGGCCCCCAGTCGCGGCTACGACGACCGGGGCAGCAGACTGCGGCCTCTCGTGGCCGCGGATCTTCTTCTTCTTTTTGCCATCCTGGGCGACGGCACCTGAGCCACCCGTCTGGGTGACTCTGGTCTACGGTGCCGAGTGCCATGCTCGGCCCTCGGCAGCTCTAGCACACTTGTCAGCTAGAGCGAAGAGCATGGTGACAGTTTCCACGTCATGCGTGGCCAACTTCTCCAGCATCTTCTCATCACGTACCCTTGGCGGAAAGCGGTGATGATGGAAGCATCAGAGATACGGGGTATAGTCCCTCATACCTTAGTGAAGCAGGAGATGAAAGCCCGGAGAGTTTCCCCAGGTTCCTGCCTCACTGCATGGAGGTGAGCCTCCACGCCATGCTGCTGATAAACGCTGGTGAAGTTCGCTGTGAACCGCACACAGAGCTCTTCCCAGGAGTAGATCGATCCTGGGGTGAGAAGGGAAGGCTACATGGCTACATGGAAGTATGTTGCCATTACAGCAGTGTCTCCACCTGCTGCCGTAATAGCGGTGACGTATACCTGCAAGAATTCCGACGGATTTGATGTACCGTCATACTTCTCCGGCAGGTGTGGCCGGAACTTGGATGGCCAAGTTGCCGCATGGAGATGATCCGCCAGTGCGGCACAGCCCACGCCGACCAATGGGACACCCGCCTGGATCCGGGCGCCCGTTGGAGTTTGCGGCGCTACCGCGGTGAAGTCTAGGTCGAGGTTGCGACCCTCAATGTTCTGCCGGCGCTCACGCGCCCTCTCCAGAGAGGCTCGGGCATCCTCGCCCGCACGCCTATGGTTGAGTTCTGCCCACAGGTCATCAGGCCTCTCTAGAGAGACTGGAGCATCATCTCCCGCATGCCTGCGGTTGAGCTCCCCCGCAGGTCCTCAGTCGGTGCGGCCCTCACCGAGGGTGAGCGCACTGACGCCGACGCCTCGTGCTAACACCGGGACGACCGAGGCCTGGGCCTGGCTGAGCCAGAATGCGCCATGCCGAGCAGACGGTCGACATCGTCACGCCACTGCTTCATGGCCCCCAGCGAGGCCGTGGAGCTAGGAGGGTGGCATAGCAACTCTCTGGCTGTAGACAAGGCCCCAGGCGCAGCCCTTGACGCTCTGGATGTCTGCGCAAGAGTGTGCTGCCGCACAGAGCGCACAACAGTAGCACCAGGCGCAGGGCGGCTGGAGGCCCATGGCGTGGAAGACGCAGCCTCTTCCACCATCGGAAAGTCCTTGGGAATGAAGTCATGGTGCTCGACGATATGGACCATGGTGTCGAGCAGGAAAACAGGCAAAAACCTAATGCCAAGCCCCCTACCTGGCCCGCCAAATGTCGGAGAGGAAATTCTCCGGCCGGGTGGCGGAACGCACCCGCCCTAAATCCTAAGATGAGGAGGGGGCCTAATCGTTTCGCCTGCTAGGTGGATTCGGGATGAACACGAGTGGACACAAGGATTTAGAGTGGTTTGGGCCGCCGGAGCGTAATACCCTACTCCATTGTGTGTGTGCTGTATTGAGTCTGTGAGCTTTATAGTCTGTGAGCTTCACAGTCCGCCTTGTAACGTCGTGTGCCCTCCCTTTTATAGCTCAAGGGGGGCACGTACAAGGATGCTGAGCCTCGACATGTGGGCCTAGGAACATAATGGAAGGAATACATTATAGGAGTAACTAATGCAAGTAACGCCTAAGCAATCTCCCGGTGTCCTGATGTCCGCAGTCCACACAGTATTGATATGCGGTGGCTGCTTCCATGGTAACGTGCGAGTAATGATGAGCGTAGTGCACGCGGCAGTATGGGCGTACTGCCTGCTAGTGGAATGGACAGGCACGCCGCCTGCGGAATGGACAGGTCGCCGCCTGCCAGCGGAATGGACAAGTCGCCGCCTGCCAGCGGAATGGACATGTCTCAATAAATGCTGAGGCTGCACACCGCCTGCCAGTGGAATGGACAGGCGGCGCGCCTTATCCGCAATAAATGCAGAGGCCGCGTAGCCCAGAGGCCTTACGTCAGGCTCCGCCCTTTGGCTTACGTCACGTGCAGCATGCCACGTGGCAGCATCGGGGCTCCGCCTGATTGGGGAGCAGGAGTGTATGCGGATAGGTCCAGAGCGCACCAGAGCAGGTCTGGACACGTGTCAGCTCCGGACCCCCGCCTGGGCCTTAAGTAAGGCCTTGGGACCCCACTGTGGGCGGTCTGGACCCCATACCGGGGGGGTCCGGATACCATTCTAGGGGTTCGGTCTGTACACGTGGGGGTCCTGGACTGACTTGGAGGTCCGAACTGTATATCCAGGGGTCTGGCGCTTTCCCATGTGGGTATGGACTTATTGTTGATGCCTTGGAGTATAGTTCTTTCTCTGGCCACGTGGCGGCCCCGGAGCCACGCACGTGGTGGGGTTAGGCGCTGTCACTGGCCTAGAGTAGTCGCCCGAGGCTAGGGCGGGCCATGGTCTGGTCCCACGCACAGCTCCTTTACCAAGTGACTAAAGATAGTCGCGTGGGTACTGCATCTTCATACTGTAGTAAGGGGTACCCTAGTTTAAGGGTACCGACAAGTACAATTATGAAAATTGGAATGCTAAGGCCAAAAACACTCTCTTTAGAGGCCTTTGCAAAGATGTCTTTATTAGAGTAAGAAATCATAGAAATGTTCATGATTTGTGGATGGATATTTGTGCTCTACATGAAGGGACTAAAAGTGAGCGTGAGGAGAGATATCACATTGCAATGAAAAAAATTGAATTCTTTTGAAATGCTTGCAAATGAAAATGCCAATGATATGTACTCATGTCTTAACATTCTTGTAGAGGAAGTCAATGGCTTAGGGCTCACCCAAATTTCACAACCGGATGTTGTAAGGAAGATTCTCAGTGTCCTCCCAATTGACAAATATGGACACATTGTCACAATGCTACATCAAATGGATCTTTCAATTGCTACTCCAACACAAATATTGGGAAAGATCAATGCACATGAAATGTACATGCACATAAATGACAAGGATGGGTCATCTTCCAAGAGAAAAACTTGGCTCTCAAATCCAACCAAGAAAAGAAAGGGAAAGCTAAAATACAAATTGAGGAGGAATCCTCAAGTGATGATGATCTTGATGCTAACATTGCTTTGATGGTGAGAAAGACCACTAAAATGTTGAAGAAACTCAATAGAGATGGCATCAAGTTTGATTCAAGAAAGAAGAAGTTCTTCTCCAGCAAAAGAAATCCCATCTCTGAGATGGACTGCTATAATTATGGAGAACTCGATCATCTTGCTCATCAATGCAACACGCCCAAGAAGAACAAGTTCAAGGGCAAGAAAGATGATGACAGTGATGATGAGTGTTGGGGGCCTTCTCCTTCCGAAGGTCCTCAAAAACATAATTAACCACTTGTTTTTAGCATAAGCTAGTACAGGAAGCTTCGTCTCTAGGAGATGAAGATGGATTCAAAGAAGATAAGAGAAAACGCCGAAGCTATTGCTAGACGAAAAAAGCTTCGGCTCGCAACAAAGTAGAAGAATGTTGATAATAGCCGAAGGAGCAAAAGACTACTTAGTCCTTTATAATTTGTATTATGATCATGTGTAAACTTTGAGGACATAAATGTACTTTTCCCCGGCCTGCGTCCCATACTTATAAATAAATGAACAGTAACACCGTACTGTTCACACTGGATTGTACTCACTCTCTCGCATCTTCGCCTTCGAGCAAGTCGAAGGTATCAATGCAATATCAACATTGTTTATATTCGTATATGTTTTATGGAATGAAAGAATAAATGAATTATTATAATATGACTATCATTTTCATTCCTTCGCATTTCTATTCTTGTATTAATATGATGAAGGTGTGTCCTTCTTGACCTTCGTCCGAGAAGCATTATACCTGTAAGGAGATAATGCTTCAAAGGACGAAGGTTCTTAACGATTAACAATTGTGTTGCCTTGTTCTTGACACAACATTTGAGAACAAGTGACCAACATTGGCACCCACCTCCAGTGAACTCACTTCCACAACCTTCGGCAAAGCATCCACCTTCGACATGCCGCCGAAGAAGGCGATAGTGCCAGGGGCTGCCCTGCAGCCAGTGGGCACAAATTAGGACGCACTCTCCCTTTGAGAGGCCAGGAGCCAAAAGAGAAAAGACACCAGCCTGACTCTTCAGGAGGAGCAGCTTGACCAGGAAATCAGGGATTTAGAAGCAATCCATCAGCAAGTGCAAAGGAAAAAGGAGAAGATGCTTCGCTTGGCTGACCTTCAAAAGAAGATTGACGAAGCCGCTGAGGAGATGCGTCATCTTACTCAAGATGACCAGGACCGAAGGCCTCAGCACAGGGAGCTTCGTCTGGAAAGCTCATTCAACGAAGACGAATGGTAGGGTGACTTCCATCATGGTAACTTTACTTTTGATGATGCTTCTCCTCTGGCAGCAGAATTGCAGGCTACCCCATGGCCACAATCCTACAAGCCACCACAGTTGCCCATGTATGATGGGCACTCGGATCCAAAGCAATTTCTGATGACTTACGAAGCCACAATATCCTCGTATGGGGGCAACGCTGCTGTCATGGCAAAGTCCTTTGTCATGGCAGTCAGAAGCGTGGCCCAGACCAGGTATTCCTCCCTTCAGCTAGGAATAATCACATCATGGTAGAAGCTCAAGGATATGCTAGTCACTAGCTTCCAAGGCTTTCAGACGAAGCCAGTCACTGCTCAGGTTTTGTTTCAATGCACGCAAGACCATGAGGAGTACCTTCAGGCGTATGTCCGAAGGTTTCTGCGTTTGAGAGCACAAGCGCCTACAGTGGCCAATGAAATTGTCATTGAGGCCATGATCAAGGGGCTTCGGCCAGGACCTACAGCCCAATATTTTGCCAGGAAGCCCCACAAACCCTGGAGAAGCTCCTTCAGAAGATGGATGAGTACATCCGGGCCAATAATGATTTCCGCCAAAGAAGTGAGGAAGCATACAGGTTTTCTGAAATGACCAGGGGCTTCGAAGGAAGACTTCATCCTAGGCATGTCAAGTCAATACATAACTCCAATGCTAATGATGCAAGGGCCAATAATGTTCAATGCAGCCATCATAGCTCACAGTCTTCGAGCATGCAACATACTTCTTACAGACCACCAGCTTCGAGAGGCAGAGGAAGAAGAAGATTCAGTGGAGGGAGGTTCAGTAATCAACCTAGGAAGTTGTACTGCCTCTTTTGTGGCGAGGACAAGGGCTACACAACAAGGACGTGCTAGGTTACAATCCAGAAGCAAAAGGAAATTGCTGAAGCTGATGCGCGGCAGAGTCAGCCAAAGCAAGTCCTCCATACTGCTTCGTGCTACTCTCCATACATCCTAGAATATGTAGGCAACCAACAGCCTACGACTTCTGTGGCTTCAACGAGTCACTCTCAAGCCTCCTAGGCTCAATTACCACCACCCCCACCAATGGCGCCTGTCCCAAACCATGATCAGCAGCCAGAAGGGCACCTTCGACCTCAACAACAATGTGATCTTCAGGAGCAATCTGAGGCTCGCACAGTTAATAGCACTGTGCCCGAATCCAAGCACATCTACTGAAGATGACATAGCGTTTTGGCCAAAATAAAGCCCTAATGTGCTCTATTTCTACTATTTTTTACTTTTATATTTTTCTGTTGCAAAAGACAATACAGGAAGGTTTAACCTTCAACTTGATGTAATAAACATGTGGTTACACCATCGAGTGTGACAAAACCAAGTTTTGAAGCTCCAAAGTCTTTCATAAGGGAGCGCAGAGTAAGTTTCAAAGCTCCAAAGTCGTTCCTAAGGGAGCACAGAGTAAGTTTCGAAGCTCCAAAGTCGTCCCTAAGGGAGCGCAGAGTAAGTTCCGAAGCTCCAAAGTCATTCCTAAGGGAGCGTAGAGTAAGTTTCGAAGCTCCAAAGTCGTTGCTAAGGGAGCGCAGAGTAAGTTCCAAAGCTCAAAAGTCAGTTCTAAGGGAATGCATAGCCAAGATGCCACCTAAGTAAAAGGTGAAGAAGCTCCAAAGTCGTTCCTAAGGGGATGCAGAGCTTAGCTCCAAAGTCATTTCTAAGGGGATGCAGAGCTGAAATACCACCTAAGTAAAAGGTGAAGAGACTCCAAAGTCGTTCCTAAGGGGATGCAGAGTCTGGGTGTGTATTCGTGTGGGTTTTTAACTCCGGCATAAACATCATTTTGCAGCATACCATCATATCATATCGCATAGCATCGCATCATACATAATTTCGCATCAACAAAAGGTTGTGTAGAAGAAGGGAAATTGCTCCTTCAAAAATACTTGACAAATTACAAAAAATGGGCTATACCACAACATAAACCTTCAGAAGATATATTGTACTACATGAAGCCAACCTTCGTCAACAGTGTCATAAGGAAAATTCTCTTTGCGAAGCATGAAAAGAAGGGAAGGTGTTTTTTTTGCCAAAGGCTCAAAAACGGCACGTACATAGATTTCTTACATCACAAAGAGATATATTACATTAATGTATATACAAATACTTGATGTTTCTTTCGTACACATGGCGGCAACCATACACAAGCGTTACATTTTCGAGCATACATCAATTAAATCTTCCTTTAGTATTTTTTCAACAGCTTCATGTAATAGCCCGTCGATGACTTTGTCAACGACTTCGTTAGCTATCTTCATTATATTCAAGGCTTCTTTCATAACCGGGTCGACTTCAGGGTTGTACGACTTCGGTGGTGTGAAAGCCCGGCTGCAACAAAAATAATATGTTGGTGAACTTCAAAGCTAGAAACAAACGATGAAACAAAACTTTAAATAGAAGTACCTATAATCATGGCTCGTTCAGCAGCTTCTTCAGCTTGCTTGCCTCTTCTCGGGTGTCGTGAGATTCTTTATCGTTCTTTTTAATGGCTTCATCATCGGGCATTTCACGACCGCCCTTCATCCAAACATCAGAGTAGAATTTCCCACCCAACAAAGAGGCTTCGACCTAAGGGTCTTTGGTGTCGTCAGCTGAGAAGTTAGCTTCTGCTTGGGCTACGACCTTAACATGTTCACAACCGGTTTTCTCCAAAATGGCCGCAACCCCTCGAGCACTGGCGAAAGCGCAGAAATCCCTGCAATCGCCGATTATTTCATCGAAAGCTTCAGCTTCTTCACCAATCCATTGGATAACTCCTTTGGGATCACCACGAATAAACTTTTGTTTCAAAGAGTATGCTCCCACCTTAGCAAAGCTATCTCTTAGTTTCTTCGCGCATTCTATAGATGTTTCGTAGCATCTCTCCTTGGCAATACCGAAGCTCTTCAACATTCTTTTGCACTCTGGATCTTTCCATTTCACTTATTTCTTGTTTAGCCTTTGCAACTTCGAAATTTTCATTCATCTCTGCAAGTTTTTTCTTTAAATCTTCGACTTCAACTTTATGGGCTTCGTCTTGAGCAATAAGCTTGGCTTCGCAAGTCTTCAGCTTGTCCAATAAGTAGAACATTATCTTATATTTTTCAGAAGCTTCGTTCCTTAATGTGATGACCTCCGATCGAAGATTTCCAAGAGCTATCTGGCAGCTCTCATCATCTGCTTGCTTTTGAGCTCTCAAAGCTTTACTTAGAATCAATCCCTAAAAACAAAAAAATATATGAGAGAACATAACGATAGCAAGAAAACCTACAAACATAGTTTATTCTACAACAAAAATATGTATACCTTTAAGCTAATGTAAGCAAGATTATCTGCAAGATCATCCTTTGACATTGCAGGTAGACGAAGCTCAAGCCTCGGGAATCTCATGTTCCTCATAATCTCTCGGCAAACAGATATTTCCTTATTGTACGGAAGGCAATACAAAAGTCATCTTCATCAGTGTCATTGTATACCAAGGATCCTTGTGGATACTTCAGATCCCTGGCATATTGTCTAGCTTCGGCAATTTGTTCTTCCGACAATTGCTTCCCTAAAGCATGTCGCACGATAAAATCCAACTCTTCGGTAGGTGCTTCGGGAGCAGAAGATTTAAGTTTCTCAGGGACATTTTCTTTTTCCTTGATTACAGGAGCAGTCCCTGAAGGTTGTGCTTTGGTGGGAGCTGAGGGTCCAGCCTCAGAGGTAGCCCGCGCCACACCAGCTTCGTCAAATTTCTTTAAAGTTTTGCCCCCTATGTCAGGCGCTGAAGGAGGAGTTTCTACCTTCACAGATTCCATCACAGCATCTAATACGCTAGCCATTCTCCTCCTTCTTGGAGTTGCTGCAGGAATCTTTGATGCCCTTGGCAGCTCCGTTTCTCGCAATGGGCTCAAAGCCTTCTGTTGGTCACTTGTTCTCAAATGCTATAAATCAAGAACAAGGCAACACAATTGTTAATGGTTAAAGACCTTCGTCCCTCAAAGCATTATTTCCTTTTGGATATAATGATCTTCGGATGAAGGTCATGAAGGACATATCTTCATCATCTCAGCATATGAGTATAAATATAAATATAAACAAGAATGCGAAAGAACATTAAAGAATGAAAGACGATGATCAAATCCTCACCATTTATTTTTATTTATATTCACATATAATAATTAATATTAATGATATTTATAATACTATAGTACCTTCGGTTCACCAAAAGGTGGGAATGCAAAGGTGACACGAGAGAGAGATTACAATCCATCGTGAACAGTATGGTGTTATTGTTCATCTATTTATAGGCATAGGACACAGCCCAGATAAGATTACATTCATACCCCTGACATTTATTCTTAATTATAATGCGAGTTATCAAGGACGAAGTAGTCTTTTCCCCCTTAGGTCGGTTCCGTCCTTCATCCTTGCTATCATACTAAGCCGAATCTCCTTTAGCCATAGCTTCGGCGTCCATCCATGTCTCCTTTGGGTTGTATCTTCATATCACACACACCTTTATCATGAGAGAACTTTCATCCCAAAGCCGAAGCCTCCTGTAATAGTCTATGTCATACTAAAAACATATGGTTAGTCACGTTTTTGAGGACCTTCGGAAGAGGAAGGCCCCTAACAGTAGCCCCTCGCAGTATTAATTTGTTTCTTTGTAACAAATTTAGACTGCGACGTGAACGAAGGCCTTTAGCCAAAGGTCCGAAAAAACACCTTCCCTTCGCTATAATAGCGAAAGACACTGACATGTAGGACCCACCAAATTGTGAGGCGCTAGGCATATAAATAGGGACTCACATTGATAGCATTTGCTGCACCATTTTAGCTGCGTACACTGTGTTCATCGTTCTAAATTTTCTTGCTCTTTCGAGTTTGGATTGAATTGTGAGCTTCGGCATTCCAATAAGACTTGATGGCTGGCGAGAAGAAGACTGACGACCCAGCTCTTTCCAGGTTTTACAAAGCTATGGAAGAGACCAATGCAGAAAAGATTGCTCGTGAGACACTTGCTGGAATATCTGAAAGTTCCAGTGACAATAAAGATTTTGACATAGAGAGTGGGAATGAAAGTGCCGAAGATCGGCCCTGGCGACCGAGTCATACTATGTTCGGGAGATCAACTATCAAACAAAGTCAAATTGGTGCAATAAAAGGAAGGTACTTCCGCGATATTTTTATTGTGAGGGCCGGGGGAGATAGCAATGCCCCTTTGCCCGAAGCTGACAAAATAGTCGTTTACAGAAGCTTCATGAAAGTGGGACTTCGGTTCCCTTTAGATAAATTGCTAGTTGAAGTTTTGAAAACTTTTGAAATATTCCTTCATCAACTCACCCCCGAGGCTATCATCAGAATGGGGATTTTTATTTGGGCCATGAGGAGCCAGGGGTTAGAACCAAATGCAAGATGTTTTTGCAATACTCATGAACTGTTGTACGAGACGAAGGCCATTGGCAAAGAACAATATGACAATAATTTTGGTTGCTACAGCTTCGTGCCTTGCTCTGGTGTGAGCTATCCAGTTCCATCGTTTTGGAAGAGGTGGCAGGGGCCTGGATGCAAGAGTGGTTTTATGTGAAAAATGACCTGGTCAAAAGAGAAGATATTAAGGGTATCATTCAATGCCCTATCTGGTCTCGCTTCGGCATCAGGAGGCCGTTGAAGTGTCCCGATCCTTCTGGACTCAAATATGATACAATTACTAGTCCCAGGAGGCTAGTAAACACATTCCTTTCTTCAAATAGGACAAAGTTTCAAATAACAGTTATTACAATACCAAAATACAATCTCTAGCAAGCCTGAAAACATAGCACAGTTGTAACACCATAAAAGCCATCAACTAAAAATAATGAATTTAGTTATTATGGTAATTAGGATAATAATTTTTTAAGTGTTTAATTATTTATTTGCATTTTGATCATTTTTATTTGTATGCACATGATTGATGATTGGATGTTTTGAAGCAATTCTTTTTAAAAGAAAATCCCAGTAATTAATATAATAATTAAATAACATAATAGTTATTAGTGTAAAAACAAGTATTTTATTTATAAATAATTTTGGTAAATTTTTATGAATTTTTGAGCTATCTAAAAATGCATTTCGGAATTAAAAAAAAAGAAAAAAACAACAAAAACCTCCTAACCTAACCGGGCCACTAGGGGCCTAGTCCCCCAAACCCTACACGCGCATGCCCTGGCTTCCCAGCCGCCGCCGCCCCCTGCTGTGCTTCTTCTCTCCACTATCTCTCTTCTCTCGCTTCTCTCCCTGCTCTCACGCGCGCGCATAGGGAGCCATGGAGCCACGCACCGAGCGCCCCAGCCCGCGCGACGCCACGCCACCCAGCCTGAGCCGGTCCCCGCGACGAACCCTCCCCGCCGAGTCCGACCCGCACCATGCACACCCACGCCAAGAACCGCCGCCCGTTTCTTCTTCGTGTATTAAGGGACTTCATTTCTTCCGTTTCCTCTCCCCGATCACTCCCCTATAACTGTTGGCGCCATTGGTGGCCAGGAAGTCCGACTGCGCCCCTTGAAAGATAGCCGACGCCCTCTCCTCTCCCTTCTCTATAAATACGCCGAGCTCTCTCTCCATTCTCCCCTACCTAAGCTCGCCCCTCTCTCTAGCTCTCCTCGCTCGCCATCGCTCATGCACTGCTCGTCGCCGGAGGTTGCCGTTCGTCGCCGGAGTTCACCGGAGCTCGCAGTTCATCGCCGGAGCCACGCACCCACCATGCGAAGATCGAACCCCTGCTCTTCTCCACCCGGCCGAAACCCCATCGAGTCCTCCCCGTCGCACACACGAACCCAAAGTTGAAGACGACCCAAATTAATTTGTGTATTTTCAAAATACTTTTGATTCGATTCATGAATTGTATATTTTGTTTGTTGTAATATGAACACGTGTGATCCGCAATTCATGTGTATGTGCGTTATGGAATTTTTGGTAGAGATTTGCGATTATTAGTGCACCGTGATAATTCATGTTAATCGATGCGTTGATTTTTGGATTAGAGAAATATGACGAGAATTTAGTAGTCACACGTTGGAAATTTTGTAGTTAAAATTTGGTCACAATGAACTTTAGAAAATATTTGGAGAATTGTAGTCATAGGTTCATTTTAATTGATTTGGAAAATAGTATAGAATTCATGTCATATAAACATTATAGGATTTTAGACGATTTATTACTGAGTATTTTATTACTATTTTCTTTTTATAAAGAAAGGAGAAAATACCACCGGTAGTATGGAAAATAGATTTTTACTAGTCAAAATAAACATGTTCGCAAGTATAGCACTTAAATTTTTAGAGTAAGCAAAGTACTTGTTTATATCAAAATAACCTCGCTTGTGTTATAAAAAGTTGAATTAGTAATTTATAGGGATTGCTAGAATATTAAACTTATTTTGGCTATACTCAATAATTCGAGTTAGAAATAAAAAGGATAAAATCTATTAATTTATTTATTAGTATTAAAGGTGATAACTATCATTTATTTTCATTGATGTTGTTAAAATATATTAATACTAGTTAAAACTGTATTTATAGCACCCACTCATAAATTCACCATTTAGGACTCACAATAATATCTATAATTGAATTAATAAGTATTTACGCGTTTAGGACGTATTTAAGGTGTGATGAGTGCGACGTGTTAATGTGTATGTAATGGTGCATGTTTATTTATTGGTGTATGTTTTCTCTTTGTATGGCAACGTACGACGTTATTAGAAGCTGATTTTGTGGTAGAGGATCCGAATTCGTTTGAGGACAATCCGTAGGATACATTTGAACAAGGCAAGTGGATTCTCCCTCTGCATATTCTTTTTGCACCCAATCATTGCATATAATAATGTTTACTTTTTGATATACTGCATAATTTGATGGGTTTTACCTAATTAAGGATTTCCTAGATTTACCAACTGTATTCCTTGTTTACCCTGGGAAATTATTAAGCTTTACAAATTTGTGCTACCGCTCAACTTAATGATTTTAATGTCACTCATTAATTGGTATTAATGTTCCAAAATTGAAATTGGCAATTATGACATTAACCCGATGGTTAAAACGACATTATTTCATATTAATTGGAATATGGAGTGACCACCCAGGATAACAGTGCAACCACGAGTGCTATTATGGCTCTGGCTTTGGTAATTAGCTTTATATGCTTAGTGCCTGGCAACCTTACCTGAAATATGGGCAAGAGCACTACAACACAAATCCCCATATAGCAACACATCCGTAGCAACACATTGTATTATGTGTTGTAAGAAATTAGCGGGCAACGCTTAATATGCGTTACAAGCGTCATCCGTTAATTTATTAGGGTGGTGGAAACGCTTAATATGTGTTGCTAGCACCATCCGTTCATTAACTAGGATGTGGCAACACTTAATATGCGTTGTTAGCGACATCCATTGTTTAAATAGGATGCGACTACAATTAATATGCGTTGTTAGTGGAATGTATTGATTAACTAGGATATGGCAACTACTAATCACTACAAGAACAAGCCAAATCAATGTCGGGCACACTAATTTATGTCAGCTAAATTTAGCCGTTGTAATTAATATGCACTGGGCTCGCTAAAAGTCTATAAAGATGTGTTTGGTTGGTGAGCGGACGAGAACATAACGGTTCAATTCCTATTTTTTGTTGGTTTGGTTATCCACGGAGAAAGAGTGGACTTGCTCCTAGAATCTCTCTGTTCGAGTAGTACTTACTTAGACCCTGTTTGGATACCTCTAGGTCTAGCAAATTTAGTAGAGTTGGTAGAGCAGGTCATTAGGTGTTTCAGAAAATCGTTGAGTTAGAGCTGTAAGACTTTACAAGACACTTAGATGAATCATTTTGTTTATTATTTACATTAAAATATTTTTAAAACTAATTAAATTGATATTATAAATTATAAATCTACACAGGAGCTAGAAACTAAAGTCATCCCAAACACCCCTTACTTTTTTTTCTATTATAAAACTCGGTGGAATCCTTTGCCTGTGGGCTGGTCCACGTCGGACAGAAAATCGTGGTCGTCCGGGTGGGTTCCATCTGCGTCGCGGGCCGTCCATTTTGCTCCATCCCATGTAGAACTCTCGCGGAGCCGCTGCCTGTTGTCCCCCTTGATCTCTCGTCCTTCGTCTCCTCCTCCTCCCCCCTCTAGATCCTCTGCCGCCGCCACTCGATGCCACCATCGCTAGAGCTTCCATCTGCATACCACATCCTACCCCCTCCCCCTTCACTCGCCCCAACAGGTTTCTTATCCGGTTTCGAGGAGAGGTCTCCCCCTCGGATCCTACGCTGCCATCGCTCCGATGAGGGCCACGGCAGTCGGGGCCAGGAATTGTTGGCCGCGGCGAGGCGATCCTCATGGTCGCGCGCAGGCGCGAGGTCAGGCTTATGAGACGTGTGACCTTCTCTCTGGTACTCTTGCTCCATCCTTCGTCTCCCTCTCCCCCTCCAAATCTGTGAGTAGGGGTGACATGAGAACGGTTAGGGGCAAAGCGTTTGCTACAAATCGTTGTTAGAGCTAGCGGACGGAGGCGACAGGAGCGTGTGGCTGGCCGATGCAGTCACCAAGAGGTCGTTGTGGGGGACCTTTCCTGGATTTACGGAACCTCTATGCGACTGGCGGTGTGCCAGCATGAGGTCTGCAGCGACCATCTGCCCTAGAGGACGATGCCTCGCTGCCAGCCCATAACGGCTCATGAGCAGTGAGAAGAAGTGACAAGGTAAACATTCTTCATTAGTGAGTTTCAAGGTTTTGTCTGATACTGCAATACGTTATTAGGATATCCTGGTATGATGAAATTGTCTGGTTCAGTTGTGTCATTTCTCATCTATATACTGATTTGTTGCATCATTTTTATTTGACATGCACATCTTTTAGATATATTGAAATTACAAATATGACATTTGTATGTATGCATATTCAAAAAGACTGAATAGAAGATTCACTAAAAGCATCTCACGATGATGTACTGCATCTAGAAAACCTGGTTAAAGGCTTTCTCGGCATCTCTCTTTTTCTCAAGAAAAATTCTATCTTATACAATTTTTCTTAGTTTGTCTTCAATTGATTTTAAAACACAATAAAAGATTATTCTAACTACAATAGTTGTTCATATATTCATTAAACTTTGTTTGCATTTGAATTTAAGATTAGTTTTTATTCTCAATTCAAGTGCCAAATCTTAAGATCATAAGTGGTTCATGTACAACCTAATCTCATTAAACCTCTTATATTGCTATTGTTTATATTTATTCATTGTGGTACTCACGTGTGGCCATCAAAATGTAAATGGTTTCCCTTACCAAAAAGTGGGAGGTGTCCATCGTATACTCTTGTTCCAAATACCACATGATTTGGAAGGCTCAACTGTTCTTATCATTAAGTACTTATTTCAGATGTAATTTATTTCTTCAAAGCAATTTATCCTAGAGTGTCAGACCATCACTTTATCCTGTTCATTTTCAGAACACACAACCATTTATTTCTGTTATCTCGTTTGTTCACGTAACCTCTGAAACTTTATAGTGCTTGCTATCATCACTGCTGATGTAAACGTAACCATCCTTCAGCAGTCTTCGTTTTGCGAGTTGAATTAATCTGTACTTCAGCTCAGACTTACCACATGTAGGGTCATTCTAAGTATCTTGACTTATTTGCTAGAATTAATTTAGCTCCTTCTAGCTTATGTCTTTGTGAAATTTCTAGATGCCAGCGTTAATGGTTTGTTCATAGGGTTCTTTCAAACTTTTGCTCACTGACCATGGCAAGTTCCAGTCCATAGTGATGCCTTGTACCTGCTTGCATTCAGAGGAGTATTTCATGCCCATAGTGATGTCTTGTACCTCGCCAGAGTTTTGTGTGTCCAATGTGACAAGAGACAGCTTCAAAAAATAAGAGAGGAACTTAGGCGTGGTTACACTTTGACAGGGGTGAGTCTAAAATCAATTCAAGTTATTTTGGTGGTAAATGGTAGATTTATCTTGACTGATCATATCAACAAATCCATGCATTGAATGGATCACACTCATCCTTCCAGCACCATGTCCGACTTGCTCTTCCTACTAGCATGGGTTGGTATATGGTGGTTATCGCCTCTCATGTTGTTGTATTTTCCTTAATTGGATTTACATGTAAAATTTTTAAGATTGTGTAGGCCAACTGGTGAACTCCGTCAAATTTTATCCCTTTCCCTCAAAAATTTATCCTGCTTGTTAAGAAATTGATCGCCGCCGGATTGGGCTCTCTATCCTCGACGTCTTTGTTTGGCTGAATTGGAGCATGTTTCTACTTTAGGAATTTCTTTAGATGTGACAAACTTGGTTGTGACATGAGTTGACAAGAGTTTTGTATGATTGCATATTTTAGTGCTTGCATACTGTCAGGCATGCACAAAAAAATGTTGTTCTTGACAGCAAAAACACTTGGAATTCATCAGCTCTGAATGAAAGGAACAATCGACCTCACAGGTATGTACCAGACTGCTAACCAATGTTACTATAACATTGGGTGCCCTGTCATGACTTCTCTTCCACAACTCTAGCCTATAGTATCGTTCCTCTATTTCCCTAAGCTTGAAACTTGAATGTAGATCAATTTACATTTGGTGGCTGCAGAAGCTCTTGCATTATCGATATGGACTATGACTACAGTTTGTCGTTCTGTCCATTAAGCTATATTTCCTGCTACTCCCAGTTTTTCAGTTTGTAGAAGCAGTACGGAAGGCCCTACTGCTATGTATTATAAAGAATATTAGGTAACAAAAACTGGTATGACCCTACTGATGAATAAACAGATTGTGGTAACATGCCCAAATCTGGTATGTTTTTTGGAGCATTGTAACAGTGTGATTTAGTTCCATGCCATCCTTGTCCCAACTAATTTAACTGCAGCACAAGTCAACCAGTGATGTAACTGTATAATCATGCAAAAATCTAGTTTCTTGTTAGATCCTCTATAAGCTATTCAACTAGCTGTCTAGTAATACTCAGCCTTCACTAGGTTAGTTGGGACTGATAACAACAGATTGTTCTGCTTATATGCTTTATTGGTTTGTATACATGATGTCAGTGCCTTCTAACTTTTTAGCTTAAGAGAACTAAGCTATGGCTTTATGTGGCACAAATATTCAAACAATCCAAATAAGATTATCGCGATGAGCTTAAAGGTATGCTCTTTGGCTTATGATTTTCTTTATGTATAGACAATATAGTTGCTAAATTTAAATTTTTGCAATGTGCTTTTCTTTTCGGTGGAATTTTTAGATGTTAGATTTTTTTTACTTGAGTTTTCTCAGTTCACATTTAAACTGAGAGTTTTGATGACAATTGGAAGGTTCTGACATGCCTTTTGTTTTTCCTATAGTTCTATCTTCTCGTTAATGGATGCACGTTAGAGTAAAAAAAGAAGTACCCTTCACACAGCTGGAAGTCCTGAATTTTCTTTGATGGAACTGGACATGGAGGGATTTTTGTTTTTACTTGGGCATGTGATGTCACTGCTATTGTTCAGATAATGATATTTCAGTTATCTCTTGTTTGTTCACGTAGCCTATGAAACTTTGCAGTGCTTGCTATCATCACTGCTGCTGATGTAAACGTGACCCTCTTTCAACAATCTTCATTTTGCCAGTTGAGTTATTTTGTACTTAAGCTCAGACTTACCACATGTAGGGTCATTCTAAGTATCTTGACTTATTTGTTGGAGTTCATTTAGCTCATTGCGACCTATGTCTTTGTGAATTTTCCAGATGCTAGTGTTAATGGCTTGTTCGTAGGGTTCTTTCAAACTTTAGCTCACTGACCTTGGTAAGTTCCAGTTCATAGTGATGCCTTGTACCTTGCTAGAGTTTTGTGTGTCCAATGTGACAAGAGACAGCTTCAAAAAAATAAGAGAGGAACTTAGACGTGGTTATGCTTTGACAGGGGTGAGTCTAAGATCAATTCAAGTTATTTTGGTGGTAAATGGTAGATTTATCTTAACAGGTCATATCAACAAATCCATGCATTGCATGGATCACAGTCATCCTTCCAGCACCATGTCCGACTTTCTCTTATTACTGGCATGCGTTGGTATATGGTGGTGATTTGGTCCAACTTTCTCTTCCTACTATGGTCATACTGCCTACTGTATATGGTGGTTATTGGCTGTATGTAGAGTTGGGTGTATTTAGAAGCTTTGAACACTAAGTTAAAAATTATTCCATACCCTATGCCCTATGTCAATTATTCACCATCCCTTTATATATTACTATTAGATGTTTAACTTATCATGTATTTTACTCCACAGGATCCTAACTTGGGAGATGAATGGTTTTCTGATTTCAATTGCAGATAGAAAAGGCAGCTCTTTAATCTCAACCATTGAACAACAACACACAACATGAGGGCCATGACTTTGATTCTCATTTAATTTGGCGTTATTAGTGATGAGAGCGATGAGTCTACTGATGAGTCCAGTTTATGAGTCATCCTTTGTTTGTTTCATATTGTTATAGAAAAAATGTCAATTCACACATTATGTAATGAATTAAGTTGTGGATGATATTTTGTAATGGTACTACTATTTTTAATACATACTTATTTCAAATTATTTGTCATGTGTAAGCCTATAACAGTTTGGGAATCGATAATGTGTAACGCACATGCTCTACATATTTGTTTTGGTCCAAATAAAATAAAATAAAATAAATAAATCAATATAAATAAATAAAATTCAAAAGTTCCTTACAATGCATATAAGCGTTGCCATAATACATTCTAAATGTTGCAATAACTCTAGAGATGAGCTGGCCTAGTTGTGGCAGAAACACATATAACTGTTGCAGTAGCCATAAGTATCCATTGCTTTATAGCAATGGTTAATAATAGGAGTTACCAACGCATATGTATGTGTTGTAATAGACCCTAGCAACGGCAGCATAGGCAAAGCATAATTATGCGTTGGTATAGGCCCTAGTGAAAGTCGCCTAGAGGGGGGTGAATAGGGCGAAACTGAAATTTACAAAGTTAATCACAACTACAAGCCGGGTTAGCGTTAGAAATATAATCGAGTCCGAGAGAGGGCGTAAAAACAAATCGCAATCCAATAAAGAAGTGAGACTCAAGGATTTGTTTTACCGAGGTTCGGTTCTCTCAAACCTACTCCCCGTTGAGGTGGTCACAAAGACCGGGTCTCTTTCAACCCTTTCCCTCTCTCAAACGGTCCCCCGGACCGAGTGAGCTTCTCTTCTCAATCAACCGGGAACC
Source organism: Zea luxurians (assembly GCA_029449295.1). Lineage (NCBI taxonomy): Eukaryota > Viridiplantae > Streptophyta > Magnoliopsida > Poales > Poaceae > Zea > Zea luxurians. The sequence goes on along the minus strand of JAOPSE010000045.1, from coordinate 4,300,019 downwards.
AAACTTCCCCGCAAGGACCACCACACAATTGGTGTCTCTTGCCTTGATTACAATTGAGATGATCGCAAGGAAGAATGAGAAAAAGAAGCAATCCAAGCGCAAGAGCTCAAATGAACACAACAATCACTCTCTCTAATCACTAAAGCTTTGAGTGGAATTGGGAGAGGATTTGATCTCTTTGGTGTGTCTAGAATTGAATGCTAGAGCTCTTGTAAGTAGTTGGAAGGTGGCAAACTTGGATGCCATGAATGTGGGGTGGTTGGGGTATTTATAGCCCCAACCACCACAAAGTGGCCGTTGGAAGGCTGCAGTCGCATGGCGCACCTGACAGTCCGGTGTGCCACCGGACACTGTCCGGTGCGCCAGCCACGTCAGCAGACCGTTAGGGTTCGACCGTTGGAGCTCTGTCTTGTGGGCCCGCCTGGCTGTCCGGTGGTGCACCGGACAGGCCCTGTAGGCTGTCCGGTGTGCCACCCGCGCGTGCTCTGCTCCTCTGCGCGCGCATGAGCGCATTTAATGCGTTGCAGTCGACCGTTGCGCGCGAAGTAGCCGTTGCTCCGCTGTCACACCGGACAGTCCGGTGTGCACCGGACACTGTCCAGTGACTCACCGGACAGTCCGGTGAATTTTAGCGGAGCAGATTCCCGAAGCTGGCGAGTTCAGAGTCGCTCTTCCTTGGGACACCGGACACTGTCCGGTGGTGCACCGGACAGTCCGGTGAATTATAGCGGAGCTCCTCTGAAAATTTCCGAAGGTGAAGAGTTGGGCTTCGAGTTCCATGGTGCACCGAACACTGTCCGGTGGCACACCGGACAGTCCGGTGCGCCAGACCAGGGCAGCCTTCGGTTGTCCCTTGCTCTCTTTGTTTGAACCCATTCTTGGTCTTTTTATTGACTTTTTGTGAACCTTTGGCACCTGTAGGACTTATAGACTAGAGCAAACTAGTTAGTCCAATTATTTGTGTTGGGCATTTCAACCACCAAAATCAATTAGGAAATAGGTGTAAGCCTAATTCCCTTTCAATCTCCCCCTTTTTGGTGATTGATGCCAACACAAACCAAAGCAAGTATAGAAGTGCATAATTGAACAAGTTTGCATATTTGTAAGTGCAAAGGTTACTTAGAATTGAGCCAATAGAAATTCATAAGATATGCATGGATTGTTTCTTTATAATTTTAACATTTTGGACCACGCTTGCACCACATGTTTTGTTTTTGCAAATTCTTTTGTAAATTCATTTCAAAGTCTTTTGCAAAGAGTCAAAGGTAAATGAATTAGATTTTTGAGAAGCATTTATAAGATTTGAAAATTTTCTCCCCTGTTTCAAATGCTTTTTCCTTTGACTAAACAAAACTCCCCCTCAATAAAAACTTCCTCTTAGAGTTCAAGAGGGTTTTAAGACATCAATTTTGAAAATACTACTTTCTCCTTTTGAACACAATGAGATACCAATTTGAAAATCATGAGTTTTAAAATTTGGTGGTGGTGCGGTCCTTTTGCTTTGGGCTTAATACTTTCTCCCCCTTTGGCATGAATCGCCAAAAATGGATGTTTGAGTGAAATATAAGCCCTTTTATGAACTACTTTCTCCCCCTTTAGCAAATAATATGAGTGAAGATTATACCAAAGTTGGAGAGGTGTGTGGAGCGACGGCGAAGGATGAATGAGTCGATGGAGCAGAGTGGAAGCCTTGTCTTCGCGGAAGACTCCTTTTCCCTTTCAATCTTCCGTGTCGAGGTCGAGATGCCCATTGGTTCCCATGGGTGTCTTGATGGGCTTGGCATCCTTCATTCCAAACTTGTTTAGAATGTCTTGAGTATACTTCGTTTGGCTAATGAAGGTGCCCTCTTGGAGTTGCTTCACTTGAAATCCTAAGAAATACTTCAACTCCCCCATCATTGACATCTCGAATTTCTGTGTCATGATCCTACTAAATTCTTCACATGTAGATTCGTTAGTAGACCCAAATATAATATCATCAACATAAATTTGGCATACAAACAAATCATTGTCAAGAGTTTTAGTGAATAGAGTTGGATCGGCCTTTCCGATTTTGAAGCCATTAGAAATAAGAAAATCTCTTAGGCATTCATACCATGCTCTTGGGGCTTGCTTGAGCCCATAAAGCGCCTTAGAGAGCCTATAGACATGGTTAGGATACTCACTATCTTCAAAGCCGGGAGGTTGCTCAACATAGACCTCCTCCTTGATTGGTCCGTTGAGGAAGGCAATCTTCACGTCCATTTGATAAAGCTTGAAGCCATGGTAAGTAGCATAGGCTAATAATATACGAATGGACTCAAGCCTAGCTACAGGTGCATAGGTTTCACCAAAATCCAAACCTTCGACTTGGGAGTATCCCTTGGCCACAATTCGAGCTTTGTTCCTTGTCACCACACCATGCTCATCTTGCTTGTTGCGGAAGACCCATTTGGTTCCTACAACATTTTGATTAGGACGTGGAACTAAATGCCATACCTCGTTCCTAGTGAAGTTGTTGAGCTCCTCTTACATTGCCATCACCCAATCCGAATCTTGAAGTGCTTCTTCTACCCTGTGTGGCTCAATAGAGGAAACAAAAGAGTAATGCTCACAAAAATGTGCAACACGAGATCTAGTGGTTACCCCCTTATGAATATCGCCGAGGATGGTGTCGACGCGGTGATCTCGTTGGATTGCTTGGTGGACTCTTGGGTGTGGCGGCCTTGGTTCTTCATCCTCCTTGTCTTGATCATTTGCATCTCCCCCTTGATCATTGCCGTCATCTTGAGGTGGCTCATCTTTTTGATCTTTTCCTTCATCAACTTGAGCCTCATCCTCATTTTGAGTTGTTGGAGATGCTTGTGTGGAGGAGGATGGTTGATCTTGTGCTTGAATGGGCTCTTCGGATTCCTTAGGACACACATCCCCAATGGACATGTTCCTTAGCGCGATGCACGGAGCCTCTTCATCACCTATTTCATCAAGATCAACTTGCTCTACTTGAGAGCCGTTAGTCTCATCAAACACAACGTCACAAGAAACTTCAACTAGTCCTGAGGACTTGTTAAAGACTCTATATGCCCTTGTGTTTGAATCATATCCTAGTAAAAAGCCTTCTACAGTCTTAGGAGCAAATTTAGATTTTCTACCTTTTTTAACAAGAATAAAGCATTTGCTACCAAAGACTCTAAAATATGAAATATTGGGCTTCGGTTAGGAGTTCATATGATGTTTTCTTGAGGATTCGGTGTAGATACAACCGGTTGATAGCGTAGCAGGCGGTGTTGACCGCCTCGGCCCAAAACCGATCCGAAGTCTTGTACTCATCAAGCATGGTCCTTGCCATGTCCAATAGAGTTCTATTCTTCCTCTCCACTATACCATTTTGTTGTGGCGTGTAGGGAGAAGAGAACTCATGCTTGATGCCCTCCTCCTCAAGAAAGCCTTCAATTTGAGAGTTCTTGAACTCCGTTCCGTTGTCGCTTCTTATTTTCTTAATCCTTAAGCCGAACTCATTTTGAGCTCGTCTCAAGAATCCCTTTAAGGTCTCTTGGGTTTGAGATTTTTCATGCAAAAAGAATACCCAAGTGAAGCGAGAATAATCATCCACAATAACTAGACAGTACTTACTCCCGCCGATGCTTATGTAAGCAATCGGGCCGAATAGATCCATGTGTAGGAGCTCCAGTGGCCTGTCAGTCGTCATGATGTTCTTATGCGGATGATGGACACCAACTTGCTTCCCTGCTTGGCATGCGCTACAAATCCTATCTTTCTCAAAATGAACATTTGTTAATCCTAAAATGTGTTCTCCCTTTAGAAGCTTATGAAGATTCTTCATTCCAACATGGGCTACTCGGCGGTGCCAGAGCCAACCCATGTTAGTCTTAGCAATTAAGCAAGTGTCGAGTTCAGCTCTATCAAAATCTACCAAGTATAGCTGACCCTCTAACACTCCTTTAAATGCTATTGAATCATCACTCCTTCTAAAGACAGTGACACCTACATCAGTAAATAGACAGCTGCAGCCCATTTGACATAATTGGGAAACGGAAAGCAAATTGTAATCTAATGAATCAACAAGAAAAACATTGGAAATGGAATGGTCAGGAGATATAGCTATTTTACCCAAACTTTTGACCAAACCTTGGTTTCCATCCCCGAATGTGATAGCTCGTTGGGGATCTTGGTTTTTCTCGTAGGAGGAGAACATTTTCTTCTCCCCTGTCATGTGGTTTGTGCACCCGCTGTCGATTATCCAACTTGAGCCCCCGGATGCATAAACCTACAAAACAATTTTAGTTCTTGACTTTAGGTACCCAAACGGTTTTGGGTCCTTTAGCATTAGAAATAAGAACTTTGGGTACCAAAACACAAGTCTTGGAGCCCTTGTGTTTGCCCCCAACAAACTTGGCAACTACCTAACCGGATTTGTTAGTTAAAACATAAGATGCATCAAAAGTTTTAAATGAAATGCTAGGTTCATTTGATGCATTAGGAGTTTTCTTTTTAGGCAATTTAGCACGAGTTGATTGCCTAGAGCTAGATGTCTCACCCTTATACATAAAAGCATGATTAGGGCCAGAGTGAGACTTCCTAGAGTGAATTCTCCTAATTTTGTGCTCGGGATAACCGGCAGGGTACAAAATGTAGCCCTCGTTATCCTGAGGCATGGAAGCCTTGCCCTTAACAAAGTTAGACAATTTCTTAGGAGGGGCATTAAGTTTGACATTGTCTCCCTTTTGGAAGCCAATGCCATCCTTGATGCCAGGGCGTCTCCCACTATAAAGCATACTACGAGCAAATTTAAAATTTTCATTTTCAAGTTCATGCTCGGCAATTTTAGCATCTAATTTTGCTATATGATCATTTTGTTGTTTAATTAAGACCATATGATCATGAATAGCATCAATATCAACATCTCTACATCTAGTGCAAATAGAAACATGCTCAATGGTAGATGTAGAGGGTTTGCAAGAATTAAGTTCAACAATCTTAGCATGCAAAATATCATTGTTATCTCTAAGATCGGAAATTGTAACATTGCAAATATCTAAATCTTTAGCCTTAGCAATCAACTTTTCATTTTCAGTTCTAAGGTTGGCAATTAAATCATGGCATGTGCTTAGCTCACTAGTTAATTTCTCACATTTTTCAACTTCCAGAGCATAAGCATTTTAACCTTAACATGCTTTTTGTTTTCCTTGATTAGAAAGTTCTCTTGGGTGTCCAAGAGTTCATCCTTCTCATGGATGGCACTAATTAGTTCATTTAGTTTTTCTTTTTGTTGCATGTTGAGGTTAGCAAAAAGAGTACGCAAATTATCCTCCTCATCACTAGCATTATCATCACTAGAGGACTCATATTTAGTGGAGGATTTGGATTTAACCTTCTTCTTTTTGCCGTCCTTTGCCATGAGGCACTTGTGGCCGACGTTGGGGAAGAGGAGTCCCTTGGTGACGGCGATGTTGGCGGCGTCCTCGTCGGAGGAGGAGTCGGTGGAGCTCTCGCCGGAGTCCCACTCCTGGCAAACATGGGCATGCCGCCCTTCTTCTTGTAGTACCTCTTCTTCTCCTTTCTTCTCCCCTTCTTGTCGTCGCCCCTGTCACTATCACTAGATAATGGACATTTAGCAATGAAATGACCGGGCTTACCACATTTGTAGCAAACTTTCTTGGAGCGGGACTTGTAGTCTTCCCCCTCCTTTGCTTGAGGATTTGGCGGAAGCTCTTGATGATGAGAGTCATCTCCTTATTGTCGAGCTTAGAGGCGTCGATTGGTTGTCTACTTGATGTAGACTCCTCCTTTTTCTCCTCCGTCGCCTTGAATGCAACCGGTTGTGCTTCGGGCGCGGAGGGGCCATCTAGCTCGATGATCTTCTTTGAGCCTTTGATCATTAACTCAAAGCTCACAAAATTACCTATTACTTACTCGGGGGTCATTTGTGTATATCTAGGATTTCCTCGAATTAATTGAACTTGCGTGGGGTTAAGAAAAACGAGGGATCTTAGAATAACCTTGACCATCACATGGTCATCCCATTTGGTGCTCCCGAGGTTGCGCACTTGGTTCACCAAGGTCTTCAAGCAGTTGTACATGGCTTGAGGGTCCTCGCCTTGGTTGAGTCGGAACCGACCGAGCTCCCCCTCGATCGTCTCCCGCTTGGTGATTTTGGTCACCTCGTCTCCTTCGTGCGCGGTCTTGAGTACGTCCCAAATTTCCTTCGCACTTTTTAACCCTTGCACCTTATTATACTCCTCTCGACTTAGAGAGGCGAGGAGTATAGTGGTGGCTTGGGAGTTAAAGTGGTGGATTTGGGCCACTTCGTCGGAGTTGTAGTCTTCATCCCCTACGGATGGTACTTGTACACCAAACTCAACAACATTCCAAATGCTTGTGTGGAGTGAGGTTAGATGATGCCTCATTTTGTCACTCCACATATTATAATCTTCACCGTCAAAAACTGGTGGTTTGTCTAATGGAACGGAGAGCAAAGGAGTACGCTTTGAAATACGGGGGGTAGCGTAGGGGAATCTTACTATACTTCTTGCGCTCATGGCGCTTAGAAGTTACCGACGGCGCGTTGGAGCCGGAGGTCGATGGTGATGAAGAGTCGGTCTCGTAGTAGACCACTTTCCTCATCTTCTTGTGCTTGTTGCCTCTCTGATGCGACTTGTTGGAAGAAGATTTCTTCTCCTTCCCTTTCCCTTTGTTGCGGGACTCTTCCGATGAAGCCTTCCCGTGGCTTGTAGTGGGCTTGTCACCGGTCTCCATCTCCCTCTTAGCGTGATCTCCCGACATCACTTCGAGCGGTTAGGCTCTAATGAAGCATCGGGCTCCGATACCAATTGAAAGTCGCCTAGAGGGGGGGGGGGTGAATAGGGCGAAACTGAAATTTACAAAGTTAATCACATCTACTAGCCGGGTTAGCGTTAGAAATATAATCGAGTCCGAGAGAGGGCGTAAAAACAAATCGCAATCCAATAAAGAAGTGAGACTCAAGGATTTGTTTTACCGAGGTTCGGTTCTCTCAAACCTACTCCCCGTTGAGGTGGTCACAAAGACCGGATCTCTTTCAACCCTTTCCATCTCTCAAACGGTCCCTCGGACCGAGTGAGCTTCTCTTCTCAATCAACCGGGAACCAAACTTCCCCGCAAGGACCACCACACAATTGGTGTCTCTTGCCTTGATTACAATTGAGATGATCGCAAGAAAGAATGAGAAAAAGAAGCAATCCAAGCGCAAGAGCTCAAATGAACACAACAATCACTCTCTCTAATCACTAAAGCTTTGAGTGGAATCGGGAGAGGATTTCATCTCTTTGGTGTGTCTAGAATTGAATGCTAGAGCTCTTGTAAGTAGTTGGAAGGTGGAAAACTTGGATGCCATGAATGTGGGGTGGTTGGGGTATTTATAGCCCCAACCACCACAAAGTGGCCGTTGGAAGGCTGCAGTCGCATGGCGCACCGGACAGTCCGGTGCACCAGCCACGTCAGCAGACCGTTAGGGTTCAACCATTGGAGCTCTGTCTTGTGGGCCCGCCTGGCTGTCCAGTGGTGCACCGGACAGGCCCTGTAGGCTGTCCGGTGTGCCACCCGCACGTGCTCTGCTCCTCTGCGCGCGCAGGCGCGCATTTAATGCGTTGTAGTAGACCGTTGCACACGAAGTAGCCGTTGCTCCGCTGTCACACCGGACAGTCCGGTGTGCACCGGACACTGTCCGGTGACTCACCGGACAGTCCGGTGAATTTTAGCGGAGCAGATTCCCGAAGCTGGCGAGTTCAGAGTCGCTCTTCCTTGGGGCACCGGACATTTTCCGGAGGTGCACCGGACAGTCCGGTGAATTATAGCGGAGCTCCTCTGAAAATTCCTGAAGGTGAAGAGTTGAGCTTCGAGTTCCCTGGTGCACCGGACACTGTCCGGTGGCACACCGGACAGTCCGGTGCGCCAGACCAGGGCAGCCTTCGGTTGTCCCTTGCTCTCTTTGTTTGAACCCATTCTTGGTCTTTTTATTGACTTTTTGTGAACCTTTGGCACCTGTAGAACTTATAGACTAGAGCAAACTAGTTAGTCCAATTATTTGTGTTGGGCAATTCAACCACCAAAATCAATTAGGAAATAGGTGTAAGCCTAATTCCCTTTCACCTAGCAACGCTTATAATGACATTTAGCAACACATATATACATTGCTATAGGGGGGTTTATTTTGTAGTGGAGGGGGAGCGGTAGGTGTTGGCAGCCCACGTTTACATGGGGACGTATTCTTGGCTAAGGTACCTCACCCAGGGGGCCACCACCATCGTCTTTAGAAACCTTAGCGGGTTGCTTCGTATTAAGTGTATTTTGTGAAAGCCTCATAATGGATCCCTAGCCATTCACCTCGGCAGTGTTTAAGGGTCCGATCAACCCAGGCTAGATGGGATACATGGCTTGTGGGTAAAGTTGTACCACCTCTGCAGAGTGTAAAACTGATATATTAGTCGTGCTCCTGGTTAAGAGCGACCTAGACTCCTCACATGATAATTGAACTTGAAGATGGAATTAAATTGAGATCCGATGATCTGCCAATGATTTGCTTAAGTGGTTTCACTTAAGTGTTTTTGTTATATTCATATTCCTTTGGTTAAATGGGATACTTGGGATTCACACTTATTAGTATGACAGGTGTTGTTAATAAAATATTGACCAACTAAAATGCTTACAGCTCAACCTTAGCCTCACCTTGTTATACCTGCATTAATTTTTCCCCCACTTGCTGAGCCCCGACCATAAGTGAGCTCACCCTTGGTAATATTTTGATCAGAGGGTGATGCTGGAGACTTTGATGGAGATTTTGACGATGAGGAATTCTAAGTCTAACGATACGCCGGTCATCTTCCTGTGGGAGATTGCCCCTGTTATTTAAATTCCGCTTTACTTTGATGTGATACTTGTTAAAGATACAATGATTCAGATGATGTAATAAAGTATTCTACTCTCTTTACACCTTTATTGCATTGTCTTTTGATATATTACACTTGTGACGTCAACATATGTGTGGAAATGGATCTTGGCACACATATGCTATGCGCTTGGTTCTACCCCCTGGAACCGGGTGTGACAGAAGTGGTATCAAAGCTATGCTAACCCTAGGTCGTTAGATTAGTTAGAAATGGAAAGCCTAGTTTGTTCAAAACTTGCTATTTTCATTCCTATAAATTATTTTATCAGCCTTACCTCTTTAAAATTTCAACTGAGTTGACATTTCTCTTGTAGATGGTTCGTACCCTCCAAACTACCCGCATCAACACCAACTACGCCCCTCCGCCCCGGCAATCCCTGTCTACCTAGTGGTAGTCGAGGAAGTTCCGGTGGATCTCCCTCACATTCGAGTGGGGAATGGAGTCATCCTGGAGGATAGCTCGGAGGAACAGCTGCTGACGCCCACCCCGTTGGCAGAGTCCCTGGCCTTCGTAGCTAGGTCATCGACATCGGCACCGCCTGCACCAGCCGTCCAAGCACCTGCACCCGGAGGCGACGACCCCGACGACTCTGGAGACGATGATGACGAGGATGATGACGATGACGAAGAAGACGAACACGTCTACGAAGAAGCCGACTACGTCCAACAGGACTACTTCATGGGGTTTGGTCGAGTTGTCGAACATTACACGTCAATGTTCGAGACGGGGCACTTCCCCAACCTGCTGCAAGACATGTTGCATGCGCTAGGCACCTATGTCCGCCCCCTGTACGAAACAAGGTGAGTGAGCGAGCCTCCCCGGGCTTGCTACTACATCACTCGCATCCACGTCAGGGTGATGGATGCAGGGGATAGGGGATTCAGGACTCTGTCTGCTCACGAGTCCCTGACACCACTATCCACCTATGCTGCCTCGGTCAGCGATGCTGCCCGTCGGACCCTGTGGTCACTCAGCCACACCTAGCGGCAGCAGCTGCAGAACACGAGGTTCAGGCATCTTCCTCAGCATCTGAGTGGAGGAAGTCAAACCAGCATCGTCCCAGGTGAAGCTGGTGAGGATCGCCTCAACACCCTAGCTGGTGTAGTGGCCGGTCTCAACACTGACCTAGACAGTGCCACCTTGGATCTCTCTAGGGTGCACTTGGAGCTGGAGAATGCCCATCTCAGGATTGCAGCCCTGGAAGCCCAACTCCAAGGTCTGGATCTGCCCGAAGCTCAGGTCCTCGCCATGGTGTTGTCTCCTCCCCGCAAGAGGCTGCGCTATGGGGAGCTCGGATCCATCACTAGGCTGCTTTAGGTGTTTTGAGTTATGATGTAATAAGTTAGTTTCTGCGTCAGACGTTGATACTCTTTTAAGTTATCTTATTAATAAATAACAACCATGTGATGGTGTTGATTGACATATTTGAGTTGGATTTTTGTTTGAGTGCAATGGTCTTATGGAATGATGGCCATAAGAACATATAAAAAATAAACTTAGGATATTCCCCTCTAGAATCTTTTCTACTCTTCACTCCTCTAAGATATTCACTTTCTAACCAATCAGATGGTGAACGCCCGTTCAGGACCCAACAACAACAGAAATCAGCATGGTCAACAGATACCACCACCACCGAATCCCAACATGGAACAGTTCATCGCTGCCCAGATGCAGATTCCGCAAGGACTCACTGTGGCTATTCAACAAATTCAGCAGAACCAGCAGAATCAGCAACATTAGCAGCAACAGCAGAATGCACCCCCGGCCAGAGATAAGCACCGGGATTTTATAAGTCATCACCTGCCAACATTCTCCCATGCAGTTGATCCTTTGGATGCCGATGACTGGTTCAAGGTCATTGGAAAGAAGCTAGACATCACCCAGTGCAACGACCGGGAAAAGGTCTTGTACGCCTCGGGAAGACTCGAGGGAGCCGCGTCCGACTGGTGGGATGCCTTCACAGCAGCACACCCCAACACGGATACAATAACCTAGCAGGAGTTCCAAGCGAACTTCCGCGCTCATCACATTCCTTTGGGAATTATGAAGTTGAAGAAGAAGGAATTCCTTTCCCTTACGCAAGGGAATATGATGGTCAGTGAGTATCATGATCGCTTCACTCAGCTTTCACGCTACGCACCGGAAGAAGTGGACACAGATGAGAAGCGCCAAGAGCGTTTCCTAGAAGGACTGATTGGACCTCTGAACTATCAACTTCAGAGTCATACCTTTCCCAATTTCTAGACACTGCTGAACAAGGCAATTGGCCTTGAAAGTAAAAGAAGGGAATTATCTGACCATAAAAGGAAGTTTCATGGTCAGTCCAGCAGGAACACCCACCCGAACAACGCTCAATGTTCGCAGTTCTGCTCTGGAAATCAGGGTGGAAATAATTATCAGATGCAACACTCTAGACAGCAAGGCTAGAGAAATAATCAAAATCAGAATCAGCAAAGGAGCAACTCTCAGACCAACCAGAGGTCTGGTGGGAATTCACGGAATCGTCAAGGTGGCGCCGTGAACACGTAGGCCAGAAGCAACAACGCACCAGTCCAACCCAATGGCTGTTTCAAGTGTGGTGAGCTAGGCCACTATGCTAACAACTGCCCAAGGAGCAACCAGCAGACACCTCAGAGGAGCAATACTCAGAGGAATGACCAGAACACCCCCGCTCGTGGATCTGCTCAAAACAAGACTCCGCAGAACCAGAGTAGAGGAAGGGTCAATCACGTCACCGCAGAATTAGTACCTGAGGATGCCGACAGAGTGTATGGTATGTTCCTTGTTAACTCCATACCTACATCAGTTTTATTTGACTCTGGAGCATCGCATTCGTTTATAACTGAGTCATTTGTGGAAAAGCATAACATACCTAAGTACCCCCTTAAGAAGATGTTACACATTAGTTTACCGGGAGGTGACATGAAGGCCACACACTCATGCCCCCATGTTAATCTCAAGATTCAAGGAATAGATTTCTCAGTCAACCCAGTGGTCCTAGGATCCAATGGTATTGATGTGATTCTTGGATGCAACTGGTTGAAAAGTTGTGATGGAGTGATATAGTGTGCCAACAGAACAATTATGTTGACAAGTCCTCAAGGTGAAAGAATCCAAGTTAGCATAGATAAGTCAACAGATGCAAAAGGAAAGACAGTGATCAATCACATGGAAGAAAAGCCTTGGAAAATATCAAGGTAGTGTGTGAGTACCCAGACGTATTTCCGGAGGAATTACCAGGTATGCCACCTGACCGTGATATAGAGTTTTCTATTGAGTTATTACCCGGAACCGCACCTATCTCGAAAAGACCTTATAGAATGGATGTCAAGGATTTAGTAGAACTGAAGAAACAAATAGAAGAATTACTAGAAAAAGGTTTCATTCGCCCAAGTTCATCCCCTTGGGGAGCCCCAGTTCTATTTGTGAACAAGAAGGATGGTTCGAGGAGAATGTGCGTGGATTATAGAAGTTTGAACGAAGTAACCATCAAGAATAAATACCCATTACCTTGGATTGAAGATTTATTTGATCAGATGAATGGAGCTAAGATATTCCCGAAGATAGATCTGAGATCAGGATATCACTAGTTAAAGATTCAAGCAGAAGATGTACCGAAGACAGCCTTTACGACAAGATATGGATTATATGAGTTTTTGGTCATGTCGTTTGGACTGACTAATGCACCAGCATACTTTATGAACTTGATGAATAAAGTATTCATGGAATATCTGGATCAGTTTGTGGTCGTATTCAATGACAACATACTGACATATTCTCTGAGTGAAGAAACACATGAAGATCATCTAAGGCTAGTCCTACAAAAGCTTCGTGACAACCAGCTATATGCGAAGTTCTCAAAGTGTGATTTTGGTTGAAGGAAGTTGCTTTCTTAGGACATATTGTTACCGATGGTGGAATTAAAGTAGACCCAGGAAAGATAAGTGAGATACTGGATTGGAAGCAACCAAAGGATGCGTCCAAGATCTGAAGTTTTCTTGGATTGGCAGGATACTATAGAAGATTTATTGAAGGTTTTTCCAAGTTAGTGAAACCTCTTACCTCTCTACTCGAGAAAGGTAAAGAGTTCAAGTGGGATGAAGCATGTCAGAATTGTTTTGAAGAACTCAAGAAAAGGTTAACCACTGCACCAATATTGGTAATGCCAGACATCCACAAGGGATTTGATGTGTATTGCGATGCATCACACCATGGACTTGGATGTGTGCTAATGCATGAAGGAAAAGTGGTAGCTTATGCCTCAAGGCAGTTGAGGAAGCATGAGAAGAATTATCCTACGCATGATTTGGAACTAGCTGCCGTAGTGCATGCTTTGAAGATTTGGAGGCACTATATGATTGGAAACAAGTGCAAAATCTTCACGGATCACAAAAGCTTGAAATATATTCACTCAGAAGGAACTCAACCTGAGACTGAGAAGATGGCTTGAGTTGATTAAGGACTATGATTTGGAAATACAATATCACCCTAGAAAAGCAAATGTAGTAGCTGATGCTTTGAGCCGTAAGGATCAAGTGAACAACATCACTACTCATTTTTGATGTCACAAGAATTGTGCTGGGAAATGGAACAACTCAACCTTGGTATGCTCAAGAATGTAGAAGCAACGGTTATGGAAGTTGAATCTATTTTGGAAGAAGAGATTCGTAAAGGACAGGAGTCCGACGAGAAAATCAAGGAAATTAAAACTTTGATTGGGATGGGTAAAGCCCTAGATTTCATAGAAGATGATTAAGGCACAGTATGGTTTAAGAAAAGAATCTGCGTACCGGAAATCAAACACCTGTGCCAACTTATTTTGAGAGAAGCTCATGATTCAGCTTACTCTATTCACCCTGGTAGTACGAAGATGTACCAAGATCTTAAGGAAAAGTATTGGTGGTACGGATTGAAAAGAGATGTTGCTACTCATGTTGCATTATGTGACGTGTGTCAGCGAGTTAAAGCCGAACACCAAAGACCAGTAGGATTGCTACAACCTCTTAAGGTACCGGAATGGAAATGGGAAGAAATCGGTATGGATTTCATAGTTGGACTACCCCGTACTCGAGATGGCTATAATTCAATATGGGTCATAGTAGACAGGTTGACTAAAGTGGCACACTTTATACCTATAAAGACAACTTACTCAGGAGCCCAGTTAGCAGAGTTTTACAGGTCGAGGATTGTTTGTCTGCATGGAGTACCGAAGAATATCGTATCAGATCGAGGAACCCAGTTTACCTCACGCTTTTGGAAAAGACTACATGAGTCCATGGATACCAAGCTAAATTTTAGTTCAGCTTACCATCCGCAAACGGATGGGCAAACGGAAATAACAAACCAAGTGTTGGAAGATATGCTAAGAGCTTGCGCTCTAAAGCATGGTAGAAGCTGGGATAAGAGTTTGCCTTATGCAGAATTTTCGTATAACAACAGTTATCAGGCAAGTCTAAAAATGGAACCATTTGAAGCACTTTATGAACGAAAGTGTAGAACACCGCTTTATTGGAATCAGACCGGAGAAAGTCAAGTATTTGGTCCAGAAATTCTCCAAGAAGCGGAAAAGTAAGTGCAGATTATTAGAGAAAATTTGAAGACAGCACAGTCAAGACAGAAAAGCTATGCTGATAATAGAAGAAGAGAGTTGATGTTCGAAGTAGGAGACTTCGTATACCTTAAAGTTTCACCAATGAGAGGAATAAAAAGGTTTAAGGTTAAAGGAAAGTTATCTCCTCGATATATTGGTCCATTCAAGATTTTGGAAAGAAAAGGTGAAGTAGCCTACCAGTTAAGAAGTGTTTAAGAGTATTTCATGTATCACAACTTAAGAAGTGTTTAAGAGTACCGGAAGAATAGTTACCCATGGAAGAATTGAATGTTAATGAGGATTTGACTTATTCAGAGTACCCGGTCAGAATTCTAGAAACATCTCGCAGAATTACACGGAGTAAAGTTATTAACATGTGCAAAGTTCAATGGAGTCATCATTCGGAAGATGAGGCCACGTGGGAAAGAGAAGATGAACTTAGAGTAGAATTTCCCCAGTTATTCTCAGAAGTTTCTTAATCTCGAGGACGAGATTCTTTTTAAGAGGGGTAGGTTTGTAACACCACAAAAGCCATCAACTTAAAATAATGAATTTAGTTATTATGGTAATTAGGATAATAATTTTTTAAAGTGTTTAATTATTTATTTATATTTTGATCATTTTTCTTTGTATGCGCATGATTGATGATTGGATGTTTTGTAGCAATTCTTTTTAAAAGAAAATCCCAGTAATTAATATAATAATTAAATAACATAATAGTTATTAGTCTAAAAACAAGTATTTTATTTATAAAAAATTTTGGTAAATTTTTATGAATTTTTGAGCTATCTAAAAATACATTTCGGAATTAAAAAAAGAAAAAAAAACAACAAAAACTTCCTAACCTAACCGGCCCACTAGGGGCCCAATCCCGAAAACCCTACACGCACATGCCCTGGCTTCCCAGCCGCCGCCGCCCCCTGCTGTGCTTCTTCTCTACCCTATCTCTCTTCTCTCGCTTCTCTCCCTGCTCTCACGCGCGCGCACAGGGAGCCATGGAGCTGCGCACCAAGCGCCCCAGCTCGCGTGATGCCGCGCCACCCAGCCCGAGCTGGTCCCCACGACGACCCCGCCACGCCGAGTCCGACCCGCGCCATGCACACCCGCACCAAGAACCACCGTCCATTTCTTCTTTGTGTATTAAGGGACTTCATTTCTTCCGTTTCCTCTCCCCCATCACTCCCCTGTCGGCGCCATTGGTGGCCATGAAGTCCAACTGCGCCCCTTGAAAGACAGTCGGCGCCCTCTCCTCTCCCTTCTCTATAAATACGCCAAGCTCTCTCTCCATTCTCCCCTACCCGAGCTCGCCCCTCTCTCTAGCTCTCCTCACTTGCCATCGCTCGTGCACTGCTCGTCGCCGGAGGTTGCCATTCGTCGCCGGAGTTCACCGGAGCTCGCAGTTCATCGCCGGAGCCACACACTCGCCATGCGAAGATCGAACCCCTGCTCTTCTCCACCTGGCCGAAACCCCGTCGAGTCCTTCCCGTCGCACGCACGAACCCAAGGTTGAAGACGACCAAAATTAATTTGTGTATTTTCAAAATACTTTTGATTCGATTCATGAATTGTATATTTAGTTTGTTGTAATATGAACACGTGTGATCCGCATTTCATGTGTATGTGCATTATGGAATTTTTGGTAGAGATTTGCGATTATTAGTGCACCGTGATAATTTATGTTAATCGATGCGTTGATTTTTGGATTAGAGAAATATGACGAGAATTTAGTAGTCACACGTTGGAAATTTTGTAGTTAAAATTTGGTCACAATGAACTTTAGAAACTATTTGGAGAATTGTAGTCATAGGTTCATTTTAATGGATTTGGAAAATAGTATAGAATTCATGTCATATAAACATTATAGGATTTTAGATGATTTATTACTAAGTATTTTATCAATATTTTCTTTTTATAAAGAAAGGAGAAAATACCACCGATAGTATAGAAAATAGATTTTTACTAGTCAAAATAAACATGTTCGCAAGTATAGCACTTAAAGTTTTAGAGTAAGCAAAGTACTTGTTTATATCAAAATGACCTCGTTTGTGTTATAAAAAGTTGAATTAGTAATTTATAGGGATTGTTAGAATATTAAACTCATTTTGGTTATACTCAATAATTGGAGTTAGAAATAAAAAGGATAAAAGTTATTAATTTATTTATTAGTATTAAAGACGATAACTATCATTTATTTTCATTGATGATGTTAAAATATATTAATACCAGTTAAAACTGTATTTATAGCACCCACTCATAAATTCACCATTTAAGACTCACAATAATAGCTATAATTGAATTAATAAGTATTTACGCGTTTAGGACGTATTTAAGGTGTGATAAGTGCGACGTGTTAATGTGTATGTAATGGTGTATGTTTATGTAATGGTGCATGTTTATTTATTGGGGTATGTTTTCTCTTTGTATGACAACGTACGACGTTATTAGAAGCTGATTTTGTGGTAGAGGATCCGAATTCGTTCGAGGTCGATCCGCAGGATACATTTGAGCAAGGCAAGTGGATTCTTCCTCTGCATATTCTTTTTGCACCCAATCATTGCATATAATAATGTTTACTTTTTGATATACTGCATAATTTGATGGGTTTTACCTAATTAAGGATTTCCTTGATTTACCAACTGTATTCCTGAAAGCTCTCTTGTGAGTTTTGGTGTTTGGATGACAACTCAATTAAAGGACTAACAAGTGTACTAAGTGTTGAACAGGTGCTTAAGGTAAAGCTAACAGGGTTCAACACAAGTGAACAAATGTGATGGTCCAAGAACTGGATTATGGATACATGATGGACATCACAAGAAAGATGGACATTGCATAAAGTGAGACTCAGGTGCGTAGTTCAGAGACAACTGATCAAGCCAAGGACGGAGGCAAGAAAAGCTTCGAGGTACCAAGTGCACGGGAGAAGGTCAAAGAGGCTGAGGAACCCAAAGCCAAGGGTGAAGAAGAAGGCTTGCAAAGTCAAGGGTGATCAAGTTGAGAATAGCTACGGCACATCAAGGATCACTACATAAGGACGTGACTTACAACCAATGAGGAAATGTCTATAGTTATGTGGTGTAAGTCATAAGGCTCAAGACCAAGCTCTAAGAAAGAGATCAAGGTCACTAGAACGAGAACAAATGTCAAAAAACAGAACTGGAAGCAGCCCAAAAGAGCTAAGTGCCCTCTGACCTTTAGTTTGGGTTGTTCCTATGTTTGGAGATATTCTATGTGACCGTTACAAGATGTTGGAGCTCAGAAATATCAGTGTAGATCAAGTTAAGCTGACTTGATGATTTATGAGTCCAACATCAATCTTAAGCATGTCAAATGATAGAAAGGTGAAAATCCAAGAGAAGGTATGTTTCTAGACTTAGTACATTGGTTTTGTGTACTAACATATTTGTCTAAGTGTTAGAAACAGAGAAAAGAAGAAAAGAAAAGAGATGAAAAATGCTTGGCTGTGTACAGCCAAGACTCAGCTCAGTCTGGCTCACCGGACTGTCCGGTGGTGCACCGGACAGTGTCCGGTGCGCCAGGCAGAACTCTAGTGAACAGGCTACTCTCGGGAGAAGCCGGCGGCGTACGACCATAATTCACCGGACTGTCCGGTGGTGCACCGGACTGTCCGGTGAGCCAACGATCGGCTGGGCCAACGGTCGGCCGCGCAATCCACGCGTGACACGTGGCCGAGCCAACGGTCAGATGGAGGCACCGGACTGTCCGGTGTGCACCGGACAGTGTCTGGTGCGCCAACGGCTCCAAGACTGCAACATCGACGGCACCATTTATGGAAGGAAATCAGGCACCGGACAGTGTCCGGTGGTGCACCGGACTGTCCGGTGCGCCACCCGACAGAAGGCAAGATTTGCCTTCCTGGATTGCTTCCAACGGCTCCTAGGCCCCTTGTGCCTATAAAAGGGACCCCTAGGCGCCTCAAGCAATGAATAAGTGCAGCCAACAAGTGTAGACATCACTCGAATCAATTCTCACTCTCCCTCTTATGTGTATCTCTCTAGTTTGTGTAGAAGGCAAAGCTATAAGCCTTTAGAGAGAGGAGAAGTGCTGCTAAGAGCAAGAGCAAGGTCTTGAGCGTAGTGTTACTCTGCCGGGGTGCTGTCAAGAAGTTTGTAAGCAGCCGCGATTTTGTTGTAACCCAACTCAACATAGTGAAAGGCTCTATCTGTCATACTGACAGATCTGAGCAAACGGAGGAAGGAGTTGAAACAGACTCCAAGCCCAGGTGTGGCTAACTCCAACGAGGACTAGTCAAGCATTTCAGGCTTGGCCGAACCTCGGGATAAATCCTTGCGTCTGTGTGCTCTGTTCCGTATTGTATTCTGACCCTCTGTCTTACTCGCTTTTATATCTGCACTTCACTGCTTACTTGTGGTACTAGCTTTCCTTGAAGTGCAGGATATTCTTAAGAGAGGAACTTCAATTCCGCTGCAACCTACTCGAAGGATCCTTCATTCCACTATGCTCTAGTCTTCGAGTAGAGTAAGAATTTAAGTTTTAAAGTAATAATTTTTATTTGCCTATTCACCCCCCTCTAGGTGACATCCAGATCCTGTTCCCAGGCCAAAGGGAACTTTCAATTGGTATCGGAGCTAGGCCTCTCCAGTGTGGGCTTAGCCGTCCGGAGATGACGATGTCGTCACAAGAGGTAACTGTAGAACTTCTTTTAGGCGATGGTTCTAATTACAAGTCTTGGTCTGTCTCTATTTATAATGCTTTCATGAGTGTTGATCCTGATTTGAGACAGGTCTTTAGTAGAAGTATTTTTCCCTCTAACGTTAGTAAAAATCTTTTTGATAATGAACTAAGATGTCTATCTCTAAATCACCATGCTTGCAACATCTTAGTTGATTCTCTTTCTAGAGGTGCCTATTTTGCCACCATGAGTAGTGACAGTGACTTATTTTCTGATGCTCATGATCTATGGACTAAACTTAAGCTGAAATTTTTTAAGTCCATATGCACTACCTCTGCTCCCTCTATTGCTGGTGATACTAACTTATCCAAGGAAGAAGAACAAGAACGATGGCAACCAAACGATGAATCCACCTCATCAACAGGTTTGTCTTCCACTAGTAATAAGTGTTTTATTGCTAACAATGATGATGGAGACAAAAGCAATGATGAGGGAGAGGATGAGGAGTCTACATCATCACAAGGTACATTGTCTTGTTTCGCTTCCACTAATAGTAATGATAGGGAAAATGAGACCGACGATGTGGAAGAAGAGGAGATTCGCTGTTTCTACACCCATGTCAACAAAGAAGACAAAGCGCTCTTGATTAAGCTGTTGAGAAGGAACAAGGAACAACACGAGACGCTTCTCAGGCTAGAGAAAACTCTCATCAAAACAAACAACAGCCTAGAGAAGATGACCAAAGAACATGAAGAGCTAAGGTGCTCTCATGATGTCTTGGTACAACGGTATGATTCAATCTTAATTGAGCAAAGTAGTAATGATGATGCTTTATCTTGTGTTGCTCAACTTAGAATGAAAAATGCCATGCTTGAGAGGCAAGTAGAATTGCTAAGTCATGATAAACTAGCTCTCACTGAAAAATATGATTCATTGTCTTATTCTCATGATATTCTCTTGGATAGACATATCATGCTTAATGTTGCTCATGAGGTTATAATTGCGAACTTAAATTCATGTGAACCTCATTCTCGCACGTGTGCGCATTTGAATTGTATATCACCATGTGCTAACCCCTGTTGCTCAAAAGAAAGCCAATCATTGATTGAGCAACAAGTTTTAGGGACACAAAAGAAATTGTGTGGGAACAAGAAGCAAAGACAACTAAGGAGAAGACACATTGCTCAACTTTCTCAAGATATCCACGGGCACGTGGTGAAGAAGCTTGAGAAAGGAAAAACTGCAGCAAGTGTTAAGCTTCATAAGAAGGATGTTCCTAAAGATGAAGAAATCAACATGAGCCTGGAAAAAGGTAAAGTTTTAATTAATCATGTTGTTTGCACTAACCATGTCTCTATGTCATCTAAAAGTAACAAGAGAAGAGGAAAACGGAGATGCTTCAAGTGCAAGGCATTAGGCCACCTCATCGCATCTTGTCCATACAAAGACAAGGACGAAGGGACAAGGAGATGTTTTGGATGCAACAACAAGGACCACATGATCACTTCATGTCCGCTATTGATGAACCAAGCATGTGCATTCTCCAAGATGACTCTCACCAAGGAAAATGACAAACAACAAGCGTCATGTCAGGTCGAGCGACGCTTCTGCTACAAGTGTGGTGAGCAGGGTCATCTATCCAAGGTATGTAATAAAGGTGAGATTCCTAAGCAAGTAAATTTGTCTCAATCTTATTCGCTTAGGAGACCCAAATCATACTCTTGTGCTAGATCAATCATGAGATCACCTAGGACTAGCACACATTCTATTTGGGTACCAAAGGCTTTTTTGGATGATAAATATGGACCCATCCCGAGATGGGTACCAAACTGTGCTAACTAGACCATGCAGGTGCCTTGAGATGAACTGGAGACCATGGGAGAGCTTAAGACGGTTAGATCAAACTCTATGCTTAAGCTGTTAATTGTTTTGGTGTTTATTCATTGACCCAAGGTTGAATTATTGTGAGACACTAATCCCATGTTCATCTCAAGTGAAAAGTTGAATAGGTCCTTAATCATTATTGGTGATCCAAGCAGAGGACCTTAATGAGATTCTGCAACTTGCGCTCCATAGGATGGTACCCCTGTATCTTAAGTACTGTTGGGGGCTTGTTCTCAAATGCTAAGAGTTAAGAACAAGGCAACACAGAGAGTGTTAAATGTTAAAGTCCTTCGTCCTCCATCACCTTATATCCTTTCGGAATATAAAGAATTTCGGACGAAGGTTACGAAGGACGTACCTTCGTAAACATAATAACGAGGGACGAAGTACTCATATAAATCATGAGATACAAAATAAATATTTAAATGTTATCATAGAATCATTTCCATCTTTACTAACATGAACGAATATAAATGATTTCAAATTACAAGTGTACCTTCGGAAGGCGAAAATACAAGTGCGATGCGAAGGCAAATGACAGGTTCGCGTGAACAGTACAGAGGTACTGTTCATCTATTTATAGGCACAGGTCGCAGCCTGTGACAAATTACAATTATGCCCCTTACAAAAGTTTACAACATTGACTCAGACCTTTTATGGATAAAAAGGTCATTCTATCTCTATGTCGGTTCGTGACGCCGAAGCTCCATGAAAAGGAACCTTCGGCCATCACTTGGAGGCAACTTCAGCCGAAGCTGCTTCTTCGTGTAAGACCTTCGGCGCACCGAAGCACGGCCCCAACAGTAGCCCCTTTCGCGGTGCTAGATCGTTTTTCGTAACGAGCTTGACCCGTGAAAAAAGCCTCTTCAGCTTCGGGAAGCCGAAGGTCCGAAAAAACACCTTCCCTGAGCTCGTTGCGGAGAAACGATCCGGCTTCCGAGCGCGTGCCAGGCCCACTTTGCAGAGTTACTGTTTGATCTTTGCGGTCCACTGCACAGCGAGTACAAATGACTGCCCGCCTGGTGTAAAAATCCTGCCGCTTCGCCTTCTTACCTGCAGCACTATATAAACAAACGGGTAGGTGTGAAGTTACCACAGCATTCATTGCTATTTGCACTATTTTGCTGCCAAAATTTTCCACCATAGCTGAAGCTTGACTCTCAGAATTGAACGAAGGTCCATCTCGACGTCTGCTTCGTCAGGAAGAAGAGCTTCGGAGAAAAGAAAAAAGAAAAAAGTGTCTGACTTCCCCAAACTCAGAATCAAATGGCGAGAGTGTGATCTACTGCGAAAGTTGTACGTGAGGGAGACGAAGCCGAAGGTTCGAACACTGTGCCCATCTCCGAAGCGATGCAGCGTTCCGGTCTAGTGACTGCGGAAGAAATGCCCAGTGCTGCAGCAAACCCAACAACCGCCGAAGGAGAAGAAGAAAACATTGAAGGGACTGATCCCGAAGATGACTACCGTATTGCCATGCCCAGCAAGCCCAGTCACCTGGATTTTGGGAAATCAACTGTTTCAAAGGCTGACCTTTCGAAGATGGTGAAAGCAGGTTATTTCAATGAAGACCAGAAGAAGCTACTTCGCTTCGGGGGAGAAGAAACCACCCCGAAGCCAGGGAAGGACGAAATTGTTATCTTCAAGAGCTTTTTAAAGGCTGGGCTGAGATTCCCTCTTCACAAGATTATTGCGGAGATACTAAAGAGGTTTGGTATCTACTTTCATCAATTGACTCCTAACGCCATCGTTAGGCTCAATGTTTATATCTGGGCCCTCCGAAGCCAAGCTGTGGAACCGTTTGCCGACAGCTTCTGCCGAGTTCACGAATTACATTACCAAACAAAGGCTAGAAAAGATGGGCTACATGATAATTTCGGTTGCTATAATTTTGCCTACCGGAAGACAACAAAGTGTCCTGTCATCAGCTACCGAAGCAAATGGCCAGCAGGCTGGAAATCTGAGTGGTTTTATGTAAAAGTTGACGAAGACAAGGAAAAATTGGTACAAAGCCCTCTGGATTTAATCTTTGGAGAAACAAGGCCACGATGCCACATCGGCAGGCTAGAAGGTCCCACCTGGGCTGCTCTGGGTGAATTTGAAATTATTTCAGAACATATTGGCACCAGGGATCTAGTTCAGGAATTCTTGGCATTCAGAGTTTTCCCTACTCTAAAAGAGTGGGAAATGCCGAAGCTGGAGGGAGAGAAGAAGAAGGGGGAGCTTGTCCGGCTGCCCTATCACTTTAAATTCAAGAAATTCTTTAAGAAGCCCTGCCAAGAGTGGCTGGACACAGTCGAGGTGATGTGCAATGAAATCCTGGGGAATTACTCCAAAAAAGAGGATCAACTAATGACAGCGGCCTTCGGCGCCCGACCGAAGCGAAGGCTGAACCGAGTGCTTGATGCCCTGGGCTTCGAGTACCCAGACTATGAGCAGTTGAACAAGGGTGCCGAGGGCCACAAAAGAAAAAGAGTGGCCGAAACTCTGACCAAGGATGAAGAACGACCAGCAACAGAGAAGAAGATTCCCAAGAAAAGAAAAATATCAACTCCGAAGCGAAAAATATCCGAAGAAGAGGGGACCCCCACACCACCTTCTACCAGCGACGTGGAGGAAATTTTAAAGGTAATGACTGAACCCATGCCCACGAAGCTAAGTCCATTAGGGCTCCAACTGACGAAGCTTTTTCAAAAGGTGGACGGGCCGGATCAACCGAAGATAACCAAACCCAAACGACAAAGAATTATTGCAGTAACTGAAGTTATCGACAAGACGCCGCCTAGGGCGTCAATTCAGAAAACACCAGCTGTCAAAGGCACCACAGACGTCGAAGTCGCGCCTTCGGAGGTCGCGGCTACCGAAGCCGCTACAGCAGAAGATGCAAACTTAGAAACTACCATTGAGGACATCGACAAGATTTTGGAAGACATGGCTGCGGAAGAAGCTGGTGCTACTACTGAAAAAACCATGGCCACAGTGCCTGAGAAAGGAAAAGAAATAGCCGAAGACACTTCGGACGATGAAGCCTACTCCTTTCAAAATTTAGTTGGGCAAAAACTGTCGAAGGACGAAATAGAAGAGCTCAAGGACTATGCCAAATCTTGCGGCTACAAGCCAGGTGCTCTCCTATTTGGAGGTGTGGACGATGAAAAATTAGGCTGCATTCGAGACCAAACTGGAGCTAAGGTAATCGGTACTCTATCAAAGAGTATCGGTTTTCCGAAGCTAGAGACAGACATCAGCCGCTACCGACGACAACATATCGTCGGCAGCTTATTTTACTCCAACTTCAAGGTAAACAACCTTTTCTCTGGTTTTTATTGCTGTTAATAATGAAAATGTTACCAACGTAAGTTGTTTCTGTGCAGAGCATGCTACTGAGCAAAGCTCTGAAGATGCAGCAAGATTTGGAGGACAAAAAACACGAAGCTATAATTGAAAACTTAGAAAGCAAGATAAAAGAACAATCTGCCATCATTGAAAAGAAAGACTTCGAGCTCCAATCGACCGAAGGCTTGCTGGCTGAGACTGAGGCTAAAGTTTCAGAGTTGAATTCGAAGCTTATCAGTCAATCAAAACAATTCGATCAGGAGAAGCTAGAGCTTAATTCGAAGCTTGAAGCCGAAGTCCAGACCAGCTCAGAGTTGAAGAAATCGTTAACAAGCCTTCAAGACAAATGCTTGAAGTTTGGCAATAATTGTATTGGACGATTAAAAAAGATATTTTACTCTGTTGGAGCCAGCAGTGGGAAATTTAGCCCTTCAGCGGAAAATTTACCACAGGCCTTCGATCATATTGAAGCTGAAATTGAAGAACTTGACGAAGTTATAGCCGGGCACGGCGACTTCTGTGCCTAGGTAGCTTCTCGGGGTACCGCTGCTGCATTCCTGAAGGCCGGCTGCGAGCATGGAAAAATTGTCAACAGGCCCAACTTCACCCTATCTCCATCAATCCTGGATGATATACCTGACCTCGCCCGAAGCATCTCAAATAGATTTATAAAAATGATATGGACAAAAGGCGGGCGGGAGAAGGCTGGAGACGAAGCCCGAAGTCATCTTGAACCAGTAAGAAATGATACTTCGTACTTACCTTTTCCTTTGCACTTGATTTTTACTCACGATTCCTTGATTTATGTAGGATGACGAAGGTGAAGATGATGCTTAAGTTATGTCGCCGAAGCTGTCGCCGAGGCTGAAGCTTAATGAAGATCAGTAGAAATGTACTATAGGATAACAAACTCAGGATACTTTTGTAACAAGTTTTGTAAATACAATTGAACTGTTCTCAAGGAACTTTGTACATACCTTGTAATATATTCTTACCCTTCTACTAGGGTGCTTTGATGTGAACGAAATCAGTATTTTGAGCCGAAAGCGAAAAAAACACCTTCCCTTCTTTTCGTACACAACGAAGCATAGAATACCACTTCTCCCTTCTGCCGAAGCTTTTCTTTTACACAACGATTCATAAAAAGCCAATTCTCCCTTCTGCCGAAGCTTTTCTTTTACACAACGATTCATAAAAAGCCAATTCTCCCTTCTGCCGAAGCAACTACTTTGGTACATAAATGCTATGAATGAATGCTTATGTATGCAAATGCCATGATGTAATGTAATGTGCGAATGAATGTCCGAAGCGTATGTCCGAAGCCACACTCATCCATTATTTCCTTAGGAACAACCACGCATCAGCTCTGCATTCCCTTAGGAACGACTTTGGAGCTTCTTCGCCTTTTACTTAGGCAGTATAAGCTCTGCATTCCCTTAGGAACGTCTTTGGAGCTTCTTCGCCTTTTACTTTCGGTGGAATCAGCGTTGACTTTTCGCTGTAAGCTCTGCATCCCCTTAGGGACGTCTTTGGAGCTTCTTCTCTCTTTTTTTTAGTTTTGGCACTCGATGGTGCGTTCTCAGCTTTTACATTTACATTCTTTGGGGGATTTTGCTCTTATAAAACTAAAAAGGAAATTACATATGATGGCCCCATTAAAAACCTTTCTCCCCCTTTAGAAAGGAAAAGGGTGCCATGAAAAAGAAAAAGAAAAACATAAAAAATTACATCAAGTTATACATAATATCTCCGAAGCTCATCTGCATTCCAAGATCTTGGAATTTCGTTGCCATCCATGTCCTTTAATCTGTACGAACCAGGCCTCGACGAAGATGCTACTAAGAAAGGCCCTTCCCATTTCAATTGTAACTTACCCACTGTATCTGGGTTGGCTACTCTCCGAAGCACCAAATGCCCCGGCTCAATATTTTTTAGCCGGACCTTTCTATCTCGCCATTTGATTATTTCAGCTTGATATTTATTGATATTCTCCACGGCCTGAAGCCTGATCCCTTCTAAGGCATCTTTTTCCACAAGACAAGCATCTTCGGCACCTGATTCTGCCGAAGCTACCACTCTTATTGATCCAGCTTTAGCTTCTTCCGGAGTTATTGCTTCGTCACCAAATAACAACTTAAATGGGGTAAAGCCTGTAGACCTTGATGTTGTTGTATTGTGGCTCCACACCACTTTGGTCAACTGATCTGGCCACTTTCCCCTGGGTTGATTGAAGATTAACTTCATTATTCCTGTCATTATGATGCCGTTGGCCCTTTCAACAAGCCCATTCGACTCCGGATGCCTGACTGATGCAAAATGGATCTTCGTTCCAATTTGATCACAGAAATTTCTGAAATCTTCGGAGTCGAACTGTGTTCCATTATCTACAGTGATGGCCTTCGGCACTCCGAAGCGACAGACAATATTCTGCCAGAAAAATTTTTGGACAGTGGCCGAAGTTATTGTGGCTAATGGCTTCGCCTCAATCCACTTGGAAAAATACTCCACAGCCACTATAACATATTTCAGATTGCCTTGAGCCGGTGGTAATGGACCCAGCAAGTCGAGGCCCCACCTTTGCAATGGCCAGATGGGCTGTATCAGCTGTGTCAAAGACGAAGGTTGCTTTTGATCTCTTGCACATTTCTGACAACCTTCGCACTTTTGAACTAACTCCGCTGCATCCGAAGCTGCTTTCGGCCAATAAAATCCTTGGCGGAACACTTTTCCAAGTAATGGCCTGGATCCGATGTGGGATCCACACAGGCCTGCATGTATCTCTTTCATTAACTCTATACCTTCGGGTCTAGACAAGCACTTGAGCAGCGGGGCACAAACTCCATGCTTGTACAATTCCCCTTCTATCATGATATACGGACGAGCTCTTGCCTCTATTCTTTTATTATAAGCTTCGTCATCTGATAGGAAGTTACCCTGAAGGTAAGAGATTATTTCAGTTCTCCAATCTTCACTGTACACAGGAGAAATGTTAAGGACTGCTCTTTCAAGTAACTCCACTGAAGGTGCCTTTATTGTTTCGAAAAACACATCCGAAGGTAGCGGCAGCCCCTGTGCTGCAGACTTGGCCAACAAATCAGCATGCTCATTTTGTCCTCGAGGGATATTCTTAACAGAAAATCCTTCGAAGGAAGCTTCGATCCTTCGGACCGTGTCTAGGTATTTTTCAAGCTTCGGGTCTTTAGCCTTGCAACTTTTGTCAATATGACCCGAAACAACCTGGGAATCAGTTTTAAGAATCGCCCTTCTGATTCCCATTGCCTTTAGTTTCCGAAGACCCAGGAGCAGGGCTTCGTACTCAGTTATATTATTTGTGCAGCTGAAGTCAAGTCTTGCTGCATAGCAAGTTTTAACCTTGGACGGTGAGACCAACACAGCAGCTGCACCTGCTCCGAAGGTTCCCCAAGAGCCATCACAAAACACTGTCCATACTTCGGCATCTTTATTTGCTTCTTCGTCCTGAGCCCCTGGCGTCCAGTCGGCAATGAAATCTGCCAATGCTTGAGACTGGATCGAGGATCTATGCACATAGTCAATGTAAAATTCATTGAGCTCCGCAGCCCATTTTCCAATCCGGCCAGTAGCTTCTCTATTTCTCATGATATCCTTCAACGGCTGCGAAGAAGGAACAATAATATTGTATGCCTGAAAATAATGCCGAAGCTTCCTGGATGCCATTAAAACGGCATACAACACCTTCTCCAGCTCTGTATAATTTTTCTTTGAGACACTGAGGACCTCAGATACAAAATATATTGGGACCTGCTTCTTGACCTGACCATCGAACTTCTCTTGGACAAGTGCCGCACTTACTGCTGAGTGCGAAGCTGCCACATATAACAACAGGGGAGCCCCTGGCATTGGTGGGGTTAATGTTGTTAGATCTATTAAGTATTGCTTCAGCTGTTCGAAGGCTTTTTGTTGACTTGGGCCCCATTGAAAGACTTCAGCTGACTTCAGCACCTCGAAGAATGGTAAGTTTCTTTCTGCTGATCTGGATATAAATCTGTTGAGAGATGCCAGCCTTCCTGTCAATCTTTGGGCCCCTTTCCTTGTGGTTGGTGGCTCCATTCGAAGTATAGCTTCGATTTTATTTGGATTAGCTTCGATCCCCTTTGTTGAAACCAAGCATCCAAGAAATTTGCCCTTCTTCACTCCGAAGACACATTTTTCTAGATTCAGCTTGAGACCAGCTTGTCTGAAGCTGGCGAAGGTCTCCTGCAGATCAGCAATATGATTTTCCTGCTTCGTGCTTTTTACAATAATGTCATCGACATAAGTCAGCACATTTCTGCCTATCTGAGATTGGAGAACCTTCGCTGTCATTCGGCTGAAACTCCCTCCGGCATTTTTGAGCCCCTCAGGCATCCGAAGATAGCAATATGTACCACTTGGGGTTATGAAGCTAGTCTTCGGCTCATCTTCCTTCTTCATCCAGATTTGATGATAGCCTGAGTAGCAGTCCAGGAGACTCATGAGCTCTGAAGAAGCTGCTGCATCAACTAAAGAGTCTATCCTTGGCAGCGGGAATTCATCCTTCGGACAAGCCTTGTTGAGATCTGTGAAATCAATACACATCCTCCACTTGCCATTGGCCTTCTTCACCATAACAGTGTTAGCTAGCCACTCTGGATACTTCACTTCTCTGATAACTCCTGCACTGAGGAGTCTTTTTACTTCATTGCGAGCCCCTTCGGCCTTGTCATCGGACATTTTCCGAAGCCTCTGCTTTCGGGGTCTGAAGGATGGGTCAACATTAAGCGAATGTTCAATAACATCCCGATTTACTCCACAGAGATCATTAGCTGACCATGCAAAGACATCTTTGTTGTTGAATAAAAACCTTATCAAGGTTTTCTCCTGGTCTTCAGATAATTGCGAGCCCAACAACACCTTCTGCTCTGCTATATCTTCACACAATAACATAGGCTTCGGTTGATCCGCTGAAGCTGCCTTCTCCCTCCTGAATTTGTACTGTTCACAAGCTTCAGCTCCATCTATGTTATGGATTGCCTTGGAGTCAGTCCAGCTTCCTTCGGCCCTTCTAGCAGCTTCCTGGCTTCCATGAATAGCGATAGGCCCTTGGTCCGAAGGTATCTTCATGCAGAGATAAGCTGGGTGAAGAATTGCTTCGAAGGCATTAAGAGTACCACGGCCAATGATAGCATTGTAAGGATACTCCATGTCAACAATATCAAACACAATTTGCTCAGTCCTTGTGTTGTTAACAAACCCGAAGGTTACCGGCATGGTAATCTTCCCAAGTGCTACAATCTGCCGCCCTCCGAAGCCACAAAGAGGGTGCGTAGCATCATGAATCTTGTCTTCGGGTTCTTGCATTTGTCTGAAGGCTTTAGCAAATATAATGTCAGCTGCACTGCCTGTATCAACTAGGACATTGTGGACCAGAAATCCTTTGATCACGCAAGAGATAACCATGGCATCATTGTGGGGATAATCCTTAAGCTGAAGGTCTTCCTGAGAGAAGGTGATTGGAATATGAGACCATTTTGACTTGATGAAGGGTCCCTGCACTCCAACATGCTGCACCCTTCTCTGAGCCTCCTTCTTCTGTTTCTTGTTAGCCGGCTCTAAGCAAGAACCGCCTGTTATCGGGAGCACCAGCTTCGAAGCCGAAGCAGCTCCAGCTTGATTGTTGAACGAAGCCATCAGCTCAGAAAGGTGGAAGTGAGTTCACCGGAGGTGGGCGCCAATGTTGGGGGCTTGTTCTCAAATGCTAAGAGTTAAGAACAAGGCAACACAGAGAGTGTTAAATGTTAAAGTCCTTCGTCCTCCATCACCTTATATCCTTTCGGAATATAAAGAATTTCGGACGAAGGTTACGAAGGACGTACCTTCGTAAACATAATAACGAGGGACGAAGTACTCATATAAATCATGAGATACAAAATAAATATTTAAATGTTATCATAGAATCATTTCCATCTTTACTAACATGAACGAATATAAATGATTTCAAATTACAAGTGTACCTTCGGAAGGCGAAAATACAAGTGCGATGCGAAGGCAAATGACAGGTTCGCGTGAACAGTACAGAGGTACTGTTCATCTATTTATAGGCACAGGTCGCAGCCTGTGACAAATTACAATTATGCCCCTTACAAAAGTTTACAACATTGACTCAGACCTTTTATGGATAAAAAGGTCATTCTATCTCTATGTCGGTTCGTGACGCCGAAGCTCCATGAAAAGGAACCTTCGGCCATCACTTGGAGGCGACTTCAGCCGAAGCTGCTTCTTCGTGTAAGACCTTCGGCGCACCGAAGCACGGCCCCAACAAGTACTTTGTTGATAATCAGTACTGCTCTTAAGTCTGATTGATGTGCTACCTGTCCTTGGAGCAGTTATGCTTTGTTGATTACCTGTGTTGAGTACCTTTCAATCAATGGTTAATAATCACCAAGATCGTAACCATGCGTGCTTAATCATGATTGTGTGCTTTAGAGGTTATATCTCTTGAATCATTTAATGGGTAGTTTTTCATTAGATATATCCACCATGATTAACTCTTTTTGTGTTCGTAAATAAACCTGTATCCCGTTGTGAGTTATGCTATATGGTTTTAATGATTAACCTGTGTGCAAATATGACATTTTGTTTAGTTTGTGTTCACACGATTACTCTAGCCTGGTATTGTGTGAATACCTACTCCATGTTGTGTCTTTAATGCACTCTTTTTGAGCTATAAGGATCATGAACAAAAGGAGCCCTCAATTAGTAACAACTGGTGCTCTCATGACAATTCAGGAAAAGGCAAAGGTATGGAGAATGTAACTATGCAATTTCATTGAATATCTTGAAGTTCCATTAATTGTGATCACAGCTATGGTCTTGCCTCTGAATTGGTAGTATCTTGGCTTAGGTGCTCCTTACTTTAAAATGTTGTTTCTTCTAGTGTACCTAAAGAACCTTCTTAATTATGATGTGCTTAGACATTGCGCTTTATAAACATGATCGTGTTGTTTTTCAATTGGTATATGTGGTGCAATGATAGTCAAGTATGAAGCATGTCTAGGTTGCGTGTAAATGTTATACTTCTTGAGGCATGCATTGTTGTATTAAATCAACCCTTAATTTGGTATTCAATTGTTATCTCCTTGTGATGAAATTGAGAGTATTCCTTGACCAAGATATGTTGTGATCCCCTCTAGTTCTAAGAAAGCTAGAATGTGCAAAGTGCAAGTTATTCAAATACTTGATGCACAAGTGTAGGGGGAGCACACATAACTTGCGTCTTTTGAGACTAATTGTATCTTGAGCGATCTTGTGTAGTCTCAAGGTGGAAAAGAGAAGATGAGCAAGAAATGGAGCAATCAGGACTGGGGTACCTCTGTAAGTCAAGGAATTGGTATCTTAAGTCGTGAGTAATTACATATTTTTAGATTGCTCATGCTCTATAAAATTTGGTGATACTAGATGCTTATCCTTAAACATCATGGAGCTATGATAATAAATGATCTTGCAATTGGGAACTTTCAATTGGTATCTTTCAATTGGTAGCCGTGATAGTTTGCTTCAATTGACATCTTTTGGTAATCACTAGAAATAGAAGCTTCATCTTGTGCCACAACACTATAACTTGCTCTAAGCTTGGTGTCTTAGCAACAAGAAAAGGTTAGGATAAAGGACCAGGCACAAGTGTGGAGAAGCTCCCAAGAGACTAATACTTTCAAGAGAGGAAGTACACCACATCCGGGCAAAGGTACAAAGGAAGTATTGATCTTTTGCGTATATGTACCTTAACTTTCCTCCAAATGTTTGTGGTGCATTTGTTGAATGAGTAAGGAGGAGTATTGTTAGTGTGTGTTTACCTACTCAATACCCTGCTATCCCTTGAAATCATTCTATGTTCTTGCTTGAATATGGTTTTGGTGTTTGATGTCAGAGGGGGAGAATTTGTGCATTAAAGCTTATCTCAACCTGAGAGGAAAGCTTATCCTAAGGGGTGATGTGTTAGTTTGAGCTTTGCTAGTGTGTTATTCATATTCTTCTTGCAGTATTATATGTGTTGCATCATATGGACTAGTGCTTCCGCTGCTATGAATTAATTGGCATCTATTGTGTTCATTCTGAAATAGATAGTCATGTGGATAATGGTGCATGTGGTTAATGGTGCTTTAAGATTGTTTTAAATTAGTATCTTAGTTTAAATTGGTATCTTAATGGTGAATAGTGGTAGGTTGATATTCCTGTGATATATCCACTAAATTGAATGGTGTTTAACTCTGATTATGTGCATTTGTGTGTTATAGCATCATGGTTTGATTCTTGACACAATGCATCCCAAAAAGTGCTAAGGTGTAGAAATGTTTCGAATTGCCTAAGTATGTGCAAATTGGCGTCTGAGGCCAAAATTATGTTTTTGAAGTAAGCACATATTTAGGGGGAGCATTCTATAAACTTAGAATTCAAAATTTGTGCTTCAAATCTTATTCTTATGTAAGCTTTAATTGTGTTGCCATCAATCACCAAAAAGGGGGAGATTGAAAGCTCTCTTGTGAGTTTTGGTGTTTGGATGACAACTCAATTAAAGTACTAACAAGTGTACTAAGTGTTGAACAGGTGCTTAAGGTAAAGCTAACAGGGTTCAACACAAGTGAACAAATGTGATGGTCCAAGAACTGGATTATGGATACATGATGGACATCAGAAGAAAGATGGACATTGCATAAAGTGAGACTCAGGTGCGTAGC
The DNA here is from genome assembly GCA_029449295.1 of Zea luxurians. Taxonomy (NCBI): domain Eukaryota; kingdom Viridiplantae; phylum Streptophyta; class Magnoliopsida; order Poales; family Poaceae; genus Zea; species Zea luxurians. Next base: position 4,266,908 of record JAOPSE010000045.1, on the reverse strand, counting down.
TCGGAGACAACTGATCAAGCTAAGGACGGAGGCAAGAAAAGCATCGAGGTACCAAGTGCACGGGAGAAGGTCAAAGAGGCTGAGGAACCCAAAGCCAAGGGTGAAGAAGAAGGCTTGCAAAGTCAAGGGTGATCAAGTTGAGAATAGCTACGGCACATCAAGGATCACTACATAAGGACGTGACTTACAACCAATGAGGAAATGTCTATAGTTATGTGGTGTAAGTCATAAGGCTCAAGACCAAGCTCTAAGAAGGAGATCAAGGTCACTAGAACAAGAACAAATGTCAAAAAACAGAACTGGAAGCAGCCCAAAAGAGCTAAGTGCCCTCTGACCTTTAGTTTGGGTTGTTCCTATGTTTGGAGATATTCTATGTGACCGTAACAGGATGTTGGAGCTCAGAAATGTCAGTGTAGATCAAGTTAAGCTGACTTGATGATTTATGAGTCCAACATCAATCTTAAGCATGTCAAATGATAGAAAGGTGAAAATCCAAGAGAAGGTATGTTTCTAGACTTAGTACATTGGTTTTGTGTACTAACATATTTGTCTAAGTGTTAGAAACAGAGAAAAGAAGAAAAGAAAAGAGATGCAAAATGCTTGGCTGTACAGCCAAGACTCAGCTCAGTCTGGCTCACCGGACTATCCAGTGGTGCACCGGACAGTGTCCGGTGCGCCAGGCCAAACTCTGGTGAACAGGCTACTCTCGGGAGAAGCCGGTGGCGTACGACTATAATTCACCGGACTGTCCGGTAAGCCAACGATCGGCTGGGCCAACGGTCGGCCGCGCAATCCGCGCGTGACGCGTGGCCGAGCCAATGGTCAGATGGAGGCACCGGACTATCCAGTGTGCACCGGACAGTGTCTGGTGCGCCAACGGCTCCAAGACTGCAACGTCGACGGCGCCATTTATGGAAGGAAATCAGGCACCGGACAGTGTCCAGTGGTGCACCGGACTGTCCGGTGCGCCACCCGACAGAAGGCAAGATTTGCCTTCCTGGATTGCTTCCAACGGCTCCTAGGCCCCTTGTGCCTATAAAAGGGACCCCTAGGCGCCTCAAGCAATGTATAAGTGCAGCCAACAAGTGTAGACATCACTCGAATCAATTCTCACTCTCCCTCTTGTGTGTATCTCTCTAGTTTTTGTAGAAGGCAAAGCTATAAGCCTTTAGAGAGAGGAGAAGTGCTGCTAAGAGCAAGAGCAAGGTCTTGAGCGTAGTGTTACTCTGCCGGGGTGCTGTCAAGAAGTATGTAAGCAGCCGCGGTTTTGTTGTAACCCAACTCAACATAGTGAAAGGCTCTATCTGTCATACTGACAGATCTGAGCAAACGGAGGAAGGAGTTGAAACAGACTCCAAGCCCAGGTGTGGCTAACTCCAATGAGGACTAGGCAAGCATTTCAGGCTTGGCCGAACCTCGGGATAAATCCTTGCGTCTATGTGCTCTGTTCCGTATTGTATTCTGACCCTCTGTCTTACTCGCTTTTATATCTGCACTTCACTGCTTACTTGTGGTACTAGCTTTCCTTGAAGTGTAGGATATTCTTAAGACAGGAACTTCAATTCTGCTGCAACCTACTCGAAGGATCCTTCATTCCACTGCGCTCTAGTCTTCGAGTAGAGTAAGAATTTAAGTTTTAAAGTAATAATTTTTATTCGCCTATTCACCCCCCTCTAGGCGACATCCAGATCCTGTTCCCGGGCCAAAGGGAACTTTCAATTCCTTGTTTACCCTGGGAAATTATTAAGCTTTACAAATTTGTGCTACCGCTCAACTTAATGATTTTAATGTCACTCATTAATTGGTATTTTTTTTTAAAAGAGGGAAACCCCCTATTTCATTAAGAAATAGAAACCAAACACAGTTTTAACAGAAGTCCCGACATAACCAACAGCCACAAGCCGATAAGCCTACCACAATATCAGCTACATAGAGATACGAAACCTAGCTGGAGGCACACACACCATACCAAAAGAAGTTCAACAGACTAGCAAGCATCACTGAATATCTACAAAGGACAAATCCCAAAAGCAGCCAGGGACCTCGCGTCACCAGAAATGACTGAACAGCAAGTTTTTATCAACCAAAAGCAGACAAGCTGAATACGTCCAGAAGCGAAAGATGCATAATCAGCTGCAAAATGTCACTGGAGACGCCTGTCAACCGGCTTCCAACCATGGGCCTTGCTGTAGATATCACTTGCTATCTTTCGAACTCTGCGGCTTCCTTGTTCCACCAGTCTTTTTCCCTTCTTTGTCTGTCGAATAGACCATGCATCAATCCAATAACAGCAGGAAAAAATTACATTTAACGGATCATCAATCAACCTAGCATTGAAGCAGCAATCATTACGAGTACGCCATATAGCCCAAATAACAGCACCACATCCGAAAAGGATCAGATTTTTTTCAGATTTATGAAAACCGTTGATCCAGGGACCAAAGAGGTCAGCTGTGTTTTTGGGGGTAGAGGACATTTTGAAAGCAATTTGGATGATTCTCCAAATAAATCTGGCCACGGGGCAGTGGAAAAATAAGTGATCTATGGATTCTGATAATCCACAAAAAATACAATCCATATTCCCATGCCAGTGTCTTTTAACCAAATTGTCTTTTGTCAAAATCTTATTATTTTTGACCAACCATAAGAACACTTTAATCTTGTGTGGAAGTCTGGATTTCCACATAAAGTTCACAGGAACATCAATCATGGAATTTTTTAACACTTTGTAAAAGGATTTTACCGAATAACCTTTGCAACCCACCAGCCAATTTGAAGAATCATCATTTTCAGAAAGCAAGGCCTGGCTACACTGATCCATAAGGTCACTATAGGCCTCACCTAAAACACCAACAAGCCTTCTTCTGAAAGTCAGCGTCTGAAAGTTGGAAGAGACCACCTTATGCACAGTGATATCCTTATCATAGGCAACCTCAAACAAATTAGGATACTTGTCAGCAAAATTCATATTACCACACCAAATGTTTTTCCAAAAACTGGAACTCTTACCATCACCAATAATTTTTTTACAATATTTAAAATATTTGTCTCGAACCGAAAGAATACCTTTCCAGAAATGAGAATCTGAAGGTCTATTCTTCACAGAGATAATAGGTTTGTTCTTGATGTATTTACTCTTAATAATGGATTGCCACAAACCACTAGTATTTTCTAGTCTCCAAATCCATTTAGCCAACAAAGCTTCATTCATTTTTTGTAGATCCAAAACACCAAGACCACCCATATTTTTGGGAGAGTAGACTAAATTCCACGCAGCCAAATGGTATTTTTTCTGGTCATGACCTCCCTGCCATAATAATCTTTTCCTGAAGATATCCATTTTTTTCAGCACAACTTTGGGACATTTATACAGGGAAAGCATGTATAAGGGAACATTGGTGAGGCTGCTGTTAATCAAGACAAGCCGACCACCCAAACTAAGAAACCGCCCTTGCCAGGAACCCAGCTTGTTCTCAATCTTACCAACTATGGGCTCCCACAAAGATTTGCACAGTTTTTTGTTATCAATAGGGACCCCTAAATATTTCATAGGGAGACCACTGGGAGGACAGGTGAAGATGTCAGCATACAGATGCTCTCTATTATGGGCATTTCCCAAACAAATAATTTCACTTTTATGAAAGTTAATTTTAAGACCAGAAATCTGTTCAAAAATGCAGAGAATAAACTTCAAATTTCTAGCATTTTCCAAATCATCTTGAAACAGGAAAATGGTGTCATCTGCATATTGAAGGCAACAGCAGCCACCAGGAATAATATGGGGAATAAGACCTTTGATAATACCTTCATCCTTGGCTTTTTGAATCAGACAAGCAAGACCATCAGCAGCCACATTAAAAAGGAGAGGGGAGAAAGGATCACCTTGGCGAACACCTTTATGAGTTTTGAAGTAGGGCCCAACCACATCATTAGTACGGATAGCAACTTTACCACCTTTCACAGTCTTCAAAACCCAATCACTCCACTTATCACCAAAGCCTTTTTTCAGCATCATATTATGAAGGAAATTCCAGTTAACCTTGTCATAAGCTTTTTCAAAATCAACTTTGAAAATAACCCCATTTTGTTTCCTACGTTTAACTTCGTGGATAATCTCATGTAAAGAAAGAACACCATCCATAATATATCTTCCTTTAATAAACCCATACTGAAGATCACTAATCACCGAGGTAATGCACCTGGCCAATCTATTAGTAAGAACTTTGGTGATGATTTTGTAGCAAATATTAAGCAAGCAAATGGGGCGAAAAGCTTTGATATCAATCGCATCAGGGACCTTAGGGATAAGAGTGACAATACCAAAATTAAGTCTCTCAATGTTGAGAGAACCATCATGAAAAGCTTTAAAGAGATTAAACAAATCACCCTTGATTACATCCCAAAACTCCTGAAAAAATTCAGCAGGGAAGCCATCGGGGCCCGGAGCACTATTGTGTTTCAAAGCAAACACCACATCTTTGATCTCTTCCAAGGAAAAAGGGCTGGTAAGAAGATTTCTATCACCCTCCTCAAGCTGTTTCATATCCAAATTAGCCAAAGAAATATTCGATCCTTGAGAAGGACCAAAGAGATCCTTGTAAAAAGAAGTAGCCAATTGATTAATGCCAAGATCATCACGAGCCACATTATCACCGTGAGAAAGAGACACAATTCTCAGTTTCCTTTTTTTGTGCTTAGCCAGCAAATGAAAATACTTAGAATTCTCATCACCTTCTAATAAAAATTTATCTCTCGTTTTTTGTCTAAGGCTAATGTTTTCCTCATTAACAATCTTCCTGAGGTTAGATTCCAAATCTAATTTCAAATATCTGTCAGCCTCAGATAAGCCAGAAGTCTCACTAGCTTTATCCAAAATATCAATTTTTTCAATCAAGGATTTCTTCACTTTTTTGTAATGACCTACAATATTACTGTTCCAACCTTTAAGCTTCTGACGCAGACGTTTCAATTTCACCTTCCAAACATCAAGACTATTGGACACACCAACCGGAAGAGCCCAAACATTTTCCACTAAATTGTGAAAATCAGGCCTAACCTTCCAGCACAGCTCATAACGAAAGTCCTTACGCATCATGGGCCGGGAATCAGACTGAAGGCAAAGGGGAACATGATCCGAAAAGGATCGATTTAACCCAATAACACTAATATTATTATAAGCAAGATCCCAGTCAGGACTGGCCAAAAATCTGTCAAGTTTTTCAAAGGTAGGATCGTTACGGTTGTTAGACCACGTATATAGTCTGTTTTTCAGTTCAAATTCCACAAGACCATGATGATCTATGATACTGTTAAACAAAAAACTCCACTTGCTGAGGGTACCAGGTTTATTTTTTTCCTCAGCTTTTCTGATAATATTGAAATCACCACCAATAAGCAAAGGAACCTGACTTCTCGAACACACTGCAGACAATTCACTGAGAAAACGGGATTTTTGCTCATTTTGGGCAGCCCCATAAACGTTAACAAAATTCCAAATAAAATTTTTTTCTCTGTGGAGGACAAGGGAGCGAGTCAAGAATTCACCAGCTTCAAATTCTCTGACATCAAATACCTCAGAATTAAACCCCACAAGCAGGCCTCCCGATCTCCCATTAGGAGGAGAGGAAAACCAGGCAAAGAGCTTGCTACCAGCAAGAGAGGACAGAAGAGAGTCATTAAAATTAACTTTTTTAGTTTCTTGTAAACCAACGAAACCAATATTCTCTTCCCTAATGGTTTCTCTCAGGAAATCAAACTTAGAGTTGCGACCCAAACCCTGGCAATTCCAAATAAGGCCTCTCATGATTTAAAACGGATCAAGAGGGAGGACAGAACAATCAGGCTCCCATTTTTTCGTAGATGAACCTCTACTTTTTGGGGAAGCCTTTTTTTTAATCGGTTTTTTCCGATGCTTAATCTTTCTACCTTTTCTTAATACCATCACATCATAAAAGTCCTGATCAATATTCAGATCAGACTCATTATGGATGCTACTATCCACACTTTTGTGATCAACAATGGAGGGGACCTCCACATTTGAGGAATTATTTTTTTTGCAAGCTTGGAAGGCCAAAATTTTTCTGGAACGTTCCAGATCTTTGATCAACTCCAAATTATCAATCATATCAGAGTCAGAGGGACCCAAAGAAACTCCAAGTTTATTAGCTAAATCTATCAAATCATCATTATTAGAATCAAGCAAGGAGAAGGAGTTAGAGCACGTACCTTTATTGAGGAAGGCATCTTTGGCTTCAGCTCTGTAAATCGCTTTGTCAGCCACCTTCACATCATCATTCTTCTCCAGTCTAGAGCTTTTCCTGACGCCATCAGCCATGTTAGCAGGCAAGTCCAGAGTCTTTTTGTTTTTCCCATCACGAGCAATCTCAACATTAGGGGGGATCGAGATCATAGCATCAATTTTAGATTGAAAATCAGTTTGATCTTCCTCCATATCCTTAGCGAATTCTTCCAGTTCTTGAGAGCTAAGCAAGTCATCCTCATTTGGATCAAAATCCACTTTCTCATCTGAAAGGTTATCAAGTTTCTGCTCTTCATCTGACAAATCTTTAGCAGGCACAAGGGTAGGGTCAGACATTTTGGCAAACTCTTTGCCTTGAGAAGAGGACTCCCCAATTTTGAGGTTAGGATTAGGGTCATCTTCAAGGTTAACATCATCCAAGTTCTTGGGTTTTTTCCCAGATTTATCAAAAAGTGGATCATTAGACCCATGAATTTGAACAGAGGCTCTCTTACCCAAATTCACAGAATCATCATTCCATCCTTCATCACAAATAGATTCAATTCTAAAGAAGATATCATAAAGAAAAGGCTTGACAGCCACTTCCACCACAGGAGGAATCATCACCACACTTTTAATGTGAATTTTAAATCTCACAATGTTATCAGAATCCAGGGACATAAGGTCAACTTCCTCAACTACACCAATCATTGAACCAATTTCACAGATAGACTGGTAGTTCTGCAATTCCTCAGGAACATTTTCAGCAATAACCCACACAGTATGAAGCCTAGATTTAGGTTTGGCCCTAGAACTCCAAGGCACAACAGCAATCTTGGCCCCAGACATCTTCATTTTAAGCTCCGGGAAGCTTATCATTTCCTCAAGCCGTTCTTGGGAGGGAAACTGCATCAGAAACCCCGAATGGCACTTAGTAGCTTTCCACCTCTTGTTCCAAGGGAAGTGAAAACTGAAATCCCTCTCAAGATCTTCAGCCGAGACTAATCCCTCAATCACTTTAACCAGACCGATAAAAACCCTCTTTGGTTTTTTGATCAAAGGTTTAGCGAAATGAGACAGATAAAACCCTAATCCATCAGCAGCCAAACCAACAATGGGCATGGTGGGTTTGTTCTGCCTAGGAAGAACACAGCAAGCCGTGAGATGTGTTTCCTTACGGCAAATATCACACCACAAAGCGTTAAAACACTGTCTGGCATGATGTCCTCCAGCACCACATTTCTGACAGAACGCAGGACGAACAAGATCAAGATCTTTCTTCAAAGGAACAGGAGAGACAGATGGGTTACCTGGTTGAGATCCCTCACCAGGATTGGGGGACAACACCCCCTCCTGCTGTTCAGATTTGCCAACATTCGGCTTCAGCTTCCAGCTAAGGTTTCTTGGTCTGTTCCAAGAATGAGTACCTTGCGGTTTCTCCATCGGACCCCAATGATCCCATTGGGAGTTCTGAGGATTCTTTCCTTTCGGATCCATAGCAGAGATTTTCGAAGGACTTCGAAAAACGCCAGAACCCAGACACGGCCACTCCTCCTCAACCACCGGCGGCCGAAAAGGCGAAACGCACCAACCTCCGCCAAAACTAGACCTCACCGAAGACGGGAGAGACCAGAGGTGCGAGAGGAAGGCGGCGCAGTGAGGAAAAGAATACGCACCAACAAAATCCGGAGGAAACCCTAACGAGGGAGAGGGGTTAACGGGCGGAGAAGACTGCGAACGAAACGACTCACGCGTGAGGGGAAGCAGGCGAGAAGGGAGCGGCGTGACACCTTGATTCCATCCGATCCAAGGAGAAAGCCAATCCAGGGACCGCTTCGCCGAAAGAGCCGGGATACTGTATCCCTGGGCCTGGGAGAGGCACGAAGAAAGCGGCCCAACAGCAGGAGACCGCGCAACCCGACTCAGCGAACCATGCGAAGGAGAGGGAAGGGCGCAGGAGGAAGAAGAAACGGCCCAGGGGACCGAGCGCCATTTTTTCTTTCTCCCCTTGCGACTCATCCACCCTGGCCTAAGCGTCGGATATGGACCTCACTCATTAATTGGTATTAATGTTCCAAAATTGAAATTGGCAATTATGACATCAACCCGATGGTTAAAACAACATTATTTCATATTAATTGGAACATGGAGTGACCACCCAGGATAACAGTGCAACCACGAGTGCTATCATGGCTCTGGCTTTGGTAGTTAGCTTTATATGCTTAGTGCCTGGCAACCTTACCTGAAATATGGGCAAGAGGGGGAGCAGTAGGTGTTGGCAGCCCACGTTAACATGGGGACGTATTCTTGGCTAAGGTACCTCACCCACGGGGCCACCACCATCGTCTTTAGAAACCTTAGCGGGTTGCTTCGTATTAAGTGTATTTTGTGAAGGCCTCATAATGGATCCCTAGCCATTCACCTCGGCAGTGTTTAAGGGTCCGATCAACCCAGGCTAGATGGGATACATGGCTTGTGGGTAAAGTTGTACCACCTCTGCAGAGTGTAAAACTGATATATCAGTTGTGCTCCCGGTTAAGAGCGACCTGGACTCCTCACATGATAATTGAACTTGAAGATGGAATTAAATTGAGATCCGATGATCTGCCAATGATTTGCTTAAGTGGTTTCACTTAAGTGTTTTTGTTATATTCATATTCCTTTGGTTAAATGGGATACTTGGGATTCACACTTTTTAGTAAGACAGGTGTTGTTAATAAAATATTGACCAACTAAAATGCTTACTGCTCAACCTTAGCCTCACCTTATTATACCTGCATTAATTTTTCCCCCACTTGTTGAGCCCCGACCATAAGTGAGCTCACCCTTGCTAATATTTTGATCAGAGGGTGACGCTGGAGACTTTGATGGAGATTTTGACGATGAGGAATTCTAAGTCTAACGATACGCCGGTCATCATCCTGTGGGAGATTGCCCCTGTTATTTAAATTCCGCTTTACTTTGATGTGATACTTGTTAAAGATACAATGATTCAGATGATGTAATAAAGTATTCTACTCTCTTTACGCCTTTATTGCACACTTGTGACGTCAACATATGTGTGGAAATGGATCTTGGCACACATATGCTATGCGCTCGGTTCTACCCGTTGGAACCGGGTGTGACAACAGTGGAAGATCATCTAGCCCAAGCCACAGGCAGACTGGTGTAGACACAACCCCCTTCTAGTCGAACATAGCAGAAAAGAAGTCTTCAGCTGCTGAAAAACATAAATAAATTTGGGTGAATACACTAGGTATTTCGCATGCCCATCCCGCCCGTAAAGATAAAAGGACCTATACAGTACATGCTTGGTATGGTGGAGTTGAAGTCACTCATTTCTTTTTTAGAGAAAGGCTATACTTTGATGGTTTACCATAGAGAGAGAAGTAGCACATTTTCACACTCAACCACTACTGAGCTTCCCGCTCCCGTGGTATTACTTTTATTTCCAAAACACCCATACACATTTCCTTGTTTACGAAGATCAAAAACACTAATTGCCATACCACACCAGACTCATCCAAACCAGTGGACACGGACTATTCGAATAGGTTTCAAACTCTGCGCAGAGGTGTACACTCTACCCACTAGTCCGGCTCTGTGGTCTCATGGCCAATGAGACCCGAATCCGAATCTCTTTCCTTCCTTGCACGCCCTTACCTTAACGATTATATCGAAAGGAGTCAGGCCACCACCATGCCCAAACTGGACAAAACATTCCCCTTCCTTATCCTCCTGGTGCTCCCCAGCCAACATAACCCTGGGGTTTGGACCGTACAAGTTTAGATTGAGTGACTGCACATACAGTCTCAAGTGGTTGTACTTTTCATGAGTACAGGTAGTGAAGGATGACAAACAGGTCCTTATATGAGGGGACAATCCTTCCTGCTCACACCTAACCCGGCTGAGCCATCACCTGAGGCCCTCCCCTAAGCCAGGGAGTCCCTGACCATCCCACTCAAAATGGTGATAAGGGTGAGTACCCTTCATCATACACTTCTTTGAAAACATTTTCCTTTTTAGAAAAACACCATTTTCTCGACCCACATTTTGCACTCGAAAGATATTCTTTAATGCAGGCCATTTCTTGACTCATAATGCATAAACCCAACCCGTATCACGGCTTAGGCAGTGGTAGAAAGAGTAGGTACTTTATGCATCAAGGGAAGAATGGACTTGCCTTCGTCGAAGTTCTCTTGGCATGAAATATTTATTTCTGAGAGGTCGGGCTCCTGCCCTTCTTCCGGAGCTACGATTTTCGAAGGGTTGGATCCCTCTTTGCCTAGCAAAAATAGGCAATAAACACTACATCAACCATTGTGTCTTAGTAAAGTGTGTCAAGTTTTGAATATTATTATTTTGTGATAGAGAATATTTGGACTATTTTTGGTGCATAAAATATCAACATATATACATATATTTGAAAATGGGAAAAGAAAAAGGGAAAAGGAAAAAGGGAAAAGAATTCCTAGTTAACTAGGCCCGGGGGGGATTTTCGGCCCAGCCGAGCGCGCTCGCGCGCGCGGCCACGCGGGCAGCCGGCCCAATTCGGCCTACCAGCGGGCGCGACACGAGGACGGTGCCGTGGACGCGGGCCCATGTGCCAGCGAGGGGGAGGGGGAAACGGCGCTAGGGGCGAGGACGGGGGTCCGCCTGGGAGGGAAAACCGGTTGCCGGAGCTCGATGGCGGTTCTCCGTCGGTGATTCGGTTCCGGGTGGTCGGGGAGTGGCTTAGCACGGGCAGGGGTAGGCGGTCATGGTGGTGGGGTCAATTCGGCTGGTGGACGCTCGGGATGGCCGGTCCACGGCGAGGTGGCAGGCTCCCTCGGCAGCGAGGTCACCGTCGAGGCCGCTGGGTGTGATAGGTGAGGGAGAAAGGCGCACTGCACTTGCGGCGAGGTGGTGAAGCTTGTGGACTCTACTAATTTGATTCTAAGCCACCGGAGAGGGGAGGGAGGAACTCACCGGAGAAGGAAGGTGTAACACCCCTGGTGTTACTGTAACTAAAACTTGAGCATGGCATCATAAACATTGGGATTGCATATGTTTGACACACCTAGAGTGCATTCACTAGGTAAAAATTTTAAACAAGCTGTGTTGTTTTGGTGTTTTGCAAATAGAACCCTGGAATAGGGGATTTAGCCCTAAATAGGGATTAAAGGGTAAAACATAACCCAAATTGAGAAAACCTAAAAGCTTTAGGGGAATAGTCATAAAATGTTCCCAAGAATGAACTTGAATCACATTTATACCCCTGAGATACCAAAAACCCCATTTGAACCATGGAAAAACCCTAAGTCCAAACCCTAGGGGCCTATGTGCAAAAATAGTGCACATTTGGACCTAAGTGTCAAAACTACTATGTTAAAGCATATAAAGTCACATGGTTCACATTTAGGAAGATTTACAAGCCAAACCCTAAGTTTTGGATTGATTTGCAAAAAGGACCCCAATTGAGATTTCACTCTAAGTCTGAATTTTAGAGTTGAGGGCTCAACTTTGGAGCATTGTAACTTTCAAATTCTAGGGTTTTTGCCCTAGGGCACCACATCAAAGTTGTAGAGCAATAAAAGGAGAACAACTTTGCTTAAGAATGTAAGCCTAGTTGTTAAGGATAAATTGGAGATAATTAAGCTCAAAGTCGGGCTGTCAGGCAATCCCTGGACTGAATTTTCAGTAGCATTGTGATGGGGTGAACTTTGAGCTCGATCTTGAATGGGCTTCAGTGACTATTTGATGGTAAGCATTGTGGCAAAGTTGAAGATGGATTATAGGTGTATAACTTTGATACAGAAGGTTGGCTTAGTCACCACATAAAAATTAGATAAAATTAACCCAAAACATGGTCTGTCCGGCGCTCTGAATCAATTCTCCATGGTACAGTAACTGCTCGGGTTCAGAACGCTTCACCATCGACGATCGCTCCTCCGCCGCGATTCGTGTCACCTGCGTAAGGATTCGCGCTCGGGGCAGATGGATAACATCGCGGGGCAAGTGAATCGTCGCCGCTGGTGAGCTAGACTCCACTCCGCTGGCGAGCGCTATAAATTGAAGGCCCTGGCAACTGCACTAGATCATCCCGAAGCCATAGCACCCGCTCCCACCCTCGATCATTCACCAGCGCTCGCGAATTTCAAATTCTCCCCAAATTCGGTCTCCGCCGCCGTGAAGAACAGCTCGCAGCGGCCAGCTCGATTCAGGTTAGCTAAAGTCCCTCTACTGCTTGTTCTAGCATCCGTAGGTACCCCGCAAACCCCTTGACCCGTTCAATTGAACTGGATCACCACCCATCGCCGGGAACACCTTCATCCGTCCGCAACATTCTCGGTCACCGTGGCCAGAGCTAATTAGTTGGTCATTAGTGAAATTAGGTTGGGGGAAGGTTCGGAATGGGTCGAACTCCGTGTTAGTCGCTCGGGAGCCCTAGTCGTTGGCCCATTCGGCCGGTCCAAGAGCTCGCCGGAGCTCGGCTACGCGCGACGCCGTCGTGGACCCAGCGCTGCGAAGAAATAGAAACCGGAGGGCTCTTCTGCAAACCGTCAGCGACTCAGTGTAATAGTGATAGAACCCAGTTATGGTTAGCCAAGAACCCGAGGCCCTTTTCGCAAAACAGCCAGCACGCGCGCGGGCGCGGGCGCATTTCTCCTGGACCTGGGCCGCTGAAAACAAATTGAGCCCAGCACTGTTTAACCTTTTTCCTTTTCTTTTTCAGTAGAACTTTAGGAATCTATAGAAAATTGTAGAAAAATCCTAAAATTGCCAAACCAATTTTCCTAGATTTCATATTTTCCATAGTATTTTATAAAAATAGTTTCATGATTTTTAGATTAAATAAGGAATTTTGAGGCACTTAAACTAGCTTAAACCATTAATTCTAGATTTTTAGAAAATAAATGGTTATCCCAAAATTGCCCAAACTTTTTATATGAGATCTACACATTAGTTAGAAACCTTGGGTAGAGTTTGGTTTGATTTGGACCTTGTTTGATACTTAGAACCCAAAACCCCCACCCCTGCCCTTTGAAATCCTTTACTGACTCCGGAAACCCTAAGCTCTCGGAGTTCCGTGAAGGGAAGTTGTATTCAAGACCTTAGATAAGAAATTCTTATTATCTTTGCACTCTCATGAGCATTACATGGCATTCATTCTTATATACATATATATGGTTATCTTTAGAAAACGAAGAAGAGATCGAAGTGACTGAAGAGAAGACACCACCACCTTTGGAATCTCAGGCAGGAAACTGTTTCTACCTTGATATCTGCGGGTCCGAGCCTGACTCACCTATCAACGAAGGCTAGCCCCGGTGCATTTGCCACCTCCTTGTGTTTTAAAAACCTTTTTCACTTGCTTGATGCATTAGGTGATAGGAGTTGATTGCCAAAACAATTCCTGCATTACCTTCCTTGAACTTGATTACCTTCCTTGATACCCTGTTTTTACAAAAGGTTTGTATTACGATTAGTATTGCTCTAGCAAAACAAAAGGTTTTGTTTTACAAAAGATGATTGGCCAAGTGGGAGGGATGTTTTTGAAAATAAAACTTGGTGGTGGATCCATCATGGCTGTGATGGGTTCAACATCGGAAAAGATGTACCTCTGCTAGGTACCAAGTTTTTGGGTTTAAATGATTAAGTTGAGACCGGGTGGGTGACTTGCACGAGAAGAGAGTCTCGGTGTAGTGTCTCCGTCTGAGTCGATTAAGGACCGTGTCGATGTAGGCTTGATGATCGAGGACCCTTTAACTGGTCACATGCCTCGTCATGGGTAAGCCTTGCCTCGGGCAGACTAAGGCCAGAAAAAGATAACACGAAATGGGCGTGGAGCGGTGGCGAGAGTAGCGTGTACCCTCCGTAGCAAGAGGCTGGACGATGGTGTATCTATGCTCTCGGTTTGCATGAACCTGATCTGGTCTTAAGAACCCTAGTGACGGGTTGACATATGCAAGGGTTAAGTGCTACATATGTCGTGTGATTGGAGATCCTCAGCTGAGTATAATCGATTCGGATCGCCATACCTTCGCGGTTATGAAGACTTGGTCACTGACCTATACGTAGAACTCCAGTAAAGATGAAGGGAATGATGAGAAATTGGCTAGTGCAGGACAAGTGTTTGAACTAGAGTAGAAAGAACTCTAGATGCAAGTAATTTTACTAACTTGACAATAAAACTGGATTTTTAAGGATCCACTTCAGTAAGCATTTATGCAAAACAGAGTCTTTGATTATTGAGGAACCTTACCTTGACTCCCTGATAACCAGCATACCCTTGAGAGTCTTTTCTTTTGTCGGGTAAGACTTGCTGAGTAATTCCATACTCAGGGTTTATTTCCCCATTGTTTTTAGGTGAGGAAGCAACAACCTTTTGTTGCTTTTGTACCAAGGTGGTGTCAAATGAAGAGAAGCAAGAGTGAGGCTGCGGGAGGACCTAGTCCTCCATAGAAACTTTTATGTAAGAACTTATCGGGAGGAGTTTTTACCTCCCTTGGTATTGTAATAATATTACTCAGCACTCGTTTTATAACTCTGGTCTGTAATAAATAACTTGACCTTACTTTCTAAATAAATGTAAGTTTATGTAATTGCTTCCGCATTTCTATATCTCCGATGTTCTGTAATGTCTGCAAGACGGGTGAAACGTTCCTGGAAAGGTAAGAAAGAAGATACCAAACTTGTCAAGTGATTCAGGAATATCTACAGGGTTGTCTGATGTCTGTTGGACAAGGACAACTGTAGGTGGACCTAATGACTTGGGAGGTTCCGTCACAGCTGGTATCGGAGCGAAGCCCTTCTTTGCAGATATTATGAGGCATCTTCAAAAGGATTTTCTAAAAGACTCATCTAGAAAATTTCTTCCTTTCTTATCTAAGTAATTCTGAAGAGTTTAAAGACCGGATAGGAGGAGTGCAATGTATAAAAGGTGTGAATCAACTAAGGTTGGTTCTGTAATTATACATGCATCATGTTAAGAATTATACTAATAAAATTTCCCCTTAGAAAAATGCCGCCGCACACGAGGAAAACCACGCGCAAGTCAACTGGCCCAATTGGTGTACCTCGTCACTAACTTGCCCCACAGCACGAGGATAGTAGTAGCAGAAGCAACAATCCGATTGGGGATCTTGAAGCCCGAGTAAATCAGCTTCAAGCGGAGCTTCAACACAGGACGAACATATGGGTCGCGGATGGCGACAGAATAAATGAATTAAGAAGTCACATTCGCCGCCTACAGGATCAGCTCGCTGATCGAGACTTAGCGCTTGACTGGGCGGTTCAGTCTCGTTCGCTCGCCTGGGCTAAGGAAGCAAAGGCTCGAGCCCGAGTCGAAGAACTAAGCTCAGCTATTGATAATCTGCAGGCATATTGCAACACCCTACATGAAGAAGTGCATGTACTGTATTCGCAATTGCACCCGAGCGTACCTGCAAACCCTGTCGGGACAGAGGCCAGACCTTCTCATGAAGCTGGAGAAGCTTTTGATGGTGAGCTGGACCTCTTCAAGCCCCCTCCCTCCATGAAGTTGGTTGACGAATGGTCTCCCACGCCCGACAGTGAAGCAACTAAGAGTGATAAGAAGTAGAAACAATATAGTTGTAAAATTAGTAGTGTTATTGTATAATGGGTACTGTACTCCTGTTGTATAAAAATCGAGTCTGTAACATTACTCTTTTTGGTAATGTAAATTGGATAGTTTTTCTTTGGCATATTATATTTGTTTTCAAATGTTTGTTGCCACAGATGCCGTCCAAGACCCGATCACAGGATGCAGCTGGAACCTCCAGTGGGAGGGAGTCCACCCCAAATCCACCTCCTGTCCCTCCCACACTTGCCGAGGCGATTGCCGCCTTGGTAAATGCAACCGTGGACAATACCTGTTTCCTACGGGAAATAGCGGGTCAACAATTTCAGCAGCAAGGCAGGCGGGGTTATCCGCAGGGACCCCGTGAGACATCCTATTTAGACTTCTCCGAAACACGTCCACCGCTGTTTGTCAAAGCCGAAGACCCGTTAGAGGCAGACGAATGAATTCGTGTCATCGAGCAAAAGTTTGGACTTCTGCGATGTTCTGAAACCCAGAAGCCCTTATTCGCAGCCCAGCAACTGCGCGGCCCTG
Source organism: Zea luxurians (assembly GCA_029449295.1). Taxonomy (NCBI): domain Eukaryota; kingdom Viridiplantae; phylum Streptophyta; class Magnoliopsida; order Poales; family Poaceae; genus Zea; species Zea luxurians. Next base: position 4,250,553 of record JAOPSE010000045.1, on the reverse strand, counting down.
CCAGCACTTGGTGGGGAAATTTTGTGGCCGTTCAACCGGCCAATCATCAGATAACATGGGAAGAATTTAAGTTGGCCTTCCATGAACATTATATACTAGAAGGTGTCCTTCACATGAAGCAAGAAGAATTTATGAAGTTGAAGCAAGGAGGGGATACTGTTAATCAGTATCTCAATAAATTCAATCATTAGTCGCAATATGCAATTGATCAAGTGAACACCGACCTGAAGAAGAAGTATTGTTTCATGCGAGGACTGAATGAAAGAATGCAAAGGAAGATGGCTACTTGCATTGACCTGACCTATGGAAAGGCTGTCAGCACAGCACTGGCAGTCGAATCTAAATATGCAAGTTCTGGAAAGATCAAGTGGAGTGGAGGAAATAGGCCTACTCAGGGCCCTGAAAAGAGGCAACGGTTTGTTATCCGGCCCGCTAATCAGGGTCGTTCTTCAGCACGTCCACCCTCCTTCCCATTTAAGCAGCCTGTATTCATCCGTCCCAATACTGCCCCTACAACAACAAGTCAGTCGGGTGCCCCTGGCACTCGATTCCCTGCTCTTCCCAGTTCATCGACTGGATGTTTCAATTGTGGAAAAATCTGGGCATTTTATTAAGGATTGCCCTTACCCGAAGCAAAAAAAAGTCAAACACTTCACAAGGATCTGGGAATTCATCTCAAGCCAAGGGAAATACTATGGGCAAAAATACAAAGAAGACAGGACGCATATATTATACGCAAGTGGCCACTACGCCGGATGGTGAACCGGTCATGATGGGTACGTTCCTTGTGGCCAATCATCCTGCAATTATTCTCTTTGATTCTGGTGCTTCGCATACATTCATTAGCAAGAAATTTGTGGAGCAACATCGCATTTCATACCATGAATCAAAAGAGGGGTTTAGAATTCAGTCAACTGAGGGACAAATCTTTACTAGAGAAGTGGCCTATCAAGTGCCCGTAACATTGGCCGGACGGGACTTTTCTACTAATATGATAGTTCTGAAAGGCCAAGACATAAATGTGATTTTGGGCATGAATTGGCTGGCCCAACATAAAGCAACTCTCAACACTGATCAGAGAACCATCAGGTTGAGTCATAATCAAGAAGAAATTCTCTTATCTATCCCCATTCCAACCAAAACTACTGGTTGAATTTATGAAGCCGTCATATCAGAAGTCAAGGATATTCCAGTAGTATGTGAGTTCCCGGACGTCTTTCCAGAGGATTTGCCTGGATTGCCACCCGAAAGGGATGTAGAGTTTGTAATTGAGTTAAAGCCTGGTACGGCTCCCGTTTCTAGAAGATCGTACCGAATGCCTCCGAATGAGCTGGTAGAACTGAAGATTCAATTACAAGATCTACTAGATAAAGGATTCATCCGACCAAGCTCGTCACCATGGGGTTGTCTAGCCATATTCGTCAAGAAGGATCAAACTTTACGGATGTGTGTGGATTACCGACCCCTGAATGAGGTCACTATCAAGAACAAGTACCCTCTTCCGCGGATTGACATTTTATTTGATCAACTGACTGGAGCGAGGGTATTCTTCAAGATTGATCTCAGATCAGGCTATCATCAGATCCGTATTCGGCCCGAGGATATACCAAAGACCGCGTTCACTACGCGATATGGTTTATTTGAATACCTGGTAATGTCTTTCAGATTGACAAATGCTCCTGCCCACTTCACTTATTTGATGAACTCGGTATTCATGCCCGAGTTGGACAAGTTTGTGGTGGTCTTCATTGACGATATTCTAATATATTCCAAGAATGAAGAGGAGCATGCTCAACACTTACGAGTCGTTTTAACGCGCCTGAGAGAACATCAATTATATGCCAAATTCAGCAAATGCGCGTTTTGGCTGGAAGAAATTCAATTTCTAGGACATGTGTTATCTGCAAAAGGGATTGCGGTGGATCCCAGCAAGGTCAAGGACATTTTGGAGTGGAAAACCCCAACCACTGTTCACCAAGTCCGAAGTTTCCTTGGACTGGCTGGTTATTACCGCCGATTTATACCAGATTTTTCTAAACTTGTGAAGCCAATCACAAGTCTATTGAAGAATGATACTAAATTCAATTGGTCTTCCAACTGTAATGAAGTTGTTGGTGACTTGTTCTTAAATGCTTCGGATTAAGAACAAGGCAACATAAAAAGTGTTAAATGATAAGGTCCTTTGTCCTTCGAAACATTATTTCCCTTCGGGGTATAACGTGCTCCGGACGAAGGTCATAAACAATATATCTTCATAAGCATGATAAGTTATGACGAAGAATTTATGCATAACATAAAAAGTAATGTAAATATTTAAATTTTATCACAATATTATTTCTATTTTATTCTTATGTAACAATAGAAATGACTTCAAATTACAAATGTACCTTCGGATTGCAGGAAGGCAAAAGTACAAGGATGACGCAAAAGCAAATGCCAAGTCAGCGTGAACAGTACGGGAGTACTGTTCATCTATTTATAGGCGTGAGACACAGCCCATGTAAAATTACATTCATGTCCATTACATTTGCTAATGACTTATGGAAATCTGTCAAGGCCTAAGTAGTCTTTTCATCTTTAAGTCGGTTCCCCTTTCTGCTATCGCGACGAAGCTTTCCTGCGCACAGCTTCGGCTGTGCACCATCCTTCGTAGAGCTTGGTAATCAGACCGTCCTCCATTTCAATCCCCCTTCGTCTGATTCAGGCTTCGTCCTGACCGTACTTCGTGTTCATAATTCTAAGTCCGAAGGTACCTGTTCATATAATCCACTTGGAAAACATTGTCAAATCATGTTTTTGAGGGCCTTCGGAGGACGAAGGCCCCCAACAGTAGCCCCTCGCAATATTAATTTGTTAATGATAAATTCAGATTGCGATATGGACGAAGGCCTTGAGCCGAAGGTCCGAAAAAACACCTTCCCTTTGCTAGAATAGCAACATTCACTGACAAGCGGGGTCTTTCAATTTTCAACGCCCTGAGCGTATAAATAAGATCATGCCGCAAACTCATTTGACACGCACACTTGCCATCTGCTTCCGCTCACTAAATTTGTAGCTCTTGCGCGCTAAGATTTGCTGATATTTTGGTTTTGAAGCTTCGGCTTTGAAAACAGTTTTTTAGTGTTTCCGAAAATGTCTGAAGATAAGAAGGTTGCTGCTGAGATGAAGCTGAGCCTTGACGAAGAGAAGAACTTGGGGTTCCTTATAGCGATGGCGGAGACCAATACGGAAAAAATCACCAAGGAGATTCTGGAAGGTTTGTCTGAAGATACTGGTGACAGCGACAGTTATGATGTAGAAAGTGGTGGGGAAGAGTCCGAAGATCGACCATGGCGGCCAAGTCACACGGTTTTCGGGAAAACCACTATTAAGCAGAGCCATATTGACAATATGAGGGGGAGGTATTTCCGAGATATATCTATTGTGAGGGCTGATGCTGGAGAAAAAACTTCTCCCACTCCCGAAGAAGATGAAGTCGTAATTTTCCGAAGCTTTCTCAAGGCTGGGCTTCGATTCCCCCTAAGCAGCTTTGTTGTCGAAGTCCTGAAGACATTTCAAGTCTACCTTCATCAAATTACTCCCGAAGCTATCATAAGAATGGGGATGTTTGTCTGGGCTGTGAGAAGCCAAGGTTTAGAACCAAATGCTAAAAGCTTTTGCAATATTCATGAGTTATTATATGAGACGAAGCCCTGGGGAAAGAACAATATCACAACAACTTTGGGTGTTACAGCTTCGGTGCCCGCTCCGGGTCAAGCCGCCCTGTGCCAACCTTTCGGAAGAGGTGGCCCGGAGCCTGGATGACAGAGTGGTTCTATGTAAAGAACGACTTAACAGCGCAGGAAGATGTTAAGAGTATCATAATGCGCCCCATCTGGCAACGCTTCGGACTTCGAAGGCCGAAGGTTGAAATGGATGAAGCAGCCGAGGAATGCCAAAGAGCCTTCGGCGTAATCAACTCTTTTATTGGGACAAGGGACTTGGTCCAAGAGCATATTGCCTTCAGGGTGTGGCCACTTGCAGGAAAGTGGGAAATGCCGAAGGAGACCATCAAAGAGTCCGACGAAGGCGGACTGGTTAGACTGAAATACACATTCAAATACGGGGATAAGTTTGTTGAACCTGATGACGACTGGTTGAAAAGCATTGAAACATTAAGCGACGAACTGCTTGGGGCATATTCGAAGGCCGAGAACACTGCGTTATCAGCAGCCTTCGGGGGCCGAAAGAAGAAAAGGCTCAACCGGGTATTTGACGCAGTCGGGTTTGTCTACCCTGACTATCACTATCCGGTATTGGGCCGCAAAAGAAAAAATACTTCTCCTGCGACAGAGGCTGTCATGAGTGCCACTAGTGAGCCAGCGCCGCAAAGGAAAAAGATGAAGGTGCTCACCCACCGGGCGCGTTTTATTGAGCCAGCCATAGTGCCTGAATTTATTGGTGAAGTCTCTTTGGCCACTGAAGCTACAGAACCAGCTCCAGTGCCAAAGATAGAAGAAAAAACTGAAGCGCCTTCAGCAGAGAAGGCAGAAAAACCGAAGACTGAAGGACAAAAAATATTGGAAATCTTAAGTCCTTCAGCAAATGTTGAAACAATAAAAAATCAAAAGGGCCCATCGGTGACCCCAAAAAGGAAAAGAATGGTGAACGTGCTAGATGTCTTGGAGACAATTAAGTCTTCAAGCACAACTCCAAAGAAGACTGTTGAACTTGCTGAAGCGTCTACTGAAGCTTCGAAGCAACAACCTGAAGCTGAAGCTGGGCCTCCAGAGCCCACCAAGGAACAATCTTTGGAAACCGAGAAAATACAAATATCAGAACCAGTTTTGGTTGAAGAAATTGACACTGCCGCCCCCGAAGCCCCTTCCAACATATGCGATTACATCGTGCGACATGCTTCGGGGAAGAAATTATCTGAAGAAGAGACTTATGAAGCCAATCATTATGCTAGAGAGTTAAAATATCCGAAGGGGGCAGTAGTGTTCAATGGGACAAATGAAGATGACTTCCTATACTGCCTCCCTGATAACAAAGAATTATCTGTCTGCCGGGAGATGGCTAGAAGTATGGGATTCCCGAAGCTCGAAGCTGGATTATGCGCTATGACGAAGGAGGATCTCGTGGACAGTCTTGCGTACAATAGCCTAAAGGTATGGGAATTAGGCGCTTGAAAATTTTTTTACTTCGTAACTCATTCTTTTATTCTTATACCAACTTTTTTACATGTAGGGTCTAATCCTAAGCAACGCATTAAGAGCACAAAAGAATGCCGAAGATGAGAGCTACGAAATTGCGTTCAGCAACCTACGATCAGAAGTTATTAAACTGAGAAACGAAGCTCTGGAAAAGGATAAAATTCAGCTTACATTGGTAGACAAGGTTAAAAAAGACGAAGCTGCCTCAAAGGTCCAGGCCGAAGCCCAAAAACGTGAGATTAAAGATCTTCAGAAACAGCTAGCTAGAGCTAAAGAGGAACGTGTGCTTGAAGAAACAAAACGAGAGCTTAGTGATCAGTTGGTCAATCATTTAGAGTTAAGTGTTAAGGAGCTTCGTGCATCCCAGAGGAAATGCTATGTTAAATCTATTGAATGCGTCAAAAAGATAAAATCCAGCTTCGCCAGCGTTGGCGCATTTTCTAGTGAAGAGAATTTCTCAAGAGGCAATCCCGAAGGTCCACTTGATTGGATCAGTCATGAAGCAGAGGCCTTCGAGGAAATCCTGAGCAGCCGCGGTGACATCTGCGCTTTTTCAGGCGCCAGAGGAGTTGCTACCGTTTTGGAGAAGAAAGGTTGCGAGCACGTAAAATCCTTAGCTCAGTCCGAAGCTGCCCTGTCCTTCAAAGACATCAAAGACCCCTCGACCGAAGCAAGCATGGTTGGCGGTAAATTCTTTACTGATATCTGGGACAACAGCGGCCGAGAAATGGCGCAAGAAATTATTCAAAGAAGTGAAAAAGGCATCCATGATGCTAGGAAAGTGACAGAAGTTGCCGAAAGAAGTACAGAGCCCGAAGGGCAAATAGGTATTAATTAGTCGGTCTTATTGTGTTGTAATTTTTTATTTCAAACTTTATTCGCGGTTTGTGATAGTAATGTAGACATATTCCCTTCCTTCAGAACCTACTGGATCGTCTGCTGACCCTCACACGAAAAGGGATGACGAAATTAAGCAAATGGCCGAAGCTATCATGGATAAAGTTGTTGAACAACTTCTAAATGAGGCTGCCGAAGTAGTACTGAGAGAAGACTAGATGTTATTAGAAAAAACATTTGAAATGTGATCTATGTAATATTTTGTACATTTGAATGTAATATACAAGTTTCTTCTCATTATTCAATTCTTTACGATGCATGAAACTTTACATACGTACCGTTTTTAAGCCTTCGGCGAAAAAACACCTTCCCTTCTTTTCATGCTTCGTGAAGATAGAAAAACCTTTATGTATTTCAAAATCCATAGCGCTCTGATGAAAAATATCCAAACTTCGTGAAAACATTCTCCGAAGCTATATTCCGAAGATTTTTACTTTCTCAAAGCATTCTTCCAAAGGTTGTTACTGTCCTCCCTTCTTTTGCCATATGCAATATGATGTATGATGCTTATGCTATGCAAAATGATGTGATGATGTTATGTTATGTAGATGAGATTGATTCCGAAGATACACATATCCCCGTGAAACACACAATCTTTTTATATCAGCGCTGACTTTTCGCTGTAAGCTCTGCATTCCCTTAGGAACGTCTTTTGAGCTTCTTCGCCTTTTACTTAGGCGGTATCAGCGTTGACTTTTCGCTGTAAGCTCTGCATTCCCTTTGGAACGACTTTTGAGCAGAAAACTTACACTGCGCTCCCTTTGGAACGGCTTTTTGTGACTTCAGCGACTTACTCTGCGCTCCTTAGAACGACTTTCTGTTGCTTCGAAGGATTTTTAATAATTCGAAGGTCCTCCTTGTTATCGCAAATTTTTAAGCTTCGGCAACTTAAGCCTGTGGAGAAAATAGGTTTTCCTCGTGGGAAACAACGAAATTATTACATGAAAACCAACAATGTTCTTTGTTACACAGAAAATAGAACTGAATAGAAAAGACTGCTATCAAAGGTAGGATATGTGTTAATAAATGTGCTTCGACTCTGGCACAGTGCTATTGACTGTGCGAGCTTCGGATTGTTCTCTGAAGTCCCTTTGGTGTGGAGCATATTGACTCCCTTCTGGCTGTTGGCCTTGTTGTAGTGGAGGCGGAGGCGGAGGCTGTTGCCAGGAAGCTTGAGGTTGACTTGCCGAAGCTACAGAAACTGCAGGGTGGTTGTCTATGTATTGTGGGATGTAGGGCGGATGGTACGAAGCAGTATGCATGACCTGCTTCGGCTGAGCTTGTTGCGCTGCAGCTTCGGCTATTTCCTTTTGCTTCTGGATTGTAACATGGCACATCCTGGTGGTATGGCCCTTGTTTTCTCCACAGAACAAGCAAAACATTTTCCTTGGTTGATCTCCAAATCTTCCGCCGAAGCCCCTGGCGCTTCTGCCTCTTGGAGCTGGTGGCCGGAAAAAGCTTTGCTGTTGCCCCGAAGCCTGTGAGGAGCACTGCGGCCTGTTCTGCTGACTCCCCTTATCATCATTTTGAGTGTTGTGGATGGACCTGACATGCCTCGGATAGAATCTTCCTCCGAAGCCCCTGGTCATTTCAGAAAATCTGAAAGCCTCCTCCCTTCTTTGGCGAAAATCATTGTCAGCACGAATGTACTCGTCCATCTTCTGGAGCAGCTTCTCCAAAGTCTGAGGAGGCTTCCTGGCGAAGTATTGAGCTGAAGGTCCAGGTCGAAGCCCCTTGATCATGGCTTCGATGACAATTTCATTGGGCACCGTTGGTGCCTGCGCCCTCAAACGTAAGAACCTTCTGACATACGCCTGAAGGTATTCCTCATGATCCTGAGTGCACTGGAACAAGGCTTGAGCAGTAACCGGCTTCGTCTGAAACCCTTGAAAGCTAGTTAACAACATGTCCTTCAGCTTTTGCCATGAAGTAATCGTTCCTGGTCGAAGGGAGGAATACCAGGTCTGAGCAACACTCCTGACAGCCATAACAAAAGACTTTGCCATGACTGCAGCATTGCCACCATACGAAGACACTGTTGCTTCGTAGCTCATCAAGAACTGCTTTGGGTCTGAATGGCCATCGAACATGGGAAGCTGAGGGGGCTTGTAGGATGGAGGCCAAGGTGTAGCCTGCAGCTCAGCGGACAAGGGAGAAGTATCATCGAAAACAAAATTTCCATGATGGAAATTGTCATACCAGTCATCTTCGTTGAAGAAGCCCTCCTGATGAAGGTCTTTTTGTTGAGGCCTTCTGTTCTGCTCATCGTGAGTAAGATGGCGAACTTCTTCAGAAGCTTCGTCTATCTGCCTCTGCAGCTCAGCTAGCCTGGCCATCTTTTCCTTCTTCCTCTGCACCTGTTGATGAAGCATCTCCATATCCCTGATCTCTTGGTCTAGCTCATCCTCCTGAAGCGTTGGGCTGACGGCCTTCCTCTTCTGGCTTCGGGCCTCCCGAAGAGAGACAGTCTCCTGGTTGGGGTCTAGCGGTTGCAGTGCTGCAGCCCCAGTCGCTGAAGCTTTCTTCGGTGCCATAGCGAGGGTCTATGGCTTCCGAAGGTGTTCAAAAAACTCAAAGTGGAAGTGAGTTCACCGGAGGTGGGCGCCAATGTTGGTGACTTGTTCTTAAATGCTTCGGATTAAGAACAAGGCAACATAAAAAGTGTTAAATGATAAGGTCCTTCGTCCTTCGAAACATTATTTCCCTTCGGGGTATAACGTGCTCCGGACGAAGGTCATAAACAATATATCTTCGTAAGCATGATAAGTTATGACGAAGAATTTATGCATAACATAAAAAGTAATGTAAACATTTAAATTTTATCACAATATTATTTCTATTTTATTCTTATGTAACAATAGAAATGACTTCAAATTACAAATGTACCTTCGGATTGCAGGAAGGCAAAAGTACAAGGATGACGCAAAAGCAAATGCCAAGTCAGCGTGAACAGTACGGGAGTACTGTTCATCTATTTATAGGCGTGAGACACAGCCCATGTAAAATTACATTCATGTCCATTACATTTGCTAATGACTTATGGAAATCTGTCAAGGCCTAAGTAGTCTTTTCATCTTTAAGTCGGTTCCCCTTTCTGCTATCGCGACGAAGCTTTCCTGCGCACAGCTTCGGCTGTGCACCATCCTTCGTAGAGCTTGGTAATCAGACCGTCCTCCATTTCAATCCCCCTTCGTCTGGTTCAGGCTTCGTCCTGACCGTACTTCGTGTTCATAATTCTGAGTCCGAAGGTACCTGTTCATATAATCCACTTGGAAAACATTGTCAAATCATGTTTTTGAGGACCTTCGGAGGACGAAGGCCCGCAACAGAAGCTTTTGAGAAATTGAAGATATTATTAACCACTGCTCCGGTATTGGCTCAACCGGATATTAACAAGCCATTTGATGTGTATTGTGACGCATCAGGCAGTGGTCTCGGCTGTGTGTTAATGCAAGAAGGCCGAGTAATCGCGTATGCTTCAAGGCAGTTGCGCCGGCATGAGGAGCATTATCCAACTCATGATCTGGAGCTAGCTACAGTGGTTCATGCCCTAAAGATTTGGCGTCATTATCTGCTGGGTAATATCTGTCACATTTATACAGATCATAAAAGCTTGAAGTATATCTTCACCCAGTCAGAGTTGAACATGAGACAAAGGCGATGGCTTGAGCTTATCAAGGATTATGAACTGGAAATTCATTATCACCCAGGCAAGGCCAATGTAGTGGCAGATGCACTTAGCCGTAAGGTTTCCTATCACTGTCTTACGGTAAAGACCTCTGACAATACACTATGCCAGGAAATGGAGAAGCTAAACCTGGGTATGATTCAGCATGGAACTTCAAATCACTTGAGGCTTGAGTCAGTCCTTCTACAACGGACAATTGATGCTCAAAGGGATAATGAGGGTATGAAACACATTCATGAGAAGATAAGGGCTGGAAAGGCCAAATGTTTCAAAGAAGATGATCAAGGCATTGTATGGTTTAATAACCGCATAGTGGTGCCGAAGAATGAAGAGCTCCACCAGCAAATTCTAGATGAGGCACATCTTAGTCGCTATTCTATTCATCCCGGAAGCACTAAGATGTATCAAGATCTGAAACAACATTATTGGTGGACAAAGATGAAGATCGAGATTGCACGCTATGTGGCTAGATGTGACACCTGTAGACATGTTAAGGCCATACACCTAAAAGCTGCTGGTCCATTACAGTCTCTACCAATACCAACATGGAAATGGGAAGACTTTAATATGGACTTTATTGTGGGATTGCCCAGAACCGCAAAGGGGTATGACTCTATCTGGGTTATTGTTGATCGGCTCACGAAAATTGCTCACTTTCTGCCAGTCAAGACATATTACCCGGTTCTTACCTATGCGGAATTATACATTGCTCGCATTCTCAGTTTGCACGGTGTTCCAAAGACTATAGTGTTGGATCATGGACCTCAATTCGTATCCAAATTCTGGGAAGAACTTCATAAAACCCTGGGTACTAAATTGCTCCACAGTTCGGCCTATCATCCTAAAACAAGTGGGCAGACTGAGAGGGTCAATCAAATACTTGAAGATATGCTGCGGGCATGTGTTCTGGACTTCTCACAAAAATGGGATGAATGTTTGCCCTTAGCGGAGTTTTCATATAATAATAGCTATCAAGAAAGTATCAAGATGGCACCCTTCGAAGCTTTATATGGAAGACAATGTCGTACTCTGCTAAATTGGTCTGAACCTAGAGAAAGGTACTTCTTTAGGCCTGATATGGTGAAAGAAACTGAAGAAAAAGTTCAGAAAATAATTCATAATATGAAGAAAGCCCAAGCTCGTCAAAAGAGTTATGCAGACCAACGACGACAACCCTTATACTTTCTCGTGGGAGATTATGTCTACCTGAAAGTTTCACCAATGAAGGGCGTATCGCATTTCGGGGTTAAAGGGAAGCTTGCACCCAGGTACATTGGTCCATTCCCTATACTTGAGCAATGTGGACCAGTGGCGTATCGACTTCAGCTCCCCAAAACTTTGTCTGCTGTACATAATGTGTTCCACATGTCCCAATTGAAGAAATGTCTTTGGGTTCCCGATTGAACCATTGAAGTAACAGATGTCGTCCTTGAATCGGACTTGACATATTCTGAGCACCCTATTCGAGTCTTGGATCAAAAGGACAGGGTTACCCGAAGAAAAACTCTCAAGTTCTATAAGATATAGTGGAACCAACATTCTGAAGAGGAGGCTACATGGGAAACTCAAGACTTCTTAGATAAGAATTTCCCAGGCTTTTTAGCCTCTTGTAATTTGTAAAGTGTACCACAATGTTGTAATAATGGAGTGAGTCCCAACCCACCCCTGCCTTGTACCAGAAATAAGGAAATAAGAATGTGAAGCATTTCCTTTTCCATTACTTACCCTAGGACTTTTAATCTCGGGACGAGATTCTTTTATGGGGGAAGGATGTAATACCCCTGGTGTTACTGTAACTAGAACTTGAGCATGGCATCATAAACATTGGCATTGCATATGTTTGACACACCTAGAGTGCATTCACTAGGTAAAAATTTTAAACAAGCTGTGTTGTTTTGGTGTTTTGCAAATAGAACCCTGGAATAGGGGATTTAGCCCTAAATAGGGATTAAAGGGTAAAACATAACCCAAATTGAGAAAACCTAAAAGCTTTAGGGGAATAGTCATAAAATGTTCCCAAGAATGAATTTGAATCACATTTATACCCCTGAGATACCAAAACCCCATTTGAACCCTGGAAAAACCCTAAGTCCAAACCCTAGGGGCCTATGTGCAAAAATAGTGCACATTTGGACCTAAGTGTCAAAACTACTATGTTAAAACATATAAAGTCACATGGTTCACGTTTAGGAAGATTTACAAGCCAAACCCTAAGTTTTGGATTGATTTGCAAAAAGGACCCTAATTAAGATTTCACTCTAAGTCTGAATTTCAGAGTTGAGGGCTCAACTTTGGAGCATTGTAACTTTCAAATTCTAGGGTTTTTGCCCTAGGGCACCACATCAAAGTTGTAGAGCAATAAAAGGAGAACAACTTTTCTTAAGAATGTAAGCCTAGTTGTTAAGGATAAATTGGAGATAATTAAGCTCAAAGTCGGGCTGTCAGGCAATCCCTAAACTGAATTTTCAGTAGCAGTGTGATGGGGTGAACTTTGAGCTCGATCTTGAATGGGCTTCGGTGACTATTTGATAATAAGCATTGTGGCAAAGTTGAAGATGGATTATAGGTGTATAATTTTGATACAGAAGGTTGGCTTAGTCACCACATAAAAATTGGATAAAATTAACCCCAAACATGGTCTTTATGGCGCTCTGAATCAGTTCTCCATGGTACAGTAACTACTCGGGTTCAGAATGCTTCACCATCGACGATCGCTCCTCCGCCGTGATTCGTGTCACCGGCGTAAGGATTCGCGCTCGGGGCAGATGGATAACATCGCGGGGCAAGTGAATCTTCGCCACCGGTGAGCTGGACTCCACTCTGATGACTCCCGTCGTCCCACCCTGCTTGGCGGCTTGAGCAGATATGCTCGCCGGTGAACCGCCATCACTCGGTCTTGCGCCGCATGTCCGGGTGTTTTACCACGTCGCAGATAGTTACGCTAGGGGTGTCCGGTGATCGCTGGAGAGACCGCCACGGTAGAAGCCACCTAGCGCTTGCGCCAGTGCCTTTTTCTTTCCCGGCCGCTGCGCGTTATCGCTCGATTCATCGGCCACAGCTAGCGAGCGCTATAAATTGAAGGCCCGGGCAACTGCACTAGATCATCTCGAAGCCATAGCACCCGCTCCCACCCTCGATCATTCACCAGCGCTCGCGAATTTCAAATTCTACCCAAATTCGATCTCCGCCGCCGTGAATAACAGCTCGCAGCGGCCAGCTCGATTCAGGTTAGCTCAGGTCCCTCTGCTGCTTGTTCTAGCATCCGTAGGTACCCCACAAACCCCTTGACCCGTTCAATTGAACTGGATCACCACCCACCGTCGGGAACACCTTCATCCGTCCGCAACATTCTCGGTCACCGTGGCCAGAGCTAATTAGTTGGTCATTAGTGAAATTAGGTTGGGGGAAAGGTTTGGAATGGGTCCAATTCCGTGTTAGTCGCTCGGGAGCCCTAGTCGTTGCCCCATTCGGCCGGTCCAGGAGCTCGCCGGAGCTCGGCTATGCACGACGCCTTCGTGGACCCAGCGCTGCGAAGAAATAGAAACCGGAGGGCTCTTCTGCAAACCGTCAGCGACTCAGTGTAATAGTGATAGAACCCAGTTATGGTTAGCCAAGAACCCGAGGCCCTTTTCACAAAACAGCCAGCGCGCGCGCGGGCGCGGGCGCATTTCCCCTGGACCTGGGCCGCTGAAAACAAATTGAGCCCAACACTGTTTAACCTTTTTCCTTTTCTTTTCCAGTAGAACTTTAGGAATCCATAGAAAATTGTAGAAAAATCCTAAAATTGCCAAACCAATTTTTCTAGATTTCTTATTTTCCATAGTATTTAATAAAAATAGTTTCATGATTTTTAGATTAAATAAGGAATTTTGAAGCATTTAAACTAGCTTAAACCATTAATTCTGGATTTTTAGAAAATAAATGGTAATCCCAAAATTGCCCAAACTTTTTATATGAGCTCTACACATTAGTTAGAAACCTTGGGTAGAGTTTGGTTTGATTTGGACCTTATTTGATACTTAGAACCCAAAACCCCCACCCGTGCCCTTTGAAATCCTTTACTTACTCCAGAAACCCTAAGCTCTCGGAGTTCCGTGAAGGGAAGTTGTATTCAAGACCTTAGATAATAAATTCTTATTATCTTTGCACTCTCATGAGCATTACATGGCATTCATTCTTATATACATATATATATGGTTATCTTTAGAAAACGAAGAGATCGAAGTGACTGAAGAGAAGACACCACCACCTTTAGAATCTCAGGCAGGAAACTGTTTCTACCTTGATATCTGTGGGTCCGAGCCTGACTCACCTATCAACGAAGGCAAGCCCCGGTGCATTTGCCACCTCCTTGTGTTTTAAAAACCTTTTTCACTTGCTTGATGCATTAGGTGATAGGAGTTGATTGCCAAAACAATTCCTGCATTACCTTCCTTGAACTTGATTACCTTCCTTGATACCCTGTTTTTACAAAAGGTTTGTATTATGCTTAGTATTGCTCTAGCAAAACAAAAGGTTTTGTTTTACAAAAGATGATTGGCAAAGTGGGAGGGATGTTTTTGAAAATAAAACTTGATGGTGGATCCATCATGGACGTGATGGGTTCAACATCGGAAAAGATGTACCTCTGCGAGGTACCAAGTTTTTGGATTTAAATGATTAAGCTGAGACTGGGCGGGTGACTTGCACGAGAAGAGAGTCTCGGTGTAGTGTCTCCGTCTGAGTCAATTAAGGACCGTGTCGATGTAGGCTTGATGACCGAGGACCCTTTAACTGGTCACATGCCTCGTCATGGGTAAGCCTTGCCTCGGGCAGACTAAGGCCAGAATAAGATAACATGAAATGGGCGTGGAGCGGTGGCGAGAGTAGCGTGTACCCTCCGTAGCAAGAGGCTGGACAGTGGTGTATCTGTACTCTCGGTTTGCGTGAACCTGATCTGGTCTTAAGAACCCCAGTGGCGGGTTGACATATGCAAGGGTTAAGTGCTACATATGTCGTGTGAATGGAGATCCTCAGCTGAGTATAATCGATTCGGATCGCCATACCTTCGCGGTTATGAAGACTTGGTCACTGACCTATACGTAGAACTCCAGTAAAGATGAAGGAAATGATGAGAAATTGGCTAGTGCAAGACAAGTGTTTGAACTAGAGTAGAAAGAACTCTAGATGCAAGTAATTTTACTAACTTGACAATAAAACTGGATTTTTAAGGATCCACTTTAGTAAGCATTTATGCAAAACAGAGTCTTTGATTATTGAGGAACCTTACCTTGACTCCCTGATAACCAGCATACCCTTGAGAGTCTTTTCTTTAGTCGGGTAAGACTTGCTGAGTAATTCCATACTTAGGGTTTATTTCCCCGTTGTTTTTAGGTGAGGAAGCAACAACCTTTTGTTGCTTTTGTACCAAGGTGGTGTCAAATGAAGAGAAGCAAGAGTGAGGCTGCGGGAGGACCTAGTCCTCCATAGAAACTTTTATGTAAGAACTTATCGAGAGGAGTTTTTACCTCCCTTGGTATTGTAATAATACTACTCAGCACTCGTTTTATAACTCTGGTCTGTAATAAATAACTTGACCTTACTTTCTAGATAAATGTAAGTTTATGTAATCGCTTCCGCATTTCTATATCTCCGATGTTCTGTAATGTCTGCAAGACGGGTGAAACGTTCCTGGAAAGGTAAGAAAGAAGATACCAAACTTGTCAAGTGATTCAGGAAGATCTACAGGGTTGTCTGATGACTGTTGGACAAGGACAACTGTAGGTGGACCTAATGACTTGGGAGGTTCCGTCACAGAAGGGATGACGATGTCGAGCTTGATTGGGTCCAAGGGAGGAAGATGGAGTGGCCGAGGCCGGTGCGGGGAAATACGGGGCTCGGGGCGGTCCTTTTATAAGTGGCCGGGGAGGGGGGAGGAAGAGGTGGTGATCACTGGCGAGGCTCGCTGTGGCGACAATGATGGCGCACAGTGGTGGCGACGGGATGGCTTGGGGCAGGCGGTGGCGACAGGATGGCTCAGTCACAGTGTGCGGGGACGCAAGGCGCCAATTCATGCTGGTGAGCGAGTTAATGGCGAGGAGACGGGGCGGGCGGTGGCCGGCGACGAATGCGTCGATGGCTGATCATGGGCGAGGGGAAAGGGGCTGACAAGCGGGGCCCGCCTACCAGAGAGAGGGTGGTCACGAGGGAGAAAGGGCGGGCGTGGTTGACGGGTGGGGCCGGGCGGTCAGCGGGGGAAGGAAGAGCGCAGGGCGTGGGTGGGCGCGCGGGAGATGGGCCACGTGGGCCACAAATGGAGGGAGAAGTGCGGGCGTGCGATAGAGAGGGGGGAAGGCTTGGGCCAGATTCGGCCCAGCCGAGAGGGGGGAAGGGATTTTCCTTTTTCTATCTCTTTTCTATTTCCTTTTTCTTAATCCCTTTTCTCCTTTATACAAAAATTCCTTTATATTTCTTGGGTGCCAAAATGAGATACTCTATGTGAAGTGCCACTAGCAATCGTGGTGTATGCACATGATGAATATAATGCTTCATGAGATGAGGTCTTAGGGGATAAATAAGGGGGGGGGTTTAGGAGTTTAGGGTTTCTAACCTTGGGATCAAAATTGGGATGTTACAGCCGTCTCTTGCCCTTAGGAATGACGTAGAGGCGTGCCAAGCTGCATATAACACAGTTTGCACATATATTGGCACCAGGGAGTTAGTCCAGGAGCACATTGCTTACAGAGTGTGGCCTCTCTCAAGCGGCTGGGAGATGCCGAACGAAGCTGCCTCTGGGTCCAGCCAAGATGGTTTAGTTTACCTGAAGTACACCTTCAGGTATAGAAATCAATTTGATGAGCCGAACGATGACTAGCTAGACTGCATTGAGGCAACTAGCGATGAGTTGCTTGGTGCCTACACGAGGGCCATGGATGATGCCATAATAGTGGCCTTCGGAGGGCGAGGCAAGAAGAGATTAAACAAGGTTTTTGATGTAATTGGTTTTGTGTACCCAGACTATTGTTATCCCCCGTGAAAGCAAGGAAAGAAAAGAATGGTTGCTGCTTTGGCTATCTCTACCACACAGAAGGGAAAGAAGGTTAAAGTTTTGACGCACCAGCCCAGGTATATTGAAACGGCAAAAGTGCCAGAGCTTGCTGAAGGGCCTTTTTCTGCTGTTGAGCCTGACTACCCCGCTCTTGCTGAAGCCAAGGGAGAATCGACCGAAGAGCCAAAACCAATGGTAATAGCGGAACAGGAGAAAACTAAGACAGCCGAAGTGCCGAAGCATCCTGCCGAAGCTAAGGAAAGAACGGCCAAAAAACTAGAATTAAGGAAGTCGGCAGAGCAACCGAAAACCCTAAGCCCGTCACAAGAGCCGGAGCTGCCGAAGGTGTCCAAAATTCCTGCAATAACTGCAAAAAGGAGGAGAATGGCTAGCGTACTAGACGCTGTTATGGAATCTTCAAAAGTACAAACCCCTGCTTCAGCGCCTGATAGAAGGGGTGAAATCTTAAAGAAATCTAGCGAAGCTGGTATGGCACTAGATACTGCCGAAGCTGGGCCATTAGCTCCTATCGAGGCATATGCTTTGTAAGCTATTCCTTTGACCTTGGAAGAAGAAAATGCACCCAAGAAAGTTCCTGCTCCTGAAGTACGTGTTGAAGATGTGGAATTTATCGTGCGACATGCTTCGGGGAAGGAGCTATCGAAAGAGCATATTGCCGAAGCTAAACAATACGCTAGGGATCTAAAGTACCTAGAGAGATCTTTGGTATTCAACGGCACTGATGAAGACGATTTTTTGTGTTGCCTTTCGGATAATAAGGATATATCTGTCTGTCAAGAGATGGCAGCCAATATAGGATATCCAAAGCATGAGCTCGGCCTGTCTGTAATGTTGAAGGATCAACTTGCAGACAACCTTGCTTATAACAGTCTGAAGGTGAGGATGTTTTAGCTTATAAACAAATTATTTTTTGTATCTTCTCTTATTATTGTGTGCTGATCCTTTATTTTTTGTAGGGCTTAATCCTAAGTAAGGCTTTAAGGGCACAAAAGAATGCGGAAGACAAAAGCTATCAAATAGCCCTTGGGAACCTTCGGTTAGAAGTTATTATGCTAAGGAATGAAGCCCTTGAAAAAGATAAAATACTGCTTTTCTTGGTGGATAGGCTGCAGAGCAACGAAGCAAAACTTAATGCACGATCCGAAGATCACAAAGCCGAAGTCGAAGACCTAAAGAAAAAGCTTGCCGAAATGAATGAAGATTTTGAAGTTGCAAAAGCAAAGCAAGAAATAAGTGAATGGACAAGTTCAAGATTGCAAAAGAATATGGAGGAGCTTCATGAATCCAAGGAGAGATGTTATGAAAAATCCTTGGATTGCACAAAGAAACTGAAAGACAGTTTTGCAAAGGTGGGTGCATACTCATTGGAGCAAAAATTTATTCGAGACGATCCCGAAGGAATAATTCAATGGATCGGCGAAGAAGCTGAAGCTTTTGAAGAAATACATAGCGACCATGGGGATTTTTGTGCCTTCGCCGCTACCCGAGGGGTTGCAGCAGTTTTGGAGAAAACTGGCTGTGAACATGTTAAGCTGCAGCCCAGGCAGAAGTCATCTTCTCCATAGACGATACAAAGGAACCTTCAGCCGAAGCTACTCTGATGGGTGGGAAATTTTATTCTGATGTTTGGATGAAGGGAGGCCACAAGATAGCGGATGAAGCAATAAAGAAAAATGAAAAAGAATCCCATGATGCTCGAGTAGAGGCAAAGGAAGTTGAAGAAGCTGCCGGACATGCATTGATTATAGGTACTATTTAATGCCCTTTTGCTTTGTTATTCGTTTATGGCTTCGTACCCTAATTATCATATACTTTGCTACAGCCGGCCTTTCGCCACCTTCAGAGCCATTCAATCCTAAGGCTTTGCCCATCATAAAAGAGGCTTTGGATGTGATGAAGGTCGCCAATACAATCGTTGATGAAGTTGTTGACATGCTACTGAATGAAGCTACCGAAAGAATACTAAAAGAAGACTAGATTCTTGTTAACTAGGAAATGTAACATTTATGTATGGGTCAAACATCAGATATTTGTATATATATGAATGTATTGAGTTTCTTTGCAATGTATGAAATTTGTGTACATACCAGTTTTGAGCCTTCGGCGAAAAAACACCTTCCCTTCTTTTCATGCTTCGCAAAGAATTAAAACTTCTTCTATGCCATAGCTGTTGTTCAATATCGCTGTTGACAAAGATTTCCTTGGTGTGTGATTGTTGTGTAAATTTATGTCTGCCAAAGGTATACTTCGTGCTTCAACACATTGTTTCTAATCCACATATCTTTGTAGGATCATTTGCCGTTTCCACAATTTTCTTGATGATGCAATATGATGTATGATGTAATGCTATGCAAAATGATGTTATGGTATGATGCAGCATGATGTTTATGCCGATAGCACACACCCACACAAGAACACACCCAGACTCTGCATTCCCTTAGGAACGACTTTGGAGTCTCTTCACCCTTTACTTAGGTGGTGTTTCAGCTTTGCATCCCCTTAGGAACGACTTTGGAGCTAAGCTCTACATCCCCGTAGGAACGACTTTGGAGCTTCTTCACCTCTGATTTAGGTGGTATTTTAGCTCTGCATCCCCTTAGGAACGACTTTGGAGCTTCTTCACCTTTTATTTAGGTGGTAACATAGCTCTGATTCCCTTAGGAACGACTTTGGAGCTTCAGAACTTACTCTGCGCTCTCTTAGGAACGACTTTGTAGCTTCGGAACCTACTCTACGCTCCCTTAGGAACGACTTTGTGGCTTCGGAATTTACTCTGCGCTCCCTTAGGAATGACCTCCACAATCGATGATGTAACCTAAGTATTATTATTACATCAAATTGGATATTAATTCTTCCTGAATTGTCTTTCTTGCAAGAAAATATAAAGGCAGAAAAATTTAAGATACATCAGATGAGGATATTCTTTAGTCACACCACTGTAGCCTCTTTAGTAAATGTGCTTTGATTCAGGCACAATTCTATTAACTATGCGAGCTTCGAACTCCTCCCGAAGGTCGCGTTGTTGCTGAGCATGGCATTGCCCTTCTGGCTATTGACTGTGACCCAAGACAGGTGCTAGAGGTGGTGGTGGTGGCAACTGAGCATAGGAAGCTTGAGAATGGCTTGTCGAAGCAACATAGGCCGTAGGCTATTAGTTGCCTACATACTCCGGGACATAAGGAGAATAGCATGAAGCAGTGTGGAGAACTTGCTTCGGCTGACTCTGCTATGCTTCAGCTTCAGCAATTTCTTTCTACTTCTGAATGGTAACATGGCTTGTCCTTGTTGTGTGGCCCTTGTCCTCGCCACAAAAAAGGCAGTACAACTTTTGGGGTTGATTGCCAAACCTTCCACCACTAAAACTTTTTCCTCCTCTACCTCTCAAAGCTGGTGGTCTGAAAGAAGTCTATTGCATGCTCGAAGTCTGAGAACTATGATGGCTATGTTGAGCATTGTTGGCCCTATCATCATTGGTATTGGAGTTGTGGATTGATCGGACATGCCTAGGGTGAAGTCTTCCTCCGAAGCCTCTGGTCATCTCAGAAAACCTGTAGGCCTCCTCCCTTCTTTGGCGAAAATCATTGTCAGCCCGGATGTACTCATCCATCTTCTGAAAAAGCTTCTCCAGAGTTTGTGGAGGCTTCCTGACAAAATATTGAGCTGTAGGTCTGGGCCGAAGCCCCTTGATCATGGCCTCAATGACAATTTCATTGGGCACTGTGGGCGCTTGTGCTCTTAAGCGCAAAAACCTTCGGACATACGCATGAAGGTATTCCTCATGGTCCTATGTACATTGAAACAAGGCTTGAGCTGTGACTGGCTTCGTCTGAAAGCCTTGGAAACTGGTGACCAGCATGTCCTTGAGCTTCTGCCACGACATAATTGTCCCTGGCCAGAGAGAAGAGTACCAAGTTTGGGCCACATTTCGGACTGCCATGACGAAGGACTTTGCCATGATGGTAGCATTACCCCCATACGAAGATATTGTTGCTTCGTAACTCATCAAGAATTGCTTTGGATCCGAGTGCCCATCATACATGGGTAACTGAGGTGGCTTGTAGGATTGTGGCCATGGGATATCCTGCAATTCTGCTGCTAGAGGAGAAGCATCATCAAAGGTAAAGCTACCGTGATGAAAGTCATCATACCATTCTTCTTCGTTGAATGAGCTCTCCTGACGAAGTTCCCTATGCTGAAGCCTTCGGTCATGGTCATCTTGGGTAAGGTGGCACATTTATTCAGCGGCTTCGTCGATCTTCTTCTGAAAGTCGGCCAGTCGGGCCATCTTCTCCTTTTTCCTTTGCACCTGCTGATGAATGACTTCTAGGTCCCTGATTTCCTAGTCTAGCTCCTCCTCTTGAAGTGTTGGGCTGGTAGCTTTCCCCTTATGGCTTCTGGCTTCTTGGAGAGAGATCGTCTCCTGGTTTGTGTCTAGTGGCTACAGTGCAGCCCCTGGCGCTGCTGTCTTCTTCGGTGGCATGACGAAGGTTGATGCTGTGCCTAAGGTTATGGAAGTGAGTACACCGGAGGTGGGCGTCAATGTTGGTCACTTGTTCTCAAATACTATAAATCAAGAACAAGCCAACACAATTGTTAATGGTTAAAGACCTTTGTCCCTCGAAGCATTATTTCCTTTTGGATATAATGATCTTCGGACGAAGGTCATGAAGGACATATCTTCATCATCTCAGCATATGAGTATAAATATAAATATAAATATAAACAAGAATGCGAAAGAACATTAAAGAATGAAAGACGATGATCAAATCCTCACAATTTATTTTTATTTATATTCACATATAAGAATTAAAATTAATGATATTTATAATACAATAGTACCTTCGGTTCACTAGAAGGTGGGAATGCAGAGGTGACGCGAGAGAGAGATTACAATCCAGCGTGAATAGTACGGTGTTACTGTTCATCTATTTATAGGCACGGGACGCAGCCCATTTAAGATTACATCCATGCCCCTAACATTTATCCTTAATTATAATGCAAGTTATCAAGGATGAAGTAGTCTTTTCTCCCTTAGGTCGGTTTCGTCCTTCATCCTTGCTATCATACCAAGCCAAATCTCCTTTAGCCATAGCTTTGACGTCCATCCATGTCACCTTCGGGTTGTATCTTCATATCACACACGCCTTTATCATGAGAGAACTTTCATCCCAAAGCCGAAGCCTCCTGTAATAGTCTATGTCATACTAAAAACATATGGTTAGTCACGTTTTTGAGGACCTTCGGAAGAGGAAGGCCCCCAACACCTTTAGTTGCTCCGATGTCGTCTTCAGTTCTAGCTCTCCGGTCGATTTTGTCCCAGCTTCGGCAGGATCAAAGCGACTTAGCTTAGATACGGAAGAAGACCCCTCAATAGGCCTCGACACTTCGGTTGTTTCAATACGCTTGGGGCGGTGTGTTAAAACCTTAACTTTTTTCGGCTTCGGCGTGCTATAAATCGCCGAAGCAACAATTTTCCTTTTCATTCCTTGCTTCCATGAAGGATAACAGTAATCTAGGTATACAAACCTATGGGGGACAGATATCCCCCAGGTCCACTAGAAGGCTAGAAGGCCTTGCGAAAGACTCTGGGCCCATTATTTCGCAAGGCCACCTCTTCGTGGGCCAGGGGAGGAATCACTGGCAGAATGGATCAACACAAGATTGGATCAACTCGAGCCCATACGACTCACTGAATTTAATCGTTATCCGCAGCATTGATCCGATTCTCCCGCGCAGCGCCCTCAGACGTTGGAACTAAACGAGGATAAGTCAGAAGAATAATAGGGAGATAAGTTCAGTCAGTTCACTATTACCTAGGAGCACATAGTTATCATACCCGCATGTAACGCTCCACGGTCGAGTATATAAGGCCTAGGGGGCACCCCATCAAAAGACAGGTCACTCATTAGCCATCTACTAAATTCTCTAGCATCCTTCATACTAGAGAACTTCCCTGTAACCCACCACATAAAGAGCTACACCAGGAAGTAGGGTATTACGCCTCTCTAAGTGGCCCGAACTTGTATAAAATTATCTATCGTCTCTCGTGCGCCTTGCACGAACCATCGAGCTACAGTCGGTTACACCGTCCTACCCAAAAGCACCTCGAGGGGTAACCCTAGGTGTGCGGTCGGGTCCCAAACACCGACAGCTGGCGCGCCAGGTAGGGGGTGTGTCACTAATCCAAGCTAGCTCAATGGCCATCACTTTTCAGCACAAGATCGCTCTCCGCCCTGGATCCGTGTTCTACTTCGGAACCATCTCATCCATAGCAGACGAAGATGGGACTCTACATCGTATAGCGGATCCGCCGGAGAAAAAGCCTTCCTTGAAAATCTCCGAGAAAGCCGGAACGAAGCAGGAAATAGCGCAACCTCCAGCGCTCCGGGCGAAGACTACCTCTTTCAAGCCAGGAGCAGAGAATTCGTTCACCCGAAGAAACCCGTTGTCCACCTCATCCACGGAAAAATGAACATGGATTACAAGGAAAAAAGAAACAAACGAGATAAAGGCCTGTCAAGCTGCCCTTCTGGCGCCTCCGCCCTCAAAGGAGAACAAAAAGAAGCTTGTTGTCACGACAACTCCATTATACCCCGACATCCTCTTCATCGGGGGGAGAGTGGAATCGTCCCCCATCTCCGACGACGAACCAACCGTGCCTGGGGAAGAACCTCCTAGCGGGAAGCTCGCCGACGAAGGAACCGACGCCGTAATGCCTGGCGACATCATGAAGCCGGAGAACGAGACCCGGCGCAGCCTGTATCAAGAGATGAGATCTCGAAGGTGGGAGAAACTCTAGATGAACGAGTCTTCAGGGAAAGAAGGAACTCCCGCCGACGTGATCATCGGCAAGCTCAAGAGCAAGCCGAGCAGGAGGCGAGACAGCGTCGAGAGAACCCTCTCTTCGGACGAAACCTGAACCCCGACTTCGCCCGAGCCATGAACACACCGAGCGAGGTTGGTGGAGTGTTGGCCCGGATAGTCGATGGCCTCCCCCGGACTCTAGACGCCGAGGGCTATCGGCGACTGCTCACTCAGGCAGCTAATCATCTTCTGCCTCTTGCTCATCCTCCAAGCGATCTATGACACACCATCAATAGTCGACGGGACGTGCGGAGCTCCATCAATGCTTCGCGCGAACGACGACACGAGAACGAGATCCGGCACCGAGAGGAGTATGATCAGGATCACGACATCCCTGCACAAAGTTAGGCCACCAGGGTTGAGTCGGCAACGACTTCAACTGGCGGCACAACCCAGGGACGGTCGAGGCAACACATCGGTAACTCCCCACCCCAGGACCGACACCACAATCGTCGACAGGAGGACACATGTGGAGTATCAACGCTCACTCCACGTCTCAGGGCCATTCAATGGCCCCTAACTTCAAAGTCTCCAACGTCGACAAGTACGAGCCTAAGCAGGACCCAGGAGGCTGGCTAGTTGTCTATACCACCGCTGCCCGGGCCGCTGGGCAACTGAAGATGTGATGACTGCATACTTGCCCATCGTCCTCGGGCAAGATACGCTGCAATGGCTATGACACCTACCCCGACATTGCATCCTCGATTGGAGCGACTTTAGTCGGTGTTTTATCGCCAACTTCCAATCTCTCTCCGACAAGCCGGCGCAGCCATGGGACCTCAAATCCATTAGGCGCTGAGGGGATGAGACTCTTCGGTCGTACCTCAAAAGATTTCAGACCATGAGAAATTGTATTCCTGAAGTTGCGAAAGCAGCAGTGATCGAGGACTTCTACCGAGGATCTAATGACTCGGCCTTCGTCCGAGCCATACTACAAAAAGCGCCGACCACTTCCGAACAGCTGTTCAGGGAGGCGGTCCTCTACATCACCGCAGATGAACGTGCCCAGGAGCTCATCGGAGGAATGAAACTCGCTCCGTCTGCACCATGGCGCGACACGAACCAGCAAACCGACAAGCACTGGGAGAAGAGGCCCCACGAAGAAGTCCATACTACTGGACCACCCATCTCTCATGCCCGAGGGGCACCCTACGGAGGCGAACGAACATTGGACGAGATCCACGACGCCTAGTGCCCATACCACAAGGATATGCATCATACTCTTTGGAACTACAGAGATTTCAAGCACTCCGTCGGGAATGGATGACCCTTCCAACCTCTACCATCTCCCCCACCACGAGGAGGACCCGGAGAACCTCGACAACCTCAGCAGCAGGAAGGGGGAGGAGGCAAAGCGTTCCCATGCGTCGATGGAGAAGTCAACGTCATCTTCGGCGGACACGGGTCGCAAGAGAACAAGAGGCAGCAGAAGCTCAACGATCGCTAGATACTGGTTGCGACCACCACTGCTCCCGCCCCGTATCGATGGTCCAAACACCCTATCACCTTCACTCAAGCAGATCAATGGCTCAACTTCGATCATCCGGGCAAGTACCTGCTCGTCGTCGATCCGGTGATCTGAGAGAGCAGGGTGAAAAAGGTGTTGGTGGATGGGGGAAGCAGCATCAACGTCACCTTCCCTCAGACACTCTTAGGCTTAGGAGTCACACTCAAAGAGCTCCACGAGTCAGACACTCCTTTCTTCGGCATTGTGCCGACTGAAGAAGAATACCCACTCGGACACATCTATATGTTGGTTACCTTCGGAACTCCGGAAAACTACAGAACCGAGTTCCTGAGGTTCGAGGTAGCAAGTTTCGACTGCGGATACAATGCCATCATCGGTAGGCCAGGATTAGTGAAATTCATGGTAATTCCACACTATTCATACATGATATTGAAGATGCCGGAACCACAAGGAATCATCACCGTGCGCGCTGACTTCCAAGGCGCCACGAAATGCTTCCGAGTGGCCATTCAGGCGGCCCTCACCACCAAACAACCGACGACTTCCTCCGTGCACGCAAACTCAAAGCTTGAGGAAGACCTCACGATACCTGCGAATGAAGCTCAAGTTGTGACCTCTATGCGGCTGACTGAGGAAACAAAGAGAATCAACCTCGGGTTCGCTGATGAACGCAAGACTGCCATCATCAGCTCCAGCCTGGATGACAAATAGGAAGGCGTGCTCATCCAGTTTCTGCAAGATAACCGAGACGTATTCGCATGGCAGCCTACGGATATGCCAGGAGTCCCGAGAGAACTAGCCGAGCACAAACTGAAGGTCTAACCCTAGGCGAGGCCGATTCGACAAAAGTTGCGTCGTTTCACGCCCGACAAGAGAGAAGCTATTCGTGCCCAGCTAGCTCGATTAGTCGCAGCAGGATTCATTAGAGAAGTGCTGCATCCTGAGTGGTTAGCAAATCCTATTCTTGTACTCAAAAAGAATAAAGTGGATTGGCGCATGTGCGTTGACTATACGGATCTCAACAAACACTGTCCGAAGGATCCCTTTGGGCTTCCTAGAATCGACCAGGTGGTGGACTCGACCACTGGATGCTCTATGCTGTCATTCCTGGACTGCTACTCTGGATACCATCAAATCAGCCTGGCAAAAGAAGATGAGGAAAAAATTGCATTCATTACCCCGTTTGGAGCTTTCTGCTATACCTCCATGCCGTTTGGCCTCAAAAACGCTGGAGCGACTTACCAGAGAGCTATTCTAACATGCTTAGCCGATCACTGGGGCAAGCGGGTAGAAGCTTATGTTGATGATGTGGTAATTAAGACAGAAAATTTCATTAAGGATCTGCAGCTGGTCTTCAACAGCCTAAGGCGGTACCGGTGGAAGCTCAATCCAGAAAAATGTGTCTTTGGAGTGCCAGCAGGGAAGTTGCTCAGATTCATTGTCAGCCACCGAGGAATTGAAGCTAACTCGAAGAAAATCGAGGCTATCATGAGGATGGAAGCACCACGATCACAAAAGAAAGTGCAAAGGCTTACTGGATGCATGGCAGCTTTAAGCAGGTTCATATCAAGGTTGGGAGAAAAAGGCCTACCATTCTACAAATTGCTCAAGAAGGTGGACAAGTTCCAGTGGACCTCAGAAGCTCAGGAAGCTCTTAACGCACTGAAGAAATTCTTGACCACACCGCCAGTGCTAAAGCCGCCACGTCGAGCCATGCCAAGCCAGCTGGCAGAAGATCTGTTGTTGTACATCTCCTGCACGACTCACGTGGTGAGCACCGCGTTAGTAGTTGAGCGGGCAGAGGAAGGACACGCATATCCAATATAGCATCCCATCTATTTCATTAGTGAAGTTCTGGGACCCTCTAAAAAGAAGTATCCTCATGTTCAAAAACTATTGTATGCAGTACTTCTAACTGCTCGCAAGCTCCGTCACTACTTTGACGACCACAAAGTCATAGTAGTCACCGGGTTTCCAATAGGGGATATTCTCCACAACAAAGAAGCCATTGGAAGAATAGCCAAGTGGGCCTGCGAGCTAGGAGCTCACGACATTGAGTTTCGACCTCGCACTCAAATAAAGACTCAAGCGCTAGTTGACTTCGTATTGGAGTGGACCGAGCAACAAGTACCAGATAACCTGGAGGCTGTAGAAGTATGGTGGATGTACTTCGATGGCTCGCTGAAACTGCAGGGAGCAGGCGCGGGGATCCTCTTCATTGCCCCTGGAGGTGAACAACTCAAATATGCTCTTCAGTTGTTATTCTCAGCATCTAATAATGCAGCAGAATATGAAGCTCTGATCCACGGATTAAACATTGCCATATCACTGGGCATTAAGAGGTTGATGGTATACAGAGATTCACTAGTGTTCATAAGTTAGATAAATAAAGAATGGGATTGCTTGAATGATTCTATGGGCAAGTACTGTACAGCCGTCCGAAAACTGGAAGACAAATTTGAAGGGCTGGAATTTCATCATGTGGAAAGAGATTGCAAGGCAGCAGCAAACGCATTGTCGAAACTAGGATCCAGTCGAACTCAGGTCCCACCTGGAGTTTTCGTCCAGGAGGTGCCACGCCCGAGCATTTCCTCAGATCAGGCAGAAGAGTGCAATGCTTTGAGCTAGCCAGAGTCAGACTCTAATGACTGGAGGGAGCCTATCATCAGGTATATAAAGAATGAAGAGGAACCGGATGATAAAGCCGCAGCGGAATGCCTCGCAAGGCAGTCAGCCCACTACACCCTCATAGGGGACACACTGTACAGAAGGGGTGCAACAGGAGTCCTCATGAAGTGCATTCCTTCGATTATCCAGAAGCAACTGCTAGATGAGATTCACGTCTGATAGTGCGGGATACACGCAGCATGCAGAACTCTGGTTGAGAAGGTCTTCAGGTCTGGTTTCTACTGGCCGACGACGAAGAGTGGTGCAGCCGAGTTAGTCCAGAGATGTGAAGCTTGCCAATTCTTATCAAAGCAACAACATTTACCAGCACAGCAACTGCAGACCATACCCGTAACATGGCCATTTGCATGCTGGGGACTGGACATGATTGGACCCTTCAAGAAAGTTCAGGGAGGCTAAACTCACGTGTTGGTCGCCATTGACAAATTCACCAAATGGATAGAATACAAACCCATTGCTTCTCTAACTTCAGCCAAGGCAGTGGAATTCATACAAGATATAATATTCAGGTTTGGGATACCGAATAGCATCATAACCGACCTGGGATCTAATTTCACTAGCTCTGAATTCTTTGATTTCTGCAAACAAAGGAGCATCCAGACCAAATATGCGTCAGTAGCACATCCAAGAGCCAATGGTCAGGTGGAAAGGTCTAATGGAATGATACTAGAAGTACTCAGGAAGAAAGTCTTCGACAAGAATGAAAAGTTTGCAGGGAAGTGGATCAAAGAATTACCTTATGTGGTTTGGAGCCTAAGAACTCAACCCAGTCGAGCTCTGCATGGAAACACCCCCTTCTTCATGGTCTATGGTTCGGAGACAGTGCTACCTGCCGACCTCAGGTTTGGGGCACCAAGGCTGGTCTTCGAAAACATAGCAGAAGCAGAAGCTACCAGGCTAGAACATATTGATGTACTGGAAGAAGAGCGATTGAATACAGTAATTCAGTCAGCTAGATACCAGCAGACCCTGAGGCGCTATCATGATAAGACTATATGACATTGATCCTTCATAGTGGGAGACTTGGTCCTTGTCGAATTCTAACGGGAGAAGGACGACACAAATTATCGCCGCTATGGGAAGGGCCATTCATGGTGTCGAAGGTCACTCGGTCAGGATCATATCGGCTTACTCAAATGGATGGCATGGAAGTAGGGAGTTCATGGAATATAGAGCACCTCAGGAAGTTTTACCCTTAGCAAGAACTACCGGAGCAACGTTGTATTTTGTAATTGGAAAATACGTCATCAATAAAAGATTTCACTCTCAAAAGCATTCAAACTATTGGTTATCCATCGACTTCGACTTGGTTAAACTTGGAATCAAAACACTTACTCAACCTAGGGTGACCACTATACCCTACTAACGAAGCAACCGGCTTAAGTAGGCAATGACTTAAGACGGTGCAACATGCTTGCGCTTACTCGACTTAGGGTGACCACTATATCCTACTAACGGAGCAATCAGCTTAAATCAGCAATGACTTAATACGGTGCAACATGCTCGCGCTTACTCAACTTAGGGTGACCACTATACCCTACTAACGGAGCAATTGGCTTAAGTCGGCAATGACTTAAGACCGTGCAACATGCTCACGCTTACTCGACTTAGGGTGACCACTATACCCTACTAACGGAGCAATCAACTTAAGTTGGCAATGACTTAAGACGGTGCAACATGCTCGCGCTTACTCGACTTAGGGTGACCACTATACCCTACTAACGGAGCAATCGGCTTAAGTCGGCAATGACTTAAGACGGTGCAACATGCTCGCGCTTACTCCACTTAGGGTGACCACTATACCCTACTAACAGAGCAATCGACTTAAGTCGGCAATGACTTAAGACGGTGCAACATGCTCACAACTACTCATCATAGAGCGATCTCTATGCCTTACCAGCTGATCAATTGGTGTAAATTAGGAAAAGATTCCAAAACTAGCACGCTGCACCTACTTCTGCAATTGTTCATGATGACTGTTGAATTCTAACAACGGAAACAAAATGTTGTAGCTTTCAGCGCCAAGAACACATTCTAATATCCTACCGAGTATTCGAGCGCACTGATCATGCACACATATAGTTCACAAATGCATTCAGTATCTTCTAAACATGTCACTATGTCAAAACATCTCTATTTGGCAATGTCTTTCCCAGGAGCAATCGAGGAGGAAGGGTGACTCGAAGCATCAGGCATATCCTTGACATCCGCAACAATGTCATCAGGAACAACTACATTGGGCCTTCTCATCAGGATTCACCCCATGTGAATGGCTTTGTCCATAGCCTTGTCACACTGGGCTTTCAGAGCGGCGCAATTGTCCTCTGCAACTTTGGTAGCCAGTCGAGTGGCCTCTAGCTCCTAGGCGACTGATCTCTTGGAGGCACGCATATCTTTGATGATGGAGTCCTTGCTTGACACCAACTGCCTAAGCCACAGGATCTCATCCTGGGATACTTGCAGTTCACGACGATGATGATCCAGATTTGTCATGGTAAAGCGGTGGCTCCTTTCTAAGATGGTTAGGGAATTGCTGGCATCACGATACAACCTATCCAGATTATCGCGAGAAGCTGCAAGTGCTTGTTTCTCCTCCTACAAACAAGAATCAACTCTCAAGCATCCAGTAAGCAATAAAAGCATGGCAGATCCAATTAAGTGAGCTTACCTCGTTAACCGCCCTTTCAGAGTCAAGCTGAGCATTAAGAGAAGAATTCAAAGAATGCGCGTCGTCTAAAGAAGCAGAAACTCGAGCCAGGTCGATCTGACCTTGGGAATACTTCTCCTCAAGCTTGGAGTACCGTAGGGTTGAGTCAGCTTGATGTTGAAGATGTTTCTCCTCAAGCTCAGAGTACCGTCGGGCCATATCTGACAAAAAGCAGTCGAAGAAGGATACACGGTTAAAAACAACTTAATTAATCAGCCAAGGAAGAAACAAAGGTACCAACCAGCATTCGACGCTTTCAAATCAGCTATCTGTTTCTAAAGCAGCAACGGATTCCACTGCGTCAGAGACAGAACTCCTTCTGGGATAGTGGCACCATGCGATCTCAATTGAGCAGACATCCCGTCAACCAAAGCCCATCATTAAAAACAAATGAATACAAAGAAAATGATTTACCAGGAGGAACGACAGAACAAAAAGAGCTAAGTTACCTGAAGATTAGAAAAGAATGAGGGCAATTCCAAGTCATGAGAAGTTGTGTTGTAGCTCGACGAAGGAAGATCAACTGGAACAATCTGAAGAGCATTGTTGGCGGTCGATTCAACTCCACTAGCAGATATTAGAATTCTGGCATTCGGCTCGCTGACCTCCAAGGCGACTCCCTCACTCGAAGCTAAAGAAGCATGCATCGCTATCACTCCGTCAGGTCATGGTGGAGACGACCCGATGTGGACGTCCATGGAGGTGTGGGAAGGAGAACTCGCTCAGACACCCTCGGGGGCTGGGTTGCAGCTCGCACTACCCATCGGAGCCGGATCACTACCGGCAACATCCTCGGGGGCTGGGTTGCAGCTTGCGTTACCCACCAGAGCCGGATCATTACCAGCGACAACCTCGGGGGCTAGGTAACCGCCAGCACCACCCTTGGGGGCTGGGTTTTCTGCAACAACCACCTCTGAGGCTGAAGGATCCTCAGTCACCTCCATGGGAGTCAGGCAATCCTGACCAACTTCTTAACACCGAAGACTGCCTTCCAAAGTCGACGATGCGCGAGATACTGCCCGGGATACCTCTAATCCCACATCTGGAATGTCAGAGCAAACATCCATCATATCACCAATAGTTGGTTCCAATAGCATAACTTCAGGAATGACATCCTCAAGGGCCTGATCAAAATCTGTTATGGATAATTCTTGAAGGCTAACAAGAGCAGACAGAGCTGGAGAAGGAATATCACTATCCCCCTACTACCTCTATAATGCCGGCTATTCTTACGAATAAGCGGAACTTCTTCTTCCCCTTCTTCGTCCTCGTCAAAAATACGGACAAAAGATGGTGCACGATCACAACCATTGGGGTCAGTTTCAATAGGATCACACCCATTGGGTTCAGCCTCAACAAGGTTACACCATTGGGGTCAGCTTCAACAGGATCACACCCATTGGGGTCAGCTGATGCACAGATACACTCGTTGGGGTTAGTTGGTGCACGGTCACACCCATTGGGGTCAGCTTCAACAGGTACACCACCATTGGAATCAACTTTAGTAAAGACCTCTGCTGGTACTTCTTCACAAACAGGAGCAGAAGGGCCAGCATCCTGGTCCAAAAATGACAGTAGCTGAAGCCATCTCTCTTTCTTCTTCTTCTCCTCAACAGGCGTAGTTGGGTGGCTAACCTGGCGAGGACGCTTTGGGCGAGTACCCTTAGGCTTTCGGGTGTCCACTATCTTGTCAAGCTCTGGTATAACCGTAACGGCCATTGTTTTAGCAGGGGCCGAGTCAGAAGATTCTCCAGCCAACATATCGAGCACAACATCTATTTCTGCATCATCTAGACTCGCTGGCATCTCAAAATGAACTTGCCTCTCATCATTGGGAAGATGACAAAGAGAAGCAACTAGGACCTCAATATCTTCAGGAGAGGGTCGCACTCTAA
Organism: Zea luxurians; assembly: GCA_029449295.1. Taxonomy (NCBI): domain Eukaryota; kingdom Viridiplantae; phylum Streptophyta; class Magnoliopsida; order Poales; family Poaceae; genus Zea; species Zea luxurians. Next base: position 4,218,103 of record JAOPSE010000045.1, on the reverse strand, counting down.
GACCCAGACCACTATCACCAGCAGGAGGATTGGACACGAAATTGAAAAAGGACTTAGGCGGTGGCAGATTCCAAGCAGAGTAGGCAACAGGAGCACCAACATTTGATACTTTGCCTCTCAAGATCATGTCTAGTCGGCTCACCAGATCCGCAGCAGGAATTCTCCTATTGGTAACCCGAGTCGAGTTGGTAACACCACGGTACAAGTAAGCTGGGTATGCTTTGTCCTTCAAGGGCTGAATATTCTTAAAAACAAAGTCAGCAACCACAACCTCGGTGGTTAGACCTCTCTCCTTCAGCAGACAGATTTCAGCAAGAAGAACCCTAGCTTCTGTTACTTCCAAGGCAGTAGGAGACTCAATCCAACTCGGAGTGCGCACATTTGGCTGTCTCCCCGACCGAGGGGGGAGGGACTTGCCGTGGTTTTCCACAATAAACCACTCAAGGCACCAACCTTTAATGCTGTCCTTGAGAGGAATGTCAAGGTATTCTATTTTCCTCCCGTGATGCATCTCCAGACTCGCACCACCCACGAGCTGGTGCTGCCCCCAGCCATCCCATGTCGACAGTGATACAAATACTTCCATAACCGAAGTGGGGAAGAATTCCGAGGTAGGCCTCACACAGATGTACAAAGATAGAAATTTGCAAGATGGAATTGGGATTCAGATGAGTCAAGTTTAGATTGTAAAAGTCAAGGAGACCACGGAAGAAGGGAGAAATAGGAAGAGCAAGGCCACGGATAAGAAAAGGAACGTAGACAATGGACTCGTGGGTATCTTCTGTGGGAACAGTGACCCCACGGCAAATCCGCTAAGAACAAAGCTCCTTCGGAGGAAGAACTCCAACATCGACAAGGCGGAGGAGATCTGATTCTGAGACAACAGACATATGGTTACCTACGAACGGCAACTGGCTATTGGGGTTGAGGGGAGGAATGACCACCGCAGCAGAATTCTGGTTCTTCCGCTTGGGCGCCATCGCAATCTCATCGGTGGATTGAACAGACGCAAAATTAGAGGGAAACAGAGGAATGGCTTGAGGCAGAAATGTGAAGTTAGGGCTCAGAACGCAGAGGCGTGCGGCGACGTGATATAAATGGGGTTTTCCCCGGGTTGGACACCGTTTCTAAAAAGTACTAAGTCATCACTCGGGAAAACAAGATTTCCGACATAACTCGGTTGTTATCTCTAAAACACTGACGTCGTCAAGCACCACTTGGCTGTCACCTCTAAAATACCGACGTGACCTAGCATAACTCGGCTGTTACCTCTAAAACACTGACTGGCCCAGCATAACTCGGCTGTTACCTCTAGAACGCCGACGTTGCCCAGAGTGACTCGGCTGTTACTTCTAAGACACCGACGTTGTCAAGCACCACTCGGCTGTTACCTCTAAAACACTGGCGTGGCCTAGCGTAACTCGGCTGTTACCTCTAAGACACCGACGTGATCTAGCATAACTCGGCTGTTACCTCTAAAACGCCGACGTGGTCTAGAGCAACTCGGTAGTTACTTCTAAAAGACGCCAGCAATGCCTGCCATAACTCAGCCGTTTTTTCTATGTAAATGCCGGCAGAACCAAATACGACTCAGCAATTACCAGTCGTTACTCGGGCGTTATCTCTAAGAGCAACGACAGCACTAGGCATGAAGACAAACTATCGATTGACTAGAAGAACGATGAAAAAGCAAAAAGATGCTCAGAACAAACTGAAATTTTCTTCAATATATAAAGGAGAGAAGTTCTTCCACAAACTTGAAGACCAACTCATTATGAGCCATCCTTCTTTCCCTTTTTCGCTACATTACACTACTACATCACTACACTACTTACACTACACTATACTACTAACTACTACTACATTATTCCACTACTACTAATACTACTTCTACTACTAGTTATCTATACTAATATTTAAGCCAGTGGCGCTTTGCCACTGGCCTTGCTGCTGCTGGTGTCACCCTTGCCGATGCCGCCATCACCCTTGTCGCCGTCGCCGTCGCCCTTGCCATCACCATCGCCATCACCACCGTCGTCGCCTCCATCGCCGTTGTCGCCCTCGTCGTCGCCGTCACCGCTACTCTCCTCCTCGGACGAGTCGGAGGAGTTCTCCTCGTCGGAGGAGATCTCTGACTCATCCGAGCCCTCGAGCCCGGAGTGCTCGACGTCCCAGATGTACGTCCACACCTCGGCAGCGATCCCCTAGGAATCGTCCGAATCATCGGACGACACCGAGGGAGAGGCGTAGACCGGCTACCCCTCGGACTCGGAGGAAAACTCCTCCACCGAGCACTCGGAGTCACCGAAGTCCTCTGAGGGGGGACTTGGCTTGCGCTTCCGCTTGTCACCGGAGTGGTGCGATGAACTTCCGCCTTTCTTGTTCTTGCCCATGGTGGATTGGAAGAGAAGAGAAAAGTGGAAGAATAAGCAACAAATGTCCAGGAGATGTGTGAAGACACCAGCAAAGCAGGCAGTCTATTTATAGAGGTGGGAGGCAACCGCTCATCTCCTACCACGGTCACTGAACAGTCGCAAGTATTCAATAAGCCATTCAAATTGTCTGAAAACAAGTCAGGCGGCAGATGCTGTTTCACGTAACATGGCACCATTAGGACTGAGGTCAACTGCTTGGATGATATGATTACACCCCGCGGTCATGTCAAGTTACTACTTAAGGGCAGTTTGCTAAACGCTCAGCGCACCAAGCCGTCCCTTGGCTACACCCATTGGGGAGGGGATGTCCAGGAATTTTCAATAGATTTTCCCAAGAAGTCACATCCATACAGTATACGCAATGAATGTATCAAGACAGAAGAAAGATATCGATAGAGATCGGAGGAAAGCCAAAAATAGCTACTGAAGTACAAGTCTAATCAATAGAAGCATTGAAGCACGAAGCGAAATGTAGACCAGCCAAGAGCCATCTGCCGGACGTCCAATCTGTCGCCAATCAAATAAATTTCAAACCTAATAGGACACGGGTAGATCCTGTTGCTGATCTCTAAAGCAGGAATTAAAGACAACAGGATGATCTCTAAAAGCATAAGCTGATGATATAATGCCGAATTCTAAGGCATGAGATGAAGACCTTTGAGTGGATTATTTTCAGCAATCCACTCAAAGCTCGGGGGCTACACCCATTGGGTGCACCGGAGGTGCACCCAATGAATTCTCAACCTCGATGGCAGAATGCTAATCTCTAGAGCATGCAACGATGATGAAATGCTGATTTCTAAAGCATGGGACGAAGATAAACCAGTGACTTCTAAAAAGCATGAGATGAAGACCTTTGAGTGGATTATTTTCAGTAATCCACTCAAAGCTCGAGGGCTACACCCAGGTGCACCCAATGAATCCTCAACCCCTAAGGACAAGATGCTGATCTCTAAATCATAAGCTGGTAACCGAGCAATAATTTTTGAAAAACACAGTGAAGACCATTGAAAGAGTCGAAGAAGATAACAGAAGTTTGTTTTTACTGGATTGATCAGAGTTCAGAAGCAACGACTTGACAGGTGCACTGTCAGAGCATCCGCAATCTAAAATAAAAACTGCAAGCTGGACCTAGAATCTTTGCGCCGATTGTTTCAAAATCAACTCAAAGATTGGGGGCTTGTGGGGGATAGATATCCCCCGGGTCCACTAGAAGGCTAGAAGGCATCGCGAAAGACTCTAGGCCCATTATTTTGCAAGGCCACCTCTTCGTGGGCCAGGGGAGGAATCACTAGCCGAATGGATCGACACAAGATTGGATCAACTCGAGCCCATACGGCTCAATGAATTTAAACGTTATCCGCAACATTGATCTGATTCTCCCGCGCAGCGCCCTCAGACGTCGGAACTAAACGAGGATAAGTCGGAAGAATAATAGGGAGATAAGTTCAGTCGGTTCACTATTACTTAGGAGCACATAGTTATCATACCTGCATGTAACGCTCCACGGTCGAGTATATAAGGCCTAGGGGGCACCCCATCAAAAGACAGGTCACTCATTAGCCATCTACTAAATTCTCTAGCATCCTTCATACTAGAGAACTTCCCTGTAACCCACCACATAAAGAGCTACACCAGGAAGTAGGGTATTACGCCACTCTAAGCGGCCCGAACCTGTATAAAATTATCTATCGTCTCTCGTGCACCTCGCACGAACCATCAAGCTACAGTCGGTAACACCGTCCTACCCAAAAGCACCTCGAGGGGTAACCCCGGGTGCGCGGTCGGGTCCCAAACACCAACAAAACTCGATGACACCAAAAACTCTATTCAGTCTCTTTTTGTCTCGACCCCTGAAGGCTGTTGTCATAGCATCATCTTCAGCCCTCGACTAAGCAATAAGCAATTCATCAAGAGTTGCTTCGATGGCATCCAACCAGTCATTATTCGGCTCATCGAATTGGCTCCTGTACTTGAATGTGTATCTTAGATAGACCAAACCACCTTCGCTAGACCCTGTGACACCCCAGGTGTCTATTTCGTGTTATGATGGGAGATTTGTCCTAATCTCGGACGCTCAGTGAAAATTTCTATCTTCTTATCACATTTATCTCCTTTCATCAAGTTAATCGTAAATACTTCACCGAATTTGGAGCTATTCGATCTGGACGAATGCCGAATTTGGAGCCTGTTAAAACTTTTATTTCTTGGAGCGAATGCAAACTCGAAAATCATTCTGGAATTATAAATCTCATCTGAAGCTCATTTAATCAGACTCTCGACGACTGTTATTTGATCTGAGCCCGAGTCTAATTCCTCGAACCTCGATCGATGTTCGACTATTTTAATCCGAGTCCGTACTCTCAACCGGAATACTCAATATGTCGTCCTCTAATCAATTTTATCCGACTCGGCCAAATATCTCATGTCCGAACCGAATTCAAATCCCCGTATTGACAACGATTTTAAAATGCCACGATTCACCTTCTCAGACTAAAAATCCGAAAGCCAGTCGTATCCCGAGACAATTTACATTCAAATCACACGTAGGAAATTATTTTTGAGCAAAATCAAATTGGACTCTCGGTAGAGTTAATTGCTCAATCGTCCGTTCGTCGAAACTCTAATTTGCTCTGTTCTCCGTAGAAACGAAATCCGCAGGAGCATTTTTATTCCGGAAAATATTTAGCGCAGCCCGCTTTCGTGTTTTGGGCCAGCCCATCCTAGCCCACTTGGAACCCTAACCCTAGGACTCCTCTTTAAATAGAAGTGCCTCCCTTGCAAATTGGAAAAATTGCATCTACCCCCCTAGCCGCCACTCTCTCTTCTCCCCTTTCTTTTTCTCTCACGTACAACTTTCTTCTTTCTCTATTCTTGGCGCAGCAGACTTCCTCCCTGCCCATGGCGGCCTCCCTTCCTCTCCTCGGCTCCAATGGTGTAGGCGAGCAGCAGTTCCTCCTCTCCTCCATGGGCACGCACCCCTCCTTCCCTTCTTCTTCCTTAAGCCAGCAAGCCGACTTCCCCTCTCTGCCCGCAGGGCTGCTTGCCGGAGTGCGGTATGGCCGGAACCTCTACCCCCTGTGCTCGGCGCCCCTCCCTACGAGCTCTCTGTTCTCCTTGGCCGCGGCCTTCTCTGCTCGTGCGCGGGGTTGCCGGAAGGAGCCCTGCCATGGTCGGACCAGCCCTAGCTCGAGCAGTGAGCTCGCCATCGCCCATGGCCGAGCCCCATTCCTCCATGGCCGCCTAGCTTCCTGTCCAGGGCGCCCAGAAATTCCAGCAGCGAGCTCCTCCCTTGCATTGCTGTCGGACGTCGCTTCTACTACCTCGCTCCCTCATCGCGCAGCGAGCTCCACCGCTGACCTGCGTAGCAAGCTGCGCGCTGCAGCAGCACCGTTCTTCGCCTTGCGTCGTCGTCGAGCTTCGCCACTCTCCTCCCCATGAGCAGTAGCCCTCGCCCACTCTACCCTCCCCCAAAACAGCAAGCCCACAGCAGCCCCGGATTCCCTCTGTGTCGCTTGCATCGAATCGATCTGCGCAGTCCCGATGCATGTTGTCAAACTCCGCCACCGTCAATGCTTCGCCTCGCGCTTGCGTGCTCGATAGATCGCAGCAGCGAGCCACGTCCTTCACTTCGTTCGGTCTCCCGTGCGTGACGACGCGTTCGTCTTCACGCCACATGTGCAGCAACCACGACCAAGGTTTGATATGGTGAGCCGATATGTTATTTTGTTGTTGGATTGAATATATATGTGGCTGCAATAGTTCTCTTGTGCGTCGTAGAGATTGGTCACGGATGTATTAATTGTTTGCTAAAGCACTTCGTCGTAAAGTAGTGTGTTCGTTGTGGTAAATTAAATAAAGCGTAAAACATGCTTAGTGATTTCCATAGTCGGCTAATGAGTTAGTCTATATTAAATATATTTTATGCATTCATCGTGGTGTTGGTTGGATGTGATAAGTAGATTGGAAGTGTGGGTTTGCCTGAGCTCGGTGTTGTCAAACGTGTATGCCGAGATGCGTAGTAGTAGTGATTGCGTTAAGTTGAACCGAAGTGTCTCGAGTGCAGGCCACAATATAGTCGTATGAGTGACATGGCAAAAATAGAGTGTGCTCGACATGAATGTTTGGTCATTATAGGTAGAAATTGTCTTGGCTTAATTAGAGAGGTGATGGCATGCCGTAAGTAGTCATCGCTTCCTCTATAATTATGTCGAGTCTATACGCGTTAGGCGTTCCTTAAATTGTGCTTCACAAATAAGTGTATGATTGTGTTATGACTTGAATAGATGTCTTCGAGTGAACTAATAGGTTCCTAAGGCAATTATGTGTAAGGTGTTTATAGTGACGCTTTATTCCGAAAGGTGTTAAGTCTGCGCATAAATAAGAGATAAGTGTATTTTGTGTAGTGTGGATTGATTTTGAGTGCATGGTCGCAAGAAACGAATTAGTGCGCATATAGGCGATGAATGAGTGTGATGAAATTGTGACATGCCTTCGTAGTCATCATGTTGTCTGTTGGTGACCTAACTGAAGGTCGTAGAGAAGGGTCGATTACCTGTGTGTTATTATTGTCACCTTGTGGTTCTGTATGAATTGCAATGTGAAGTAGTAGGCCTGTATGTGATGCTAGATGTCTAGGTAGACGTTCGTGAATTGTGGTGCTCGGACCGTCGAGATGAAGCTTAAGTCGGTCGATGCAGATTAAGTAGTTAAAATGATTAATGGAATAATCATGGGGTTAAAACTAGAAACTAGTGTTCTCGCACCCATTTGGGATGTTGTAGCCAATTGCGCATGGTTATGATCGTGGGTAAAATTAGTAGTGCTCATGTGGTGTCTAAGCTAAAATGCGAACTAGTGGGTGAAAAACACTTTGATATACATAAATGTCGGATTTGATGATTGTGGTGAATGCATTGATTAATTGTGTATGGTAGTCCTAACGCCCGTAATAACTTATATAAAAATTAGTAAGTCGACTTGTTGATCCTAATTTGATTGTTTTAACTCTAACAAACGGTAAAGTGTTAGAGTAATTCCAATCGCTAGAATATGGTGATTTTTGAAGTAAATAGAAGCTGAAATTTTATTAATCGCTGTTTTGGCCTGCACGCAGTGATTTTACCGTGTTGTATGTTTGATGAACTAAATTGTATTTTCTGTAGATATATGCTATAAAAAACTGGTAGATAACTTTATTATCTTGCTGGTGTTAAAATTTGACAGGCATAAGTCTGATCGTTTAGGAGTTATGCTTTTTACAAATTCAGTAACTGAATCTGTCCAAATTCTGTACAGATTTCAGAAACTGCATTGTTTGCTTAAGTTAATTTTAGAATCAGTCCTTGTCGATTATAGGAAAGTTGTAGATGCTTTTCTTATATTGCTTGTGTTAAAATTTCATAACCACAGGCCTGACATATTAGGATTTATGAATTTTACAAACTGCTTGCTGCGTTCTGTCCACTGACAGAACAGATTTCGAAAACTGAATTGTTTGATTCAGTTCAACATAGAATCAATTCTTGGTGATTATAAAATTTATGTAGTGCTTTTGCCAATCTTTCCAAAAAGTCTTGGATCACTCTTTTTGGTGGTCTGAAGATTAAGTTATGGATGTTTAAACTGTGAAGACTGAATCTGTCTAGTTCTGGACAGCAAAGCCTTCTAGTGTCTTTTATCGTTAGTTAAATATTGAATCACCTTGAGATGTTTATAAATGATATGTAGACAATTTCATTATCTTTCCAAAAAGTCTAGGATCACTTTGTTTGGATGCCTAAATCGTTAGTTGTGAATTTTTGAAGTTGCAAGTCTGAATATGTCCAAATCTGGACAGAGCTGCTGTGATTGCACGTTTTGACCTTGCTAAGTGTTGAATCATATTGTGATGACAATATTGTCGGTGTTTCGACCCTGGGGGGGTCCCTGGACCGACGAGTAAATTGTTGTTGCGTGTCCCTGCCCAAATGGGTTGGCGCGGGATGGAACACAAGATGTGGGACAAGCCTTGTATTATCCTGCACCAGGGGTGCCGCTCGCAGTAGGGGTTACAAGCGCGTCGCGTGAGGGAGAGAGAGAGGGGGACACAGAGCTCGTCCGCCGCTTCCCTCGCGTGAACCCCCCTCAGGGTGGCCCTGGACCTCCCTTTTATAGAGGCAAGGAGAGAGTCCAGTCGTACAACGGGGGGCGTAGCTATGTGCTGTGTCCGGCAGTGGAGTGCCTAAGCCCTGTGTACATGCCAACGTGGCCGTTGGGGGAGAGCTTGGGCCCTGTACATGTGATGGCGTGGCCGCCGAAGGAGCGCCTGAGTCCTGTAGGAGCACAGCTGGCAGCGCGGCGAGGACCCTGCTGACGTCTCCTTGCTGCCGTAAGGGGCTGAGAGCCACCGGCGTCATGGCGCACGCGGGGCACCATCATTACCCGTCGCGTGGGGTAAGCCAGATGGGACACCGGTCTTGTTCTTCGTAGCCTGAGCAGGCTAGGAATAGGGAAATGATGTTTCCCCTGTTAGCGTGGTCGGTCCGAGCCCAGGGTCGGTCGAGGCGGAGACTTCTCTTGAGGCCGAGGCCGGGGTCGAGCGAGGACGCGATTCCTCCCGAGACCGGGGTCGAGGCCGAGTCCGGAGGTCGGGTGAGGCGGAGATCTCCTCCTGAGGCCGGAGCGTGAGGTCGGGCGAGGCAGAAACCTCCTCCCGAGGCCGGAGCATGAGGTCGGGCGAGGTGGAGCTTCCTATTGCGCCCGAGGCTTGAACTCGGTGGTTGATCGTGACTTGTTGTCAGTCGTTGCCGGGTGGCTGACACAGCAGTCGGAGCGGAGCGAGCGGCGCTGTTTTCCTGTCATATCGGACAGTAAAGAAGAGGGGCGAAGTGAATGCGGTCACTTCGGCCTGGCCGACTGAGGCGCGTGTGTCAGGATACGGCGTCAGGCATCCCTTGCATTTAATGCGCCTGCGAAGCGGACGGTTGGTGAGGCGGTATGGCCAAGGTTGCTTCACAATGAAGCCTGCCCGAGCCGGGCCTCAGGAGAGCCAAGGGGGCGCCCGTTGTTTGAGGAGGCCCTCGGGCGAGGCGTGAACTTGTCTGGGACTACCGTTCCAACCTGAGGCTAGGCTCGGGTGAGATCGCGTTCCTCGGGCAGACGAAGTCTTGGCTTGAACCGCACCCATTAGTTGGTCTGAGGGTGTTAACCAGCCATGATTAGGAGCGTTGGGGGTACCCCTAATTATGGTACCCGACAGTAGCCCTCGAGCCTCGAAGGGAGTGATGGTACTCGCTTGGAGGCTTTTGCCGCTTTTCGGCGAGGGGACCAGCCTTTCTCGGTTTTTGCCTTGTTTTGGTGGGTGCGCGCGAGCGCACCCGCCGGGTGTAACCCCGAGGCCTCGGAGGAGTGGTTTGACTCCTCTGAGGTCTGAATGCTTTTCGTGGTGCTTCGGCCGGTCTGATCGTTCCCTCATGCAGCCCGGCCGTAGCCCGGGTGTGTGGTCGGGTTCTAAGTTACCAAGCTGGTTTGTTGACGCTGTCAACAGTTTTGGCCATAGCCGGGTGCGAGAGCAGCCCCCGAGCCTCTGCACGGAGCGAGAGGACGATCAAGGACTTTCCCGACTTTTATTATACGCCCCTGCGTCGCCTTTCCTCAAGGAGGAGGCGGGAAAGCGCCATGTTGCCCTCGGAGGGCGCCGAACATGGTGTTTCCAGTGAGCTGCTAACGGGTGATCCGAGTGGACGTCCATGCCCCATTCGTTAGGGGTCAGCTGGTGGCCCAGAGGCACACACCAAAAGTACCTGCGGGTGATTCATCGGACCCAGACCCCTTCGATAGGGTCCGAGGGCTCGATGCCTCCCTCCAGTGGGATTCCATTACAAATCATTCCCGCTGGTCTCGGAAATGTCCTAGGGTACCTCGGGAGCGTAGCCCGAGCCTCGGCTATGTATCGAACGTACCCAGAGTCATCCCTCTCTCTGCGTGCTCTAGGGCGACTGTCGAACCCTTTCGAGGGTCCAGCCTACGAACCCCTGATCAGTAGTGGGCACGGAGCCCGAGCGCTCTGGGGCGGCTGTCGAACCCTTCCGAGGGGCCAGCCTTCGAACCCCTGATCAGTAATGGGCTTGAAGTCTGAGTGCTCTGGGGCGGCTATCGAAACGCTTCCTAGGGGCCAGCCTTTGAACCCCTGATCAGTAAGAGGGCTCGGGGCCCGCTTCCTCCGCCGAGAAGGATCCTTTCCACAATGTCCCCTTTCCCAGTGCCTGTGGCAAGAGAGAGAGAGAGAGAGAGAGAGAAAGGAGGAGGGGAAGGATATGAATTTAAATAAGGTGGCGCACCTTTTTTGACGCGGTCGTTATGGCGAAGACGAAGCGACGCCCGCCTCGCCTGCCACAGGTGTTGCCTGCTCCGTCGGGGGGTTGATGCGACGGGACGGGCGATTCGCGTGGCGCCCGTTGCACGTGCGAGCCGTTCGAGGATCGGGGTACGGGCGCGTCGTCTTCACGCCGTGAGAGAGGGCTCTCCTGTCGCTTCAGGAGGGGATGCGAGCCTGCAGGCGACTTGGCTACTGCCTCTGCTCGTCTGTCGCTGCAGTTACTGCCGGCCCACTTTTGTCCATGCCAACCGTCGTGCCTACCCTGCGGCTGACTGACCCATGGCCGTCGCCTTTAATTGGCACTGTTGGGTCATGCGCAGGGGTAACTCGAGTCGCGGTACTGGTCCCGCAGTCGAGGAGGCGCAGCATTGGCGTGAGTGGCGGTGTAGCTTCTTGCACGTCGTAACTGGCGCGCCGGTTACATGACATGCGGGCCCGCTTCCTTTGCGCTGGTCCACCGGATGTGGACGGAGCCGAAGGGGCGCACAGTTGCGGTGCAGTTGGATGCTTGTCGCGTGGCAGTCCACCCTTTCGACCATCGGTTTCTGCAAAGATGGGAGAGCGCTTGTAACTGCGGGACGTTTACATGCCTCGCGTGCGGCGGTTCGCCTTCTTCGTGCTTCGGATCAGCTCGTATGACATGTGGGTCCCAGCCCCCGTGTCGTGGGGGGAGGACCCTGGAGGATGTCAGTGGGGATTTCGCCCGTGACGCTTGGAGTTTGTTATCCCGCAAGCCTTCCGGTGTGGAAGTTGTTCGTACCTGTAACACCCGGCTTTAAGGAACAAAGCCAGGTGCATCTCATACATGCGCCAAGAAGACAACATATATAATAACAGAGTGTATAGAGATAAATGTCATAAAACATCAGAGTACTTATTACATAGCGGAAGTCTTATTACAAAATAAAATAATAAAGATAAAACGAACTAAGGATCGTCGGCGCCAATGTCGACTGAGAAACGCCATCTAGATCAGATCGAACTCCTCAGTGTTAGGCGGCTCCTCTTCGACCACCTGTTCTTCTCCTGTGGGGGGGGGGGTGTGAGACAGCAAGAGTGAGCTCACATACGTTCATAGCTCAACAAGTCGTGGGGAATAATGTGGCATGAACTCACCAAAGGTGGGAGTTCATGTAGTGTAAGGCTGATCAATGAAATAAAGGCTAAGGCTGAGCATTGCTTTTACAAGTTGGTCAAAATTTTATTAGCAATTACTAAGTGTAAGTAAATACCAAACCTTAATAATAATAAAGAACAGTGATAGTAAAATAATCCCAAATGCGATGCAAATGTCAAATTAAACTTAAGTTCCATAGTTAATCATGTGAGGGTCCGAGCCGCTCTTGACCGTGAGCACGGCTAGTATACCTGTTTTACACTCTGCAGAGGTTGCACATCTTTACCCACAAGTCGTGTATCCCATGTCGCCAGGGTTTGCAAGGCCCTTAGACACTACCGAGGTGAATGGCTAGGGATCCACTACGAGGCCTTTACAAAGTTCCACTAGCTTCCGAAAACCCGCTACAGTTATAGGAAGTTCCAATGCAGGGTTCCTGGCTGACCGCCATCGCAGCAAAATCAACCAGGGACCTCCCTACACTGACCACTCCCCTACTGCCCTTGCCCCTTTCGGGTAAGGTAGTCTTCCACTAGCTTTCCTAATTAGTCAGCCAAGGGCGTCCCATTAAACCCTTGTGGTAGCACTGTTTTCCCGGGTGGTCGCTCCATGTTCCCATTAATTTAATGATCTTAACATGAACAATAATAATAACAAGATAATAACAGAATAATCATGAATAATGAATCTCCATACCCAATCCACATAAAGCAATAGCAAGTACTACCCAAAAATATTCCAGGGGTGAACAAGGTATAGAGGTAATCAAAACTGGGGTACATAAAGGATCCCATCAAAATTAACCTATGCAGATCATTAAAATTAATAAGAACATGGCTGGGAAAAGTAAGTGATCAAGGGCACAACTTGCCTGCAATGAGCTCCTGCTCAGCTACTTCTACTTGTTGAACCTCAGTTTCCACAGTGGCTTGCTCGTCTACTCGCATCAACACAATACATACATAGTATAGCCAAAATCAACATCACACCAAACAGATGAATAAAATATACAGTAAAAATCTACACATTAAAATGAAACCATAGGAACTGGAATCACTAAATTTGGAGTTATAGAATTCAAGTTATGAATTTCTGTAGCTTTTATGTATTTAATACAAGATTAAGTATTAGATAAATTTAAATGAGCCTTTCATGCCAAAACAGAGGCACTAATGCGTAGACAATATTATTACAAAAATTTAGGAACTGGAATGGACTAATTTGGGGTTCATATGCATTTTCTATGAATTAAACAAGTTTCTGCAATTAATTTAATACTAAAAATCTATTTCTAAATTAATTTCTCTGATTTTCTAATCCTCTGGACTGGGCCTCATTTACTGGGAAGCACAGGGTTCTCGGCGCAAGATTCCCGAGACACAGGGAATAGTGACTCAGGATGGCGGGTTGATTCATCAATACCACGAGGACTCTTTTGTAAGATGTGCTATGCGAAAGGGTACGCGGTGATATAGGCCGTCGGATTAGAAATCCAAGGCCCAGATCAGAACCTGACTTAAGTGAACCGGTACGCTCTCCCAGCCGTCAGATCTTGCATCTACGGCTCGGATTTTATGGTGGCCAAAACATCGCGGATCGCCCGATCGGTCATCGACGACTGCGATCAAACTGAGCGAAGGGGTATCTCTGCTCTAATCTCAGCCGCTCGTCAGTAGATCGACGGCCACGGTGTTTTCCCCCAAACTCTCCGCCAGCGACGGTGGCGCCGCCCGACTTCACGGCGAACCTCGCCGGTGCGATTCCAATCGAGTGCTCCAGTGCCCTAAAACTCGATTAAAGACTGCTACACGATGCCTAGGGGATGGCGAATACGCTGGAGTAGGTCTTACCGACAGTCTCGGCGCGAAGAGGGTCCGGCCACGGCGAAGGCGGATCCGCGGCGGAGAATCGAAGTCCGATGAGCAATTGCGCCCAGTCGCGATGCACAGCAACACCCGCCCGGCCACGACTACCTTCCTCGGGTTCCGAAGAAGCTCCCGATCCCAGGTCCGAGGCAAGAGGGCGACCAGAAGCGAGTCTCCCCGACGGCGGCACACTCCTACAATGGCGGCGCGTGCGATTTTCTCTCTGCTACGGCGGTGGTCGCGAGGGTGGGCGGATAAGGAGGGAGAGGCGAGCCCGGACGTGCTCCCCCCCTTAAAGACGCGGACGTGGCCGAGCTGCTTCAACGGACCCCTCGGTATCCGCGCGCGCGCCATGCGCGGCGAAGCCGTTGGGGACGATCCTGACACGTGGGGGCCACGGATCAGTGGGTCATCGCGCAGAAAGGTGAAGCGCTCGAGGGTGACAAGTGGGACCCGCGACGCAGCGTCGGCAGGCACCAAGGTATTGGCTTCGTGGGCCGCGCGAGGTGAACCGGCAAGCGGGTCCCGCGCTGCAGTGGGAGAGCGAGGCGCGGGCGCAAGGGAGGCTGACGGGTAGGGTCCACATGTCGGCACCAGCTATTCCTCCCGGGCCGCACGGAGGCAAAGCCAGGTGGGCCGAAATTGGTGCAGCGAGCCCAGGTAAGGTTTTAGTCTTTTTCTTTTTATTTTTCCTTTCTATTTTCTCCATTTTCAAACCCAATTTGAATTAGTTCAAACTTTTGTGGATCTTCATTTATAAACTCTATTTTTGCAATTAAAAATACTAAGCCTGAAGATATTTATTTATACATTTTATTTATATTTTCATATCTCTTCTCTTTTCCTTATTTTCAAAACCCTAATTTCAAATTTAGGGTTTAATCAAGCTTCAAATAATTATTACCTTATTATTTTTATCCTCATGGTTTTATTTAATGCACAACACATAAAACTCCAACAAATGCACTTTTTCTTTATTTTAGAATAATTGTTTTATTTAGTCACTCTCAATTACATAGGTGCTCTTTTTATGATGCAAATAAGACACACAAAATGAGGAGCTCTCTCTATTACTCTTGGTATACAACTTGAGTATTACAAATCCTACCCCCCTTAAAAATAATCTCGTCCTCGAGATTTAAGAAGATCTAGGGAAAAGGTGGGGAAAATCTATACGAAGCTCTTCTTCTCTTTCCCACGTTGCTTCATCTTCACCGTGGAGGCTCCATTGAACTTTGCACATCTTTATAACCTTATTCCTCGTAACTCGAGTCAGAGTATCCAAAATCTTGATGGGATACTCAGCATAAGTCAAATCCTCTTGAACACTAAGGTCCTCCATTGGTAACTGTTCCTCAGGTACCCTGAGACATTTCTTCAACTGAGACACATGAAAGACATCATGAACATCCGCGAGATGATCCGGTAACTCCAATTGATATGCAACCTCTCCCACTCGCTTTAAAATTAAAAAGGGTCCAATAAAGCGAGGGGACAATTTTCCTTTGACTTTGAATCTCCTCATACCCGGAGTGGTGACACCTTCAAATAGACATAATCACCCTCCTTAAACTCAAGTAGTCTTCTCCGGGTATCAGCATAACTTTTCTGCCTGGACTGTGCAGTTCTCAAATTCTCCCTTATTTGCTGAACTTGTTCCTCTGCTTCTTGTATAATCTCAGGTCCAAACAACTGTCTTTCACCAGTTTGATTCCAATACAAGGGAGTCCTGCACTTTCTGCCATACAAAGCCTCAAACGGTGACATCTTCAAACTGGCCTGATAGCTATTATTGTAAGAGAACTCTGCATACGGTAGGCTCTTATCCCAACTTCCACCATGCTTAAGAGCACAAGCTCTTAACATATCTTCCAGTACTTGGTTAGTCCTCTCAGTCTGCCCATCAGTCTGGGGATGGTAAGCCGAACTAAAATTCAATCTTGTATCCAATGACTCATGCAACTTCTTCCAATATCGAGAGGTAAACTGTGATCCTCGATCTGACACAATCTTCTTTGGCACACCATGCAGGCAGACAATCCGTGCCATGTACAACTCTGCCAACTTGGCTCCTGAATACGTGGTCTTCACTGGAATAAAGTGGGCTACTTTAGTTAGCCTGTCCACAATCACCCATATAGAATCATATCCAGCAGACGTGCGGGGTAATCCAACAATGAAGTCCATGCCAATCTCTTCCCATTTCCACTCAGGTATCTTCAGTGGGTGCAATAGTCCGGCTGGCCTCTGGTGTTCAGCCTTAACTCTTTGGCATACATCGCACATAGCCACATGTGCAGCCACATCTCTCTTCAATCCATACCACCAATATTTTTGCTTTAAATCCTGATACATCTTAGTGCTCCCAGGGTGGATAGAATAAACTGAATCATGTGCCTCCTTCAATATGGTTTCCCGAAGACTATCAATATCGGGAACACAGATCCGATTCTTGAACCATATCGTGCCTTGTTCATCCTCTGTGAACTCTGGGCCTCTACCCTCTGTTATCAGATCCTTGATTTCCTGAATCTTAGCATCACCAATCTGACCTTTACGAATTTCTTGTTCCAAGGTAGGTTCCAATTCAATGGTGACTCCTTCCGTATGTGTAACAATTCCCAGGTTGAGTCTCTCAAAATCTTTTGCTAATTCATCAGGTAGCTGGACAACGAAAGCGGAGTGAACATGCTCCTTCCGACTCAAGGCATCTGCAACCAAATTTGCCTTGCCTGGGTGGTAATGAATCTCCAAATCATAATCCTTAATGAGCTCCAACCAACGGCGTTGCCTAAGGTTGAGGTCCTTCTGAGTGAATATATACTTCAAACTCTTATGATCCGTGTATACTTGGCACTTAGTTCCCATGATGTAGTGTCTCCAAATCTTAAGTGCATGCACAACCGCTGCTAATTCCAAGTCATGAGTGGGGTAGTTCAGTTCATGCTTCCGCAACTGACGAGATGCATAGGCAATCACATGTCCTTCTTGCATGAGCACACATCCAAGTCCTTGGCCACATGCATCACAATAAATGTCAAATCCCTTCTGCAGATCTGGCATAATCAATACTGGTGGCGACATTAGCCTCTCCTTCAACTGATCAAAGCTTTCTTGACACTTCTCATCCCACTTGAATTCTCTTCCTTTCTCCAAAAGCGATGTCATGGGCTTAGCAATCTTAGAAAATCCTTCAATAAATCTCCGATAATATCCTGCGAGTCCCAAGAAACTCCGAATCTCCGTAACTGTAGTGGGCACTCTCCACTCCATAATCTCCTTCACTTTAGCAGGATCCACGGCTATTCCTCCATTAGAAATAATATGACCAAGGAATGGCACCTTGTCAATCCAAAATTCGCACTTGCTGAACTTAGCGTAGAGTTGATTATCTCGTAGCTTCTGTAGTACCAACCTCAGATGTTGTTCATGATCACTTTCATTCTTAGAATAGATAAGAATATCGTCGATGAATACCACGACGAATCTGTCCAAATACTCCATAAACACTTTATTCATCAAATTCATGAAGTAAGCTGGTGCATTGGTTAGTCCAAATGACATAACAGTAAACTCATATAATCCATATCGAGTCGAGAAAGCCGTCTTGGGAATATCCGATGGTCTAATCCTCATCTGATGGTAACCGGATCGGAGATCAATCTTCGAAAATACTCTTGCTCCTCGCATCTGATCAAATAAATCCTCAATACGGGGCAACGGATACTTGTTCTTCACCGTAACATCATTAAGAGATCTATATTCCACACACATCCGTTGCGATCCATCCTTCTTCTGCACAAATAACACCGACGCTCCCCAAGGTGAGGAACTCGAACGAATGTAACCAGCCTCTTGTAACTCCGTTAACTGCTTCTTCAGTTCCTTCAACTCCTCTACGGACATTCTATATGGCCGTTTAGAAATAGGGGCGGTTCCAGGTAAGAGATCAATAACAAACTCAACTTCTCTATCAGGTGGCATCCCTGGTAACTCCTCTGGAAAGACATCCGGAAAATCTCTAACCACCCGGATGTTGTCACCAACAAACTCCTCAGGCATAAAGAACATTGCACGCATGGATGAGGAGGTTACTGCAATATTAACTTGAAATCTTTCTCCTTTAGTGGTAGTGAGTTCTATGGTACCTCTACCACAAGCTATAACGACCTTTGCCTTTCTTAGCCATGACATACCAAGGATCAGATCTATACTGCTTGACTCTAATATTATAGCAGTAGCTCCAAATTCTCTACCCATAATGGTTAATGTCAATCTACGTGTCATTTGATTCGCCTCAACAGGCCCTTTAGGTGTAATTACTATCAGGGGTTTTCTCATATTTAGCAGTGGTATTTCATTTGTGTTGGCATATCGAGCAGACATGAATGAATGTGTAGCACCAGAATCAAATAATATGGTTGCAGGAATTGCATTAACATAAAACATACCAATTACGAGGTCCCCTCCATCCGGAGTATCATCAACGCTGACTTGATTCACCCTGGCTATAGAATATCCCTTGCCAGGGGTGTGTTGCTTGTTCTGAGCTGGAGTAGTGGCAATCCTCTGTGGGCAGACATTTGCATAATGACCAATCTTCCCACACTTGAAACACTGAGTGCCCGGACTCTGTCCTGCAAACTTCGTCGGGGTGCCCGTGGGAGTGGCCTGTCGAGGAGGTGGAGTCCTCAGTGGTGACTGCTGAACTGGGCGTGGTCCTCCTGGTCGAGTCGGTGTACCCTGGGGTGAACTGTAACGAGGACGAACACTGCTGCTTCCCTGTCCTTGAGATATTGCCTTCCTCTTCAAATCTCCCAGCTGAACACGTTTGTGTTCAATAGCCAGGGCCTTATCAAGCAGCCTCTGAAATGATGGAAATGTGTGTGCCACTAGAGCATACTGCAGTGGTCCATTAAGTCCTTCAATGAAATGCTCCTGCTTCCTCTCGTCTTCAGCAACTTCTTCAGGGGCATATCTGGATAACTAAATAAACTTGTCGCGGTACTCGCTAACTGACATACTTCCTTGCTTCAGCGACAGAAACTCCTTCTTCTTGATCTTTATCATCCCAGCTGGAATATGGTAGTTCCTGAACTGCGTACTGAACTCTGCCCAAGTAATAGTATCCGCAGCATCATGGGCAGCAGTATAAGAATCCCACCAGTCAGCAGCAGGACCAATCAGACGTCCAGAAGCATATAAAACCTTCTCCCGGTCAGTGCATTGTGCAATGTTGAGCATCTTCTCAATTGCTTTCGGCCAATCATCTGCATCAAGTGGATCTGGCGAACTTGCAAATGTAGGTGGCTTATGGCTCATAAACTCCCGGTGCTTATCACGAGGTGGAACTAGTGGTGGTGGTGGAGGCAGTGGCACTTGTTGTTGTTGCTGCTGTTGTTGAAGCTGTTGTTGTAGCTGTTGTTGTTGCGCCCTTCTTTCTTGGCGTATCTCATCTCTCTCCTGGCGCAGCTCCTGGCGTATGTCTTCTCTTTCCTGACGCATCTCTTGGCGTTCTTGCTGCATCTGGGCACGCATATCAGCCATAGTGTCCGCCATTTGCTGCATCACCGCCATCTGAGCAGCAACCAGTGGGTCAACTCCGCCTGGTGGAGGATTAGGAGGATTCATCTCTGCAGGCTGTGGCTGAAGTTGTCTATATATCCTTCGAGTGTGTCGGTTAGGAGGCAAATCAATTCCACCACCCCTCCTGGTATTGACCATCTGAGTTAGATCCATATGGTAAGAAAGAGCAGTAGACAAGGCAGTAATTACAATCATGTTACTTTGGGGGATTTATTAGCTAAGCAGATTAATATTTCACCTACTATAGCTAATTCAATACCTTGTGTTGGTACATGCTAAGATGTCCATCTATAATAATTCAATCAATCAAAGAAGCAAATCAGGCATTTAGCATCAGCACAATCAACCAACATTTTTTTTAAGAAAATAGTTTTAACTTTTGTTTTGGGTTCCCTAACTCTTAAGAATGTCATAGGGGTAGGGATTCCAAGGTTTGAAATCCATCTTGTCTCAGAGTAGAAAAGGTAAGAATGATCAGAGTAGAACAGTAGAAGGTGAGACAGGATCAAGATAAGGTAAGTATGGAATGAATCAGAGTAAGATAAGTAGATAAGGGTTTTGTCCATTTCTATCTTGGTTTCGTCCTACAGTCAACATTTCCCTCTGATACCACTTCTGTAACACCCGACTTTAAGGAACAAAGCCAGGTGCATCTCATACATGCGCCAAGAAGACAACATATATAATAACAGAGTGTATAGAGATAAATGTCATAAAACATCAGAGTACTTATTACATAGCGGAAGTCTTATTACAAAATAAAATAATAAAGATAAAACGAACTAAGGATCGTCGGCGCCAATGTCGACTGAGAAACGCCATCTAGATCAGATCGAACTCCTCAGTGTTAGGCGGCTCCTCTTCGACCACCTGTTCTTCTCCTGTGGGGGGGGGGGGTGTGAGACAGCAAGAGTGAGCTCACATACGTTCATAGCTCAACAAGTCATGGGGAATAATGTGGCATGAACTCACCAAAGGTGGGAGTTCATGTAGTGTAAGGCTGATCAATGAAATAAAGGCTAAGGCTGAGCATTGCTTTTACAAGTTGGTCAAAATTTTATTAGCAATTACTAAGTGTAAGTAAATACCAAACCTTAATAATAATAAAGAACAGTGATAGTAAAATAATCCCAAATGTGATGCAAATGTCAAATTAAACTTAAATTCCATAGTTAATCATGTGAGGGTCCGAGCCGCTCTTGACCGTGAGCACGGCTAGTATACCAGTTTTACACTCTGCAGAGGTTGCGCATCTTTACCCACAAGTCGTGTATCCCATGTCGCCAGGGTTTGCAAGGCCCTTAGACACTACCGAGGTGAATGGCTAGGGATCCACTACGAGGCCTTTACAAAGTTCCACTAGCTTCCGAAAACCCGCTACAGTTTATAGGAAGTTCCAATGCAGGGTTCCTGGCTGACCGCCATCGCAGCAAAATCAACCAGGGACCTCCCTACACTGACCACTCCCCTACTGCCCTTGCCCCTTTCGGGTAAGGTAGTCTTCCACTAGCTTTCCTAATTAGTCAGCCAAGGGCGTCCCATTAAACCCTTGTGGTAGCACTGTTTTCCCGGGTGGTCGCTCCATGTTCACATTAATTTAATGATCTTAACATGAACAATAATAATAACAAGATAATAACAGAATAATCATGAATAATGAATCTCCATACCCAATCCACATAAAGCAATAGCAAGTACTACCCAAAAATATTCCAGGGGTGAACAAGGTATAGAGGTAATCAAAACTGGGGTACATAAAGGATCCCATCAAAATTAACCTATGCAGATCATTAAAATTAATAAGAACATGGCTGGGAAAAGTAAGTGATCAAGGGCACAACTTGCCTGCAATGAGCTCCTGCTCAGCTACTTCTACTTCTTGAACCTCAGTTTCCACAGTGGCTTGCTCGTCTACTCGCATCAACACAATACATACATAGTATAGCCAAAATCAACATCACACCAAACAGATGAATAAAATATACAGTAAAAATCTACACATTAAAATGAAACCATAGGAACTGGAATCACTAAATTTGGAGTTATAGAATTCAAGTTATGAATTTCTGTAGCTTTTATGTATTTAATACAAGATTAAGTATTAGATAAATTTAAATGAGCCTTTCATGCCAAAACAGAGGCACTAATGCGTAGACAATATTATTACAAAAATTTAGGAACTGGAATGGACCAATTTAGGGTTCATATGCATTTTCTATGAATTAAACAAGTTTCTGCAATTAATTTAATACTAAAAATCTATTTCTAAATTAATTTCTCTGATTTTCTAATCCTCTGGACTGGGCCTCATTTACTGGGAAGCACAGGGTTCTCGGCGCAAGATTCCCGAGACACAGGGAATAGTGACTCAGGATGGCGGGTTGATTCATCAATACCACGAGGACTCTTTTGTAAGATGTGCTATGCGAAAGGGTACGGGGTGATATAGGCCGTCGGATTAGAAATCCAAGGCCCAGATCAGAACCTGACATAAGTGAACCGGTACGCTCTCCCAGCCGTCAGATCTTGCATCTACGGCTCGGATTTTATGGTGGCCAAAACATCGCGGATCGCCCGATCGGTCATCGACGACTGCGATCAAACTGAGCGAAGGGGTATCTCTGCTCTAATCTCAGCCGCTCGTCAGTAGATCGACGGCCACGGTGTTTTCCCCCAAACTCTCCGCCAGCGACGGTGGCGCCGCCCGACTTCACGGCGAACCTCGCCGGTGCGATTCCAATCGAGTGCTCCAGTGCCCTAAAACTCGATTAAAGACTGCTACACGATGCCTAGGGGATGGCGGATACGCTGGAGTAGGTCTTACCGACAGTCTCGGCGCGAAGAGGGTCCGGCCACGGCGAAGGCGGATCCGCGGCGGAGAATCGAAGTCCGATGAGCAATTGCGCCCAGTCACGATGCACAGCAACACCCGCCCGGCCACGACTACCTTCCTCGGGTTCCGAAGAAGCTCCCGATCCCAGGTCCGAGGCAAGAGGGCGACCAGAAGCGAGTCTCCCCGACGGCGGCACACTCCTACAATGGCGGCGCGTGCGATTTTCTCTCTGCTACGGCGGTGGTCGTGAGGGTGGGCGGATAAGGAGGGAGAGGCGAGCCCGGACGTGCTCCCCCCCTTAAAGACGCGGACGTGGCCGAGCTGCTTCAACGGACCCCGCGGTATCCGCGCGCGCGCCATGCGCGGCGAAGCCGTTGGGGACGATCCTGACACGTGGGGGCCACGGATCAGTGGGTCATCGCGCAGAAAGGTGAAGCGCTCGAGGGTGACAAGTGGGACCCGCGACGCAGCGTCGGCAGGCACCAAGGTATTGGCTTCGTGGGCCGCGCGAGGTGAACCGGCAAGCGGGTCCCGCGCTGCAGTGGGAGAGCGAGGCGCGGGCGCAAGGGAGGCTGACGGGTAGGGTCCACATGTCGGCACCAGCTATTCCTCCCGGGCCGCACGGAGGCAAAGCCAGGTGGGCCGAAATTGGTGCAGCGAGCCCAGGTAAGGTTTTAGTCTTTTTCTTTTTATTTTTCCTTTCTATTTTATCCATTTTCAAACCCAATTTGAATTAGTTCAAACTTTTGTGGATCTTCATTTATAAACTCTATTATTGCAATTAAAAATACTAAGCCTGAAGATATTTATTTATACATTTTATTTATATTTTCATATCTCTTCTCTTTTCCTTATTTTCAAAACCCTAATTTCAAATTTAGGGTTTAATCAAGCTTCAAATAATTATTACCTTATTATTTTTATCCTCATGGTTTTATTTAATGCACAACACATAAAACTCCAACAAATACACTTTTTCTTTATTTTAGAATAATTGTTTTATTTAGTCACTCTCAATTACATAGGTGCTCTTTTTATGATGCAAATAAGACACACAAAATGAGGAGCTCTCTCTATTACTCTTGGTATACAACTTGAGTATTACAGTACCCGCGGGAGCGGAACCGGAGTTCCGTTTGTAAGGAGATATACCGGGTTTTTGCCGGAGCAAAATGTAACCGCTTCGAGTACTTAGACATTTGTCGTAGGTCAGGAGAACCACTGAGGGTTCTGCCGACGTCTAAGCCTGTGTAGCATAGTTACCCCAGGTATATGTATTTGTTCTTTGTGGCTGTCGAGGCCTGAACATTTGGGTATTCGAGAACGAAGCTGTACGTCTTCCTCATTCCGAGCGCTGGGACTTGTCTGTTGGCTGGTCGAACCACTTAACCGAGCGTCGGTCGCCTTTCGCGGAAGGTGACGAGTGAGGTGTCCGTATCCCGAAGGCGTAGGAGTCCCTCGGCTCTGTCGGCCTTGCCGCTCTAGGCTTCCCTTGCTCAGTTTTTGGAACCCTCGGCTGCTCTGCGATGAGCCGGAGCCGGAGGCAGTGGTGTTAGCGCGGACAGACGCGGAGTCGGCTCGGAAAGAGACTTCGTTGGCCCGGGAGATGGTGGCTTCCCAGGCCGAAGAAGATGTGGTAGCAGCCGCTGGAGCTTGGCCAAGACATCTGCCGCGCGATGCTGGCGTCCTCCCTTAGGTGGAGGTCCTTTTGCCCGGGTCGCCGTCTGAGGTCGGGCCTGGTTCCGCCGAGGGTGGAATCAACGCCGAGGGTGCTGGTGCTCCCCCTGCCGATGCCCGATCCTACAGGAATAGTTTGTCTGTAGCATGCGCATGCTTTTTCGCGGCCGCCGAGGCTTAAACACTTTATCGTCGCGTTTAAAAAGTTGCGTCTTCTCTCCTCTTGTTTCGAGCATCATGACTTGTCTGTCAATAGCAGAATCGTTTATCCGAACGAGAATTACTTTTCACGGAAGGTGATGACTGAGGTATCCGTATCCCGGAGGCGTAGGAGTCCCTCGGCTCGGTCGGCCTTGCCGCTTACGTGCGCTCTCATTTGGATTCCATTATTGGGACAGTCAAGAAGGCGCGAAAGTCGTTTTCTACCCGAGTGTTAGGACTCGTTCGGTAGCAGGATCGCTTATCCGAGCGTGAGTTACTTCTCACGGAAGGTGATGAGTGAGGTATCCATATCCCGGAGGCATAGGAGTTCCTCGGCTCGGTCGGCCTTGCCGCTTACGTGTACTCTCGTCGTTCTCAGGATCCCGCTATCAATACGGAAGTCGAAAGCACAAAGGTTGTTTTGGTAGAAAATTTTTCCGAGGAAAATTTTGACGCAGAGGGGGTTCCCCCCTTCTAGCCCCCAAGGGAGGGTCGGGCTTTGCTGAGGCAAGGCTGACCCTTCCTTGACGGTTAGACTTTGTGTATGTAAACGAGGTACATGAACGACTTAAAACATCTTAAGGGTAGAAGTGACGTAGCTGTTGGATGTTCCATGCTTTGTTGTAGACCTCGACTTTGTCGTTGGCCAGCTTGTATGTTCCGGGCTTCAAGATCTTGGCGATGATGAAGGGCCCTTCCTAGGGAGGAGCGAGCTTGTGGCGCCCTCGGGCGTCCTGTCGCAGGAGAAGCACCAAGTCTCCCACTTGGAAGCCTCGGGACCGAACGCTTCGGGCGTGGTAGCGCCGCAGCGACTGCTGGTATCATGCCGAATGTAGTAGGGCGACGTCTTGAGCCTCCTCGAGTTGGTCCAGCGAGTCTTCTCGGCTGGTCTTGTTGCTTTGGTCGTCGTACGCCTTGGTCCTCGGGGAGCCATATTCTAAGTCCGTGGGGAGGACGGCCTCGGCCCCATAGACTAGAAAGAACAGCGTAAAACCCGTGGTGCGGCTCGGTGTCGTCCTCAGACTCCAGACTACCGAGGGTAGATCTTTCATCCACCGCTTGCCGAACTTGTTGAGGTCGTTGTAGACCCTTGGTTTGAGCCCCTGCAGAATCATACCGTTGGCACGCTCCACCGACCCATTCGTCATGGGATGAGCTACGGCGGCCCAGTCCAAGCAGATGTGGCGGTCGTCGCAGAAGTCCAGGAACTTTTTTCCGGTGAACTGTGTGCCATTGTCGGTGATGATTGAGTTTGGTACCCCGAAACGATGAATAATGTTGGTGAAGAATGCCACCGCCTGCTCGGACCTGATGCTGTTTAGGGGTCAGACCTCGATCCACTTGGAGAATTTGTCGATAGCGACCAGCAGGTGCGTGAAGCCCCCGGGTGCCTTCTGCAAGGGACCGACGAGGTCCAAACCCCACACAGCAAATGGCCAGGTGTAATACTCAAAGTTGTACACCAAGAGTAATAGAGAGAGCTCCTCATTTTGTGTGTTTCATTTGCATCATAAAAAGAGCACCTATGTAATTGAGAGTGACTAAATAAAACAATTATTCTAAAATAAAGAAAAAGTGCATTTGTTGGAGTTTTTATGTTTGTGCATTAAATAAAATAATAATAGTAATAATAATAATAAGGATAATAAGAGAATAAATACTAGGAATTAAATCAAACCCTAAATTAAAACTAGGGTTTTCAAAAATGAGAGAAGAGAAAAGGGTGTAAGAATATAAATAATATACAATATTCCCCAGGATTTATGTTCTCATTTCACAATATGAATGGAGGATAAATTTGCACAAGTTTGAGTACTAAATTTGAATTCAAACTAAACCTTGGAAATGAAGAAAATAGAAAGAAAAATAAAAAGGAAAAAGAATAAAAGCTTACCTGGGCCAACTGCTTCACTTCTGGCCCACTTCCACTTTCACTGCGCGCGGCCCATACATTCCCTTCACCCGCGTGCGCGTGTATCAGCCGCGGACCCGATCGGTGGGACCCACCGGCCAGCCTTTCCCCCCCCCCTCGCGCCAGTCACCGCCGTGTGGGCCACCTTCGTCAGACCTCTCATCTGCCGCGCGCGTTCTCTGGGTCACTGCTCGTGGACCGGTCTCTCGGGTGCTTGCGGGCTCACTGGCGGGTGGGACCCGTGGAACCGAATGAGCTGCTCGTCGTCCCCGTCCTTCGGCCAAGCCGTTCATGCTCGCGCGTAAATCGGGCACGTTGGGGCCGCATTGGCTCGAGGATAAGAACCCCCTGGGTGCCTCCCTGATTCCCAGTACGCCGTGATTGGCTCTAGTAGACATCACCGCCGCGAAAAGAGAGAACAGAGGTGGGGATCGAGCGTCGCCGGGGTGAGCTTGTCGCGTCACCGGTGGACTTCTTTGGTGCGGGCGATTTCGCTTCGGCGTGGGGCCGAGTGGGATCGCAATCGGCCAAGGAAGTCGGTCGCGCGCTCAATTGGAGATTGGCGTTGGTGTAGTGCGCGAATTGCTCGCCGCCGTGATCTCTACAGGCGAGTTCCGCCCCTCCTCGTGGGCGAGCGTCGTCTAGCCTCGGCCGTCCGTCGGTGAGTCGCCATCGTATCCGTCCTCCTTTCCTTTAGGTTATGCGCCATCGAATTGTAAAATGGTGTAGCTATACCCCTGGGTCCGCTATCCGGCCATGGCGCCGCCGCAGTGTGCCGTGTACCGGGTCGGGCACTCGGGGTCGGCCAAAATTGATTGGGGGATCGAGTTTAGGGAGGCATCAACTTTGCGTGGCGCGATTTAATTGCTGATAGGTGCTCGGGCCGGCCGGATTCGAAACCCCGGCGGGCCTCCGCCGCGATCGGGGGGGGGGGGGGGGGGGGGGAACACCGCCGTGGATAGCCTCGGTGGAGAAGAACGCTCCCTGACCGTTGATGCGAGGATGGAGAGTTGAGATTAGATCCCGCGTACCCTTTCACCGCGTTTCAATCTGGTTCGTCGATCTGGATCGGACGGACAGAGATAGGTCTAGAGTAATAAAACCCTCACCGTTTGATTCGGATCCAACGGATGCGATTCAGTACCGGTTCGCTTGAATAAGGATTTAATCTGGGCGCTCGGTGTCTAATCCAGCGGCTCAGAATCACCCATACCCCTTCGCCGAAGTCGTTTTACAAAAGAAACCCCCTGTTTTCGCAGAATCAACCCGCCGTCCACCTATTACTATTCACTATGCCTAGTATCTCTTGCGCAGAGACCCCCGCGCTTTCTGAAAATTGAGGCCCAGTCCAGTGATCGTTTAAATTGAATAAATAAAATAGAAAATAGATTTTTAATATAAAAAATAATTGCTAGAACTTTGATAATTCATAGAAAATTCATATGAGCTCCAAATTGGTCCATTCCAGTTCCTAAATTTTTGTAATAATATTGTCTACGCAGTAGTGCCTCTGTTTTGGCATGAAAGGCTCATTTAAATTTATCTAATACTTAATCTTGTATTAAATACATAAAAGCTACAGAAATTCATAACCTGAAATATATAACTCCAAATTTAGTGATTCCAGTTCCTATGGTTTCATTTTAATGTGTAGGTTTTTACTGTGTATTTTATTTACATGTTTGGTGCAATGTTAATTTTTGCTATACTATGTATGTATTGTGTTGATGCGAGTAGACGAGCAAGCCACTGTGGAAACTGCGGTTCAACAAGTAGAAGTAGCTGAGCAGGAGCTCATTACAGGCAAGTTGTGCCCTTGATCACTTACTTTTCCCAGCCATGTTCTTATTAATTTTAATGATCTGCATAGGTTAATTTTGATGGGAGCCTTTATGTTACCCCAGTTTTGATTACCTTTATACCTTGTTCACCCCTGAAATATTTTTGGGTAGTACTTGCTATTGCTTTATGTGGATTGGGTATGGAGATACACTATTCATGATTATTCTGTTATTATCTTGTTATTATTGCTGTTCATGTTAAGATCATTAAATTAATGGGAACATGGAGCGACCACCCGGGAAAACAGTGCTACCACAAGGGTTTAATGGGACGCCCTTGGCTGACTAATTAGGAAAGCTAGTGGAAGACTACCTTACCCGAAAGGGGCAAGGGCAGTAGGGGAGTGGTCAGTGTAGGGAGGTCCCTGGTTGATTTTGCTGCGATGGCGGTCAGCCAGGAACCCTGCATTGGAACTTCCTATAAACTGTAGCGGGTTTTCGGAAGCTAGTGGAACTTTGTAAAGGCCTCGTAGTGGATCCCTAGCCATTCACCTCGGTAGTGTCTAAGGGCCTTGCAAACCCTGGCGACATGGGATACACGGCTTGTGGGTAAAGATGCGCAACCTCTGCAGAGTGTAAAACTAGTATACTAGCCGTGCTCACGGTCATGAGCGGCTCGGACCCTCACATGATTAACTATGGAACTTAAGTTTAATTTGACATTTGCATCGCATTTGGGATTATTTTACTATTACTGTTCTTTATTATTATTAAGGTTTGGTATTTACTTACACTTAGTAATTGCTAATAAAATTTTGACCAACTTATAAAAGCAATGCTCAGCCTCAGCCTTTATTTTATTGATCAGCCTTACACTTCATGAACTCCCACCTTTGGTGAGTTCATGCCACATTATTCCCCACGACTTGTTGAGCTATGAACGTATGTGAGCTCACTCTTGCTGTCTCACACCCCCCCCCACAG
This sequence comes from Zea luxurians, assembly GCA_029449295.1. Lineage (NCBI taxonomy): Eukaryota > Viridiplantae > Streptophyta > Magnoliopsida > Poales > Poaceae > Zea > Zea luxurians. The sequence continues at coordinate 4,189,353 of JAOPSE010000045.1, read as the reverse complement.
GAGAAGAACATGTGGTTGAAGAGGAGCCGCCTAACACTGAGGAGTTCGATCTGATCTAGGTGGCGTTTCTCAGTCGACATTGGCGCCGACGATCCTTAGTTCGTTTTATATTTATCTTTATTTTGTAATAAGACTTCCGCTATGTAATAAGTACTCTGATGATTTATGACATTTATCTCTATACACTCTGTTATTATATATGTTGTCTTCTTGGCGCATGTATGAGATGCACCTGGCTTTGTTCCTTAAAGCCGGGTGTTACAGAAGTGGTATCAGAGGAAATGTTGACTGTAGGACGAAACCTAGATAGAAATGGACAAAACCCTTATCTACTTATCTTACTCTGATTCATTCCATACTTACCTTATCTTGATCCTGTCTCACCTTCTACTGTTCTACTCTGATCATTCTTACCTTTTCTACTCTGAGACAAGATGGATTTCAAACCTTGGAATCCCTACCCCTATGACATTCTTAAGAGTTAGGGAACCCAAAACAAAAGTTAAAACTATTTTCTTAAAAAAAATGTTGGTTGATTGTGCTGATGCTAAATGTCTGATTTGCTTCTTTGATTGATTGAATTATTATAGATGGACATCTTAGCATGTACCAACATAAGGTATTGAATTAGCTATAGTAGGTGAAATATTAATCTGCTTAGCTAATAAATCCCCCAAAGTAACATGATTGTAATTACTGCCTTGTCTACTGCTCTTTCTTACCATATGTATCTAACTCAGATGGTCAATACCAGGAGGGGTGGTGGAATTGATTTGCCTCCTAACCGACATACTCGAAGAATTTATAGACAACCTCAGCCACAGCCTGCAGAGATGAATCCTCCTAATCCTCCACCAGGCGGAGTTGACCCACTGGTTGCTGCTCAGATGGCGGTGATGCAGCAAATGGCGGACACTATGGCTGATATGCGTGCTCAGATGCAGCAAGAACGCCAAGAGATGCGTCAGGAAAGAGAAGACATACGCCAGGAGTTGCGCCAAGAGAGAGATGAGAAACGCCAAGAAAGGAGGGCGCAACAACAACAGCTGCAACAGCAACTTCAACAACAGCAACAACAGCAACAAGTACCACTACCTCCACCACCACCACCAGTTCCACCTCGTGATAAGCACCGGGAGTTTATGAGTCATAAGCCACCTACATTCGCTAGCTCACCTGATCCACTGGACGCGGATGATTGGTTGAAGTCAATTGAGAAGATGCTGAATATTGCCCAATGCACTGACCGGGAGAAGGTGTTATATGCTTCTGGACGTCTGACTGGTCCTGCTGCTGACTGGTGGGATTCTTATACTGCTGCCCATGATGCTGCTGATACTATTACCTGGGCAGAGTTCAGTACGCAGTTCAGGAACTACCATATTCCAGCGGGTATGATAAAGATCAAGAAGAAGGAATTTCTGTCGCTGAAGCAAGGAAGTACGTCAGTCAGCGAGTACAGAGATAAATTTATTCAGCTGTCGAGATATGCTCCAGAGGAAGTTGCTGAGGATGAGAGAAAGCAGGAGCATTTTATTGAAGGACTTAATGGACCGCTGCAGTATGCTCTAGTGGCACACACTTTTCCATCATTTCAGAGATTGTTGGATAAGGCACTGGCTATAGAACACAAGCGTGTTCAACTGGGCGATTTGAAGAGGAAGGCTATCTCACAGGGACAGGGTAGCAGCAGTGTTCGTCCTCGCTACAGTTCACCACAGGGTACACCGACTCGACCAGGAGGACCACGCCCAGTTCAGCAATCACCACTGAGGACTCCACCTCCTCGACAGGCCACTCCCACGGGCACCCCGACGAAGTTTGCAGGACAGAGTCCGGGCACTCAATGTTTCAAGTGTGGGAAGATTGGTCATTATGCAAATGTCTGCCCACAGAGGATTGCTACTACTCCAGCTCAGAACAAGCAACAGACCCCTGGCAAGGGATATTCTATAGCCAGGGTGAATCAAGTCAGCGTTGATGATACTCCGGATGGTGGGGACCTCGTAATTGGTATGTTTTATGTTAATACAATTCCTGCAACAATATTATTTGATTCTGGTGCTACACATTCATTCATGTCTGCTAGATATGCCAACACAAATGAAATACCACTGCTAAATATGAGAAAACCCCTGATAGTAATTACACCTAAAGGGCCTGTTGAGGCGAATCAAATGACCCGTAGATTAACATTGACCATTATGGGTAGAGAATTTAGAGCTACTGCTATAATATTAGAGTCAAGCAGTATAGATCTAATACTTGGTATGTCATGGCTAAGAAAGGCAAAGGCCGTTATAGCATGTGGTAGAGGTACCATAGAGCTCACTACCACTAAAGCAGAAAGATTTCAAGTTAATATTGCAGTAACCTCCTCATCCATGCGTGCAATGTTCTTTATGCCTGAGGAGTTTGTTGGTGACAACATCCGGGTGGTTAGAGATTTTCCGGATGTCTTTCCAGAGGAGTTACCAGGGATGCCACCTGATAGAGAAGTCGAGTTTGTTATTGATCTCTTACCTGGAACCGCCCCTATTTCTAAACGGCCATATAGAATGTCCGTAGAGGAGTTGAAGGAACTGAAGAAGCAGTTAACGGAGTTACAAGAGGCTGGTTACATTCGTCCAAGTTCCTCACCTTGGGGAGCACCGGTGTTATTTGTGCAGAAGAAGGATGGATCGCAACGGATGTGTGTGGATTATAGATCTCTTAATGATGTTACGGTGAAGAACAAGTATCCGTTGCCCCGTATTGAGGATTTATTTGATCAGATGCGAGGTGCAAGAGTATTTTCGAAGATTGATCTCCGATCCGGTTACCATCAGATGAGGATTAGACCATCGGATATTCCCAAGACGGCTTTCTCGACTCGATATGGATTATATGAGTTTACTGTTATGTCATTTGGACTAACCAATGCACCAGCTTACTTCATGAATTTGATGAATAAGGTGTTTATGGAGTATTTGGACAGATTCGTCGTGGTATTCATCGACGATATTCTTATCTATTCTAAGAATGAAAGTGATCATGAACAACATCTAAGGTTGGTGCTATAGAAGTTACGAGATAATCAACTCTACGCTAAGTTCAGCAAGTGCGAGTTTTGGATTGACAAGGTGCCATTCCTTGGTCATATTATTTCTAATGGAGGAATAGCAGTGGATCCTGCTAAGGTCAAGGAGATAATGGAGTGGAGAGTGCCCACTATAGTTACTGAGATTCGGAGTTTCTTGGGACTCGCAGGATATTATCGGAGATTTATTGAAGGGTTCTCTAAGATTGCCAAGCCTATGACCTCGCTTTTAGAGAAAGGAAGAGAATTCAAGTGGGATGAGAAATGCCAAGAGAGTTTTGATCAATTGAAGGAGAGATTGATGTCACCTCCAGTATTGATTATGCCAGATCTGCAGAAGGGATTTGACATTTATTGTGATGCATGTGGCCAAGGACTTGGATGTGTGCTCATGCAAGAAGGACATGTGATTGCCTATGCATCTCGTCAGTTGCGGAAGCATGAACTGAACTACCCCACTCATGACTTGGAATTAGCAGCAGTTGTGCATGCACTTAAGATTTGGAGACACTATATTATGGGAACTAAGTGCCAAGTATACACGGATCATAAGAGTTTGAAGTATATATTCACTCAGAAAGATCTCAATCTTAGGCAACGCCGTTGGTTGGAGCTCATTAAGGATTATGACTTGGAGATTCACTATCACCCAGGCAAGGCAAATTTGGTTGCAGATGCCTTGAGTCGGAAGGAGCATGTTCACTCCGCTTTCGTTGTCCAGCTACCTGATGAATTAGCAAAAGACTTTGAGAGGCTCAACCTGGGAATGGTTACACATACGGAAGGAGTGACTATTGAATTGGAACCTACCTTGGAGCAAGAAATTCGTAAAGGTCAGGTTGGTGATGCTAAAATTCAAGAGATCAAGGATCTTATTACTGAGGGTAGAGGCCCGGAGTTCACAGAGGATGAGCAAGGCACGATATGGTTCAAGAATCGGACCTGTGTTCCCGATATTGATAGTCTTCGGGAAACCATATTGAAGGAGGCACATGATTCAGTTTATTCTATCCACCCTGGGAGCACTAAGATGTATCAGGATTTGAAGCAAAAGTATTGGTGGTATGGTTTAAAGAGAGATGTGGATGCACATGTGGCTATGTGCGATGTGTGCCAAAGAGTTAAAGCTGAACACCAGAGGCCAGCCGGACTATTGCACCCACTGAAGATACCTGAGTGGAAATGGGAAGAGATTGGCATGGACTTCATTGTTGGATTACCCCGCACGTCTGCTGGATATGATTCTATATGGGTGATTGTGGACAGGCTAACCAAGGTAGCCCACTTTATTCCAGTGAAGACCACTTATTCAGGAGCTAAGTTGGCAGAGTTGTACATGGCACGGATTGTATGCCTGCATGGTGTGCCAAAGAAGATTGTGTCAGATCGAGGATCACAGTTTACTTCTCGGTATTGGAAGAAGTTGCACGAGTCGTTGGATACGAGATTGAATTTTAGTTCGGCTTACCATCCCCAGACTGATGGGCAGACTGAGAGGACTAACCAAGTACTGGAAGATATGTTAAGAGCTTGTGCTCTTAAGCATGGTGGAAGTTGGGATAAGAGTCTACCGTATGCGGAGTTCTCATATAATAATAGCTATCAGGCCAGTTTGAAGATGTCACCGTTTGAGGCTTTGTATGGCAGAAAGTGCAGGACTCCCTTGTATTGGAATCAAACTGGTGAAAGGCAGTTGTTTGGACCTGAGATTATACAAGAAGCAGAGGAACAAGTTCAGCAAATAAGGGAGAATTTGAGAACTGCACAATCCAGGCAGAAAAGTTATGCTGACACCCGGAGAAGACTGCTTGAGTTTAAGGAGGGAGATTATGTTTATTTGAAGGTGTCACCCCTCCGGGGCATGAGAAGGTTCAAAGTCAAAGGAAAGTTGTCCCCTCGCTTTATTGGACCCTTCTTAATCTTAAAGCGACTGGGAGAGGTTGCATACCAATTGGAGTTACCGGATCATCTCGCGGATGTTCACGATGTCTTTCATGTATCTCAGCTGAAGAAATGTCTCAGGGTGCCTGAAGAACAGTTACCAATGGAAGACCTTAGTGTTCAAGAGGACTTGACTTATGCTGAGTACCCCATCAGGATTTTGGATACTCTGACTCGAGTTACAAGGAATAAGGTGATTAAAATGTGCAAGGTTCAATGGAGCCACCACGGTGAAGATGAAGCAACTTGGGAAAGAGAAGAAGAGCTTCGTATAGATTTTCCCCACCTTTTCCCTAGATCTTCTTAAATCTCGAGGACGAGATTATTTTTAAGGGGGGTAGGATTTGTAATACTCAAAGTTGTACACCAAGAGTAATAGAGAGAGCTCCTCATTTTGTGTGTTTCATTTGCATCATAAAAAGAGCACCTATGTAATTGAGAGTGACTAAATAAAACAATTATTCTAAAATAAAGAAAAAGTGCATTTGTTGGAGTTTTTATGTTTGTGCATTAAATAAAATAATAATAGTAATAATAATAATAAGGATAATAAGAGAATAAATACTAGGAATTAAATCAAACCCTAAATTAAAACTAGGGTTTTCAAAAATGAGAGAAGAGAAAAGGGTGTAAGAATATAAATAATATACTATATTCCCCAGGATTTATGTTCTCATTTCACAATATGAATGGAGGATAAATTTGCACAAGTTTGAGTACTAAATTTGAATTCAAACTAAACCTTGGAAATGAAGAAAATAGAAAGAAAAATAAAAAGGAAAAATAATAAAAGCTTACCTGGGCCAACTGCTTCACTTCTGGCCCACTTCCACTTTCACTGCGCGCGGCCCATACATTCCCTTCACCCGCGTGCGCGTGTATCAGCCGCGGACCCGATCGGTGGGACCCACCGGCCAGCCTTTCCCCCCCCTCACGCCAGTCACCGCCGTGCGGGCCACCTTCGTCAGACCTCTCATCTGCCGCGCGCGTTCTCTGGGTCACTGCTCGTGGACCGGTCTCTCGGGTGCTTGCGGGCTCACTGGCGGGTGGGACCCGTGGAACCGAATGAGCTGCTCGTCGTCCCCGTCCTTTGGCCAAGCCGTTCATGCTCGCGCGTAAATCGGGCACGTTGGGGCCGCATTGGCTCGAGGATAAGAACCCCCTGGGTGCCTCCCTGATTCCCAGTACGCCGTGATTGGCTCTAGTAGACATCACCGCCGCAAAAAGAGAGAACAGAGGTGGGGATCGGGCGTCGCCGGGGTGAGCTTGTCGCGTAGCCGGTGGACTTCTTCGGTGCGGGCGATTTCGCTTCGGCGTGGGGCCGAGTGGGATCGCAATCGGCCAAGGAAGTCGGTCGCGCGCTCAATTGGAGATTGGCGTTGGTGTAGTGCGCGAATTGCTCGCCGCCGTGATCTCTGCAGGCGAGTTCCGCCCCTCCCCGTGGGCGAGCGTCGTCTAGCCTCGGCCGTCCGTCGGTGAGTCGCCATCGTATCCGTCCTCCTTTCCTTTAGGTTATGCGCCATCGAATTGTAAAATGGTGTAGCTATACCCCTGGGTCCGCTATCCGGCCATGGCGCCGCCGCAGTGTGCCGTGTACCGGGTCGGGCACTCGGGGTCGGCCAAAATTGATTGGGGGATCGAGTTTAGGGAGGCATCAACTTTGCGTGGCGCGATTTAATTGCTGATAGGTGCTCGGGCCGGCCGGATTCGAAACCCCGGCGGGCCTCCGCCGTGATCGGGGGGGGGGGAACACCGTCGTGGATAGCCTCGGTGGAGAAGAACGCTCCCTGACCGTTGATGCGAGGATGGAGAGTTGAGATTAGATCCCGCGTACCCTTTCACCGCGTTTCAATCTGGTTCGTCGATCTGGATCGGACGGACAGAGATAGGTCTAGAGTAATAAAACCCTCACCGTTTGATTCGGATCCAACGGATGCGATTCAGTACCGGTTCGCTTGAATAAGGATTTAATCTGGGCGCTCGGTGTCTAATCCAGCGGCTCAGAATCACCCATACCCCTTCGTCGAAGTCGTTTTACAAAAGAAACCCCCTGTTTTCGCAGAATCAACCCGCTGTCCACCTATTACTATTCACTGTGCCTAGTAGCTCTTGCGCAGAGACCCCCACGCTTTCTGAAAATTGAGGCCCAGTCCAGTGATCGTTTAAATTGAATAAATAAAATAGAAAATAGATTTTTAATATAAAAATAATTGCTAGAACTTTGATAATTCATAGAAAATTCATATGAGCTCCAAATTGGTCCATTCCAGTTCCTAAATTTTTGTAATAATATTGTCTACGCAGTAGTGCCTCTGTTTTGGCATGAAAGGCTCATTTAAATTTATCTAATACTTAATCTTGTATTAAATACATAAAAGCTACAGAAATTCATAACCTGAAATATATAACTCCAAATTTAGTGATTCCAGTTCCTATGGTTTCATTTTAATGTGTAGGTTTTTACTGTGTATTTTATTTACATGTTTGGTGCAATGTTAATTTTTGCTATACTATGTATGTATTGTGTTGATGCGAGTAGACGAGCAAGCCACTGTGGAAACTGAGGTTCAACAAGTAGAAGTAGCTGAGCAGGAGCTCATTACAGGCAAGTTGTGCCCTTGATCACTTACTTTTCCCAGCCATGTTCTTATTAATTTTAATGATCTGCATAGGTTAATTTTGATGGGAGCCTTTATGTTACCCCAGTTTTGATTACCTATATACCTTGTTCACCCCTGAAATATTTTTGGGTAGTACTTGCTATTGCTTTATGTGGATTGGGTATGGAGATACACTATTCATGATTATTCTGTTATTATCTTGTTATTATTGCTGTTCATGTTAAGATCATTAAATTAATGGGAACATGGAGCGACCACCCGGGAAAACAGTGCTACCACAAGGGTTTAATGGGACGCCCTTGGCTGACTAATTAGGAAAGCTAGTGGAAGACTACCTTACCCGAAAGGGGCAAGGGCAGTAGGGGAGTGGTCAGTGTAGGGAGGTCCCTGGTTGATTTTGCTGCGATGGCGGTCAGCCAGGAACCCTGCATTGGAACTTCCTATAAACTGTAGCGGGTTTTCGGAAGCTAGTGGAACTTTGTAAAGGCCTCGTAGTGGATCCCTAGCCATTCACCTCGGTAGTGTCTAAGGGCCTTGCAAACCCTGGCGACATGGGATACACGGCTTGTGGGTAAAGATGCGCAACCTCTGCAGAGTGTAAAACTAGTATACTAGTCGTGCTCACGGTCATGAGCGGCTCGGACCCTCACATGATTAACTATGGAACTTAAGTTTAATTTGACATTTGCATCGCATTTGGGATTATTTTACTATTACTGTTCTTTATTATTATTAAGGTTTGGTATTTACTTACACTTAGTAATTGCTAATAAAATTTTGACCAACTTATAAAAGCAATGCTCAGCCTCAGCCTTTATTTTATTGATCAGCCTTACACTTCATGAACTCCCACCTTTGGTGAGTTCATGCCACATTATTCCCCACGACTTTTTGAGCTATAAACGTATGTGAGCTCACTCTTGCTGTCTCACACCCCCCCCCCCCACAGGAGAAGAACAGGTGGTTGAAGAGGAGCCGCCTAACACTGAGGAGTTCGATCTGATCTAGGTGGCGTTTCTCAGTCGACATTGGCGCCGACGATCCTTAGTTCGTTTTATATTTATCTTTATTTTGTAATAAGACTTCCGCTATGTAATAAGTACTCTGATGATTTATGACATTTATCTCTATACACTCTGTTATTATATATGTTGTCTTCTTGGCGCATGTATGAGATGCACCTGGCTTTGTTCCTTAAAGCCGGGTGTTACACCAGGTGATGGGTATCGTCTGCAAGGCCTGAGCGGGCAGATGCATCTGCTTTGCATAGAATTGACATCCCCGGCAGGAGCGCACAATCCTAGTGGTGTCGGCCACCGTGGTTGGCCGGTGAGACCTTGTCGGAAGGCATTCCCCACGAGGGCTCGAGGTGCTGCATGGTGGCCGCAAGCCCCTGAGTGTATTTCTTGCAACAGCTCTTGTCCTTGGGCGATAGATATGCATCGTTGAAGGATGCCCGAGGGGCTGCGGTGATAGAGCTCTCTTTCATCACCCAGCAGGACAAATGACTTGGCGCCCGAGCCAGCCGCCGAGCTTTGGTCTTGTCGATGGGAAGCTCTCCTCGGAGGAGATATTCCAGGTACGGGGTCTGCCAGTTCGGATCTGGCGTGACCCCATTCTGTTCTTCTTCGACGGGCAAGGCCTCTTCCTCGATGGCCGAGGGTGCCTCGGGTGTGGCCGAGGGTACCTCGGGCTCGGCCGAGGGTGCCTCGGGCTGGGCCGAGGCTTCCTCAGGCTCGGGCGCATCGTCGATCTTGACGGATGGTTTATGTAGGTCTCTGGAGAAGACGTTCGGGGAACTGTCATTCGCCTCGAGGCTATTTTCGCCAGCTCGTACGCAGTTTCGTTGTACCATCGGGCGATGTGGTTGAGCTCCAGCCTGTAGAACTTGTTCTCCAGGCGCCGGACTTTGTCGCAGTAGGCTTCCATCCTCTGGTCACGGCAGTGGGAGTTCTTCATGACTTGGTCAATGACAAGCTGCGAGTCGCCTCGAGCGTCTAGGCGTCAGACCCCTAGCTCGACGGCGATGCGTAGCCCGTTAACTAGTGCTTCGTACTTGGCCATGTTGTTTGATGCCGGAAAATGGAGGCGAATGGCGTAGCGGAGAAGCTTTCCGAGGGGTGAAACAAAGAGTAGGCCAGCGCCCGCTCCTGTTTTCATGAGTGACCCATCGAAGTACATGGTCTAGAGCTCGGGCTGGATTGGAGTTGTCAGTAATTGGGTGTCAGTCCACTCAGCCAGGAAGTCTGCCAAGACCTAGGATTTTATGGCCTTCCAAGGAGCGAATGATAGCGTTTCGCCCATAAGCTCCACCGCCCACTTTGCTATCCTACCCGAGGCCTCGCAGCACTAGATGATCTCCCCCAGGGGGAAGGATGACACCATAGTTACTGGATGAGACTCGAAGTAGTGTCGCAACTTTTGCCGTGTCAGGATCACTGCATAGAGCAGCTTCTGGATCTGTGGGTAGCGAGCTTTGGTCTCGGAAAGCACTTTAGTGATGAAGTAGGTGCATGCCCTTCTTCTCGCCTCTCGACTACGATCGTGGCACTGACCACCTGAGTAGTCGCGGCTACGTAGATCAAGAGGGCTTCTCCTGCGGCGGGGGGCACTAGGATGGGTGTTTTCGTAAGGGGTGCCTTAAGGTTTCCGAGGGCTTCCTCGGCCTCGGGGGTCCAAGTGAAGCACTCGGCCTTCATTAAGAGGCGGTATAGAGGCAAGCCTTTCTCGCCAAGGCGTGAGATGAAGCGGCTTAGAGTCGCAAGGCATCCCATGACCCTCTGTACTGCTTTCAAATCTTTGATCGGTCCTATGCTGGTGATGGCCATGATTTTTTCTGGGTTGGCCTCGATGCCCCGCTCGGTGACGATGAACCCAAGGAGCATTCCTCGGGGGACTCCGAAGACACACTTCTCGGGATTGAGTTTCACGCCTTTCGCTCTCAGACACTTGAATGTCGTTTCAAGGTCAGAGAGGAGGTCGGAGGCTCTCTTCGTCTTGACAACGATGTCGTTGACGTCAGCCTCGACCGTTCTGCCGATGTGTTCTCCAAACACGTGGTTCATGCACCTCTGGTAGGTGGCGCCTGCATTCCTCAACCCAAATGGCATTGTGGTGTAACAGTACATGCCAAAAGGTGTGATGAAAGAAGTCGCGAGCTGGTCGGACTCTTTCATCTTGATTTGGTGATAGCCTGAGTAGGCATCGAGGAATGACAGGGTTTCGCACCCAGCAGTAGAGTCCACGATTTGATCGATGCGAGGTAGAGGGTAGGGAACTTTCGGACATGCTTTGTTTAGACTAGTGTAGTCTACACACATCCTCCATTTCCCATCCTTCTTCCTTACAAGAACAGGGTTAGCTAACCATTCGGGATGGAATACCTCTTTGATGAACCCTGCCGCGAGTAGCTTGTGGATCTCCTCGCCTATGGCCCTGCGCTTTTCCTCGTCGAAACAGCGTAGGGTTTGCTTCATGGGTCGGGCTCCAGCTCTGATGTCCAGTGATTGCTCGGCGACATCCCTCGGTATGCCGGGCATGTCCGAGGGACTCCACGCAAAGACTTTGGCGTTTGGTTTGAGAAAGTCGACGAGCACTGCTTCCTATTTGGGGTCGAGCTCGGAGCCGATCCGAACTTGCTTGCTGGCATCGTTGCTGGCATCGAGAGAGACGGACTTGACTGCCTCAACTGGTTCGAAGTTGCTGGCGTGCCGCTTCGCGTCGGGCGCCTCCTTGGGGAGGCGTTCCAGGTTGGCGTTGAGGGCCTCGGACTCGGCGAGAGCCTCGGCGTACTCCACGCACTCCACGTCGCATTCGTACGCGTGGCGGTATGTGGATCCGATGGTGATGATCCCATTCGGGCCCGGCATCTTGAGCTTGAGGTAAGTGTAGTTGGGGACGGCCATGAACTTGGCGTAGCATGGTCTTCCCAACACCGCATGGTAGGTTCCTCGGAACCCGACGACCTCAAAGGTGAGAGCTTCCTTTCGAAAGTTAGAGGGAGTTCCGAAGCAGACGGGTAAGTCAATCCGTCTGAGGGGTAGGATTCACTTCCCGGGCGCGATCCCGTGGAAGGGTGCCGCACCGGCCCAGACTTCGGACCGATCAACCCCTAAGAGTTCCAGGGTCTCGGCGTAGATGATGTTAAGGCTGCTGCCTCCATCCATGAGGACCTTAGAGAGCCTAACATTGCCGATGATCGGATCGACGACGAGCGGGTACCTTCCCGGGCTCGGCATGAAGTCGGGGTGGTCGCCTTGGTCGAAGGTGATAGGCTTGTCGGACCAGTCTAGGTAGACTGGCGCCGCCACCTTCACCAAGCAGACTTCCCGGCGCTCCTACTTGCGGTGCCGAGCCGAGGCATTCGCCGCCTGCCGCTGTAGATCATGAAGCAGTTATGGACTTCCGGGAATCCCTCTTCCTCGCCGCCCTCCTTCTTATCGTTGTCATGGCCCTTGCCATCCTCCGCCGAGGGCCCGGTCTTATGGAAGTAGCGTCGGAGCATGACACATTCTTCGAGGGTGTGCTTGATGGGCCCCTTGTGATAGGGGCACGGCTCTTTGAGCATCTTATCGAACGCGCCGGCCCCTCCAGGTGGTTTCCGAGGGTTCTTGTGCTCGGCCGCAGCGACGAGATTCGCGTCTGCGGCGTCGCGCTTCGCTCGCGACTTGTTTTTAGCCTTCTTCTTTGTGCCCCACTGGGCGGATGCCTCAGGGGCGTCTGTCTTCGGCTCCCCCTGAGGCTGCTTGTCCTTCTAGAAGATGGCTTCGACCGCCTCTTGACCCGAGGCGAACTTGGTGGCGATGTCCATTAGTTTGCTCGCGCGGGTGGGAGTCTTGTGCCCCAGTTTGCTCACCAGGTCTCGGCAAGTGGTGCTAGCAAGGAAAGCCCTGATGACATCCGAGTCGGTAACGTTGGGCAGCTCGGTGCGCTGCTTCGAAAACCGTCGGATGTACTCTCGGAGGGACTCCCCTGGCTGCTGGCGGCAGCTTTGGAGGTCCCACGAGTTCCTAGGGCACACGTACGTGCCTTGGAAGTTTCCCGCGAAAGCTTTGACCAGATCGTCCCAGTCGGAGATCTGCGCAGGAGGCAGATGCTCCAGCTAGGCTCGAGCGGCGTCGGAGAGGAAAAGGGGTAGATTACGGATGATGAGGTTGTCATCATCTGCCCCTCCCAAATGGCAGGCCAGTCGGTAGTCCGTGAGCCACAGCTCTGGCCTCGTCTCTCTCGAGTACTTGGTGATAGTAGTCGGGGGCTCGGAAACGGGCAGGGAACGGTGCTCGTCGTATGGCCTGGCTGAAGACTCGCGGGCCGGGTGGTTCGGGCGAAGGACTACGGTCCTCCTCGCTGTTGCAGCATCCCCCACGCCTAGGATGGTAGCCTCGGCGCACCTTCTCGTCGAGGCGGGCTCGATGGTCGAGATGGTGGTGCTCGTTGCTGAGGCGTTCCCGGGCGGCAGGCGCCTTGTCCCGTGTACGCTCGGGATGGACCGAGGCTTCCCGAATGCGCCGGGAGGACACCACGTGATGCTCCGAGGGGTCAGCTCGCCTGCGGGAGGCGGAGCTCTCGGCTCGTCGAACCGCGGCGCCTTCTAGAAGATTCTTGAGCTTGCCCTGGATGCGCCGTCCCTCGGTGGTGGATGGTTCTGGCATGGCCCGAAGCAGCATCGCTGCTGCAGCTAGGTCCTGGCCGGACCCGCTGACGGCCGGAGGCAGCGCTGCCCCGACATTGTCGATGATGCGGTGCTGGATGTCTTGGGCCTGATGACAGGCTTCTCTGGCGAGTGATCGGCCTGCCCACTCCTGTTTGATGTTCTGTTGGAGCTGTACAAGCCGGTCTACTTCCTCATTGACCCGGGCCTGCATCTCGCGGATTTGCTCGAGCTGTATGTCCTGACCCCCCGCAGGGACTGGGACCACAGCTAGCTCCCGCGAGATGTCAACGCGAGATGCGGGCCTAGGGGGATCGTCAACCTCAGGCATACTGAGGTGGTTGCCTTCGTTGTGATCTCCCAGATCGACGTGGAAACATTCGTGACTAGGGCCGTAACCCTCGCCGTCAAGGTCATGGCCATCGTCAGAACAACCGGAGAGGCAGTGGTCACATGTGGACATGAAGCTCTGCATGGCACCAGGGTCATTGAGGGCAGAGAAATCCCAACCGGAGTCGGGGTCGTCCTCTTCCTCAGAACCCGCCGGTCCGAAGGTCGAGACGGCTGTGAGTCGGTCCCAGGTCGACCACATGTGGTACCCCGGATGGTTTGGATACGCCTTTACGAAGGCGCTCACCATAGCGGGGTCGCTAGGTCGATCGAAGCTGAACCGAAAAGGTATGGGATGGAAAACGGATGGTACCTCTTGGTTGTTGGACAGTGGTGAAGTGGCGTCGGGGGCCGAGCACACCGTCATCTCATGTACGAGGGTAACGCCCAGCAGGTCCTTTGCGAGGGTGCTGGTGTCATCAGTCTGCTTGGGGCTGACACGTCACGGGGAAGTGACACCCGCCGTCGCCTCAGGTGCGAGGGCAATGTCCGACATGTCCCGCGGGGGAGTGCCGGCGTTGTCGACTCGCTCTGGTGTGACAGCCGACAAGGTGCCGCCTCCTGCGTGGCCATGGTTGCCCCGTCTCCGCCTCCTCCGACGAGGAGGGTGGCGGGGACGACCGGAGTGCTCCTCTTCTGCCGCGGGGAGATGCTGTCGTAGAGCTCGCCGCCGCCGGGCAAGTCGAAGACCGTCGTTGTCGTCACGCCGCGGGGGGAGGAGTACCATGTCGTAGCTACCGTCGAGGGACATGAACTCGAGACTCCCAAAGCGGAGCACCGTCCTGGGCTGGAGAGGTTGCTGAAGACTCCCCATCTGGATCTCAACAGGAAGGTGTTCGTTAACACGCAGCAGGCCCCTACCTGGCGCGCCAACTGTCGGCGTTTCGACCCTAGGGGGGTCCTTGGACCGATGAGTAAATTGTCACTGTGTGTCCCTGCCCAGATGGGTTGGCGCGGGATGGAACACAAGATGTGGGACAAGCCTTGTATTATCCTGCACCAAGGGTGCCGCTCGTAGTAGGGGTTACAAGCGCGTCGCGTGAGGGAGAGAGAGGGGGACACAGAGCTCGTCCGTCGCTTCCCTCGCGCGAACCCCCCTCAGGGTGGCCCTAGACCTCCCTTTTATAGAGGCAAGGAGAGAGTCTAGTCGTACAACGGGGGGCATAGCTATGTGCTAACGTGTCCGGCAGTGGAGTGCCTAAGCCCTATGTACATGCCAACGTGGCCGTTGGGGGAGAGCTTGGGCCCTATACATGTGATGGCGTGGCCGCCGAAGGAGCGCCTGAGTCCTATAGGAGCACAACTGGCAGCGCAGCGAGGACCTTGCTGACGTCTCCTTGCTGTCGTAAGGGGCTGAGAGCCACCAGCGTCATGGCGCACGCGGGGCACCATCATTACCCGTCGCCAGGGTAAGCCAGATGGGACGCCGGTCTTGTTCTTCGTAGCCTGAGCAGGCTAGGAATAGGGAAATGATGTTTCCCCTGTTAGCGTGGTCGGTCCGAGCCCAGGGTCAGTCGAGGCGGAGACTTCTCTTGAGGCCGAGGCCGGGGTCGGGCGAGGACGCGATTCTTCCTGAGACCGGGGTCGAGGCCGAGTCCGGGGGTCGGGCGAGGCGGAGATCTCCTCCCGAGGCTGGAGCGTGAGGTCGGGCGAGGCGGAAACCTCCTCCCGAGGCTGGAGCGTGAGGTCGGGCGAGGCGGAGCTTCCTGTTGCGCCCGAGGCTTGAACTCGGTGGTTGATCATGACTTGTTGTCAGTCGTTGCCGGGGTGGCTGACACGGCAGTCGGAGCGGAGCGAGCGGCGCTGTTTTCCTGTCATATCAGACAGTAAAGAAGAGGGGCAAAGTGACTGTGGTCACTTCGGCCTGGCCGACTGAGGCACGTGTGTCAGGATACGACGTCAGGCATCCCCAGCATTTAATGCGCCTGCGAAGCGGTCAGTTGGTGAGGCGGTATGGCCAAGGTTGCTTCACAACGAAGCCTGCCCGAGCCGGGCCTCGGGAGAGCCGAGGGGGCGCCCGCTGTCTGAGGAGGCCCTCGGGCGAGGCGTGAACTTGTTTGGGACTACCGTTCCAACCCGAGGCTGGGCTCGGGTGAGATCGTGTTCCTCGGGCAGACGAAGTCTTGGCTTGAACCGCACCCGTCAGTTGGTCTGAGGGTGTTAACCAGCCATGATTAGGAGCGTTGGGGTACCCCTAATTATGGTACCCGACAAATACCAAAGTTGTAGAGCACTTTTTAAGCTTTCCAGAAAGTCCTCGTTTGCTATTTTTGGATTAATATTTGAAAAGTTATGATTAAAACAAGTAACTGCTGTATTGCAGTCCAAAAATCTGCAAGTGCGCATTTGATTGTTTAGTTCACCTGTTGGCTAAAAATGCTTAGTTAGCACTTAGCGGACATAGACTTGTAATGTCTAAACTTTGGATAACATGCGTTCCATGATTGATGTGCTTGCTTGAATAGTTGGTTGTGGATAGAAATTCCTCCTCTGTTGAACTGGTGCTTGGGATGCTTTTGTGTGATAAATAGAAGAACTAATGAAAAGTCGTAGCAAGTTAAATAGATGCTCGTACTTATGAGGTCGTATTTGTGTTGCGTACATATACAAAATGTCTGTCATATTTTTAGTGGTGTTAATGTTGTGCGCTCGATGACAAGTAGTTAGCTAACGCTAGTGTGTGGTTGCTTATGATGTCTCGCTACTTAGTGTTTAATTCGCTTGCATGTAATTAAAGTATCTTGTGATATTTTCATTATATTCATACATATGCATCTTGCATCTTATTTAGGACCGAGAGATGATGACCGTGCAAGTGACATGGTGCAAACCACAAGATGCAGTTGGTGGACGACCTGAAGAATGATGGACTTAACCAGTGGATGCTTGCCAAGCGAGTACCTCCCCCAGCAAACACTATCTAAGTGTTAAATTAAAGGCAAGCCCTGGTTTTATGCATAACCGTTTATATATGCTATTTTACTACACTTAATATTTGTAGGTTTGTACTGTGCACTTAATTGTTGGAGTTGCCTGAAACCTTAGTTACATGAACTCAGGATTCCATTTGAGATGGATACTAGTATGCTAGGTCGAGTAGCTGCTTTCCTAATTAGGGATCTTGGTAGAAGACGAGTGATTTTTCTAGCACGACGGTCTATTGACGACGGTCCATGGGGATGCGTCATCTCCGAGACGGAAATTGGAATAAGGATTATGGTGTGGTACTGTGTGTCAAGCGTTTGAACGTACTAAACACATGCCGAGAAATATGGTAAATCGGTAAGCCTAGTACCTGAGTGAACCTGCCCATAGACTTTGCCCCTCACGCGACCTGAGACGTGGTCTCCCATTCCGGTTATGGTGGGTACAAGTGCGGTCACTGCGCGACGGTAGTCGGGGTCAGTGAGGCATTGTACGCTATGGCGGTGAGCCCTGATCTGTTGCCAGGGAATCGATGGGGACGGTTGATGTGTATGGGGACGGAGTGCCTCGCCACGTCGTGTGTTTAGGTTTACCTTGCAAGGTTTAAAAACTCGATTCGAATTGTCAGCTTCTCGCAGGTAATGAGACTGCTTGATCCATGCTGCTACATTGAGTAATAAGTGGAAATGAGGTGACTGGCAAAAGATGTTGATTTGTAAAAAAATGTTTGATACCATGTATGACTAGCTAGGTACACATCTAGTTAAAAAGGAGCATACTAAAACTTGAAAAGCTAAAACTTGATTTTAGACTCAGCTAGTGCTTTTGGCAAACCAAACCCTTCAGCCAAACAGCTGCATGTCTAGAGGTAGAGGAGTAGACTCCACACACCGGGTAAGTCTAGCTGAGTATTAGTATACTCAGCCTTGCTTGTGGCATAATTTTTGCATGTGCCTCCTTAGGATGACTGGTTGCTAGTGTGACTTGGCCTTTATCCTTGCCACCGGGATAGATGGTCGAGAGGGTTACTGCTTCCGCAGGAGAGGACCAGGAGGAGTAGCGTGGCCAGGCTTCGCCATGTTATTCAGTTCTTCTCTGTTAGTTATTTCTGCTGCATTAAAAATTTTAGTTACTATTTCTGAAACTCCGATGATGTAATCACTAATGATACTTTCTTCATTTATGGTATTATGCTTTATTGTATTTCTCTGTGCCTCACCTTCGAGTGAGCTAGTGGTATTCGATCCTGGATAAGTGGCTTTATCGGACTAGATCCGAGGGACTGACGGGTTATTCCAGTTTAAGTGTGTGGTTGCCTTTAAGGGTGCGACTTGGGCACTTAAGCTGGAATAATTCGGACGGTTCTGCCACAGACCCAGCAGCAACTTCCTTCGGCATCTCCCACCCACTTGAGAGCGGCCACACTCTATAAGCAATATGCTCCTAGACTAAGTCCCTGGTGCCAATCTTAAGTACATACTGTATTAAAGGTAGCCTGTCATGCTTGTATGTCGTTCCCAAGGGCAGTGAATGGCCTCCTAATGCCGAAGCGAGACCAGATAGGGCGTTGGATAATCCCCTTAATATCTTCCCTTGCAACCAAGTTGTTTTTCACATAGAACCACTCTTGCATCCAGGCCCCCGGCCACCTCTTCCGAAATGTCAGAACTGGGTAGCTCACCCAAAGCGAGGCACAAAGCTGTAGCAACCATTATTGTTGTGATATTGCTCCTTGCGAGTAGCCTTCGTCTCATAAAACAGCTCGTGGATATTGCAGAAGCATTTTGCATTCGGTTCCAATCCCTGGCTCCTCATGGCCCAAATAAAGATCCCCGTCCTGATGATAGCTTTGGGGGTAAGCTGATGAAGGTAAATTTCGAAAGTCTTCAAAACTTCAACTAGCAATTTATCTAGAGGGAACCAAAGCCCTGCCTTCATGAAGCTTCTATAAACTACCTCCTCGTCAGCTTCGAGTAGGGGGACATTATTTTCTCCTCCGGCCCTCACAATTGAAACATCGCGGAAGTACCTTCCTCTCATTGCGTCAATTTGCGTCTATTTGATGGTTGATTTTCCGAACACAACATGGCTTGGTCTCTAGGGCCGATTATCGGCATCTTCACTCCCACTCTCTGCATCAAAACTCTCACTATCACTGGAAGCTTTAGATATCCCAGCTAACGCCTCATGAGCATTCTTCTCTGCGTTGCTTCTTTCCATAGCTTCGTAGAACCCAGACAGTGCCGGGTCGATAACCTTCTTCTCGTTAGCTGTAACACCCCTGGTGTTACTATGACTAAAACTTGAGCATGACATCATAAGCATTGGCATTGCATGTGTTTGACACACCTAGAGTGCAATCACTAGGCAAAAATTTCAAACAAGTTGTATTGTTTTAATGTTTTTGCAAATAAAACCCTGGTTAAGGAACTTAACCCTATATAGAGGTTAAAGGGGTAAAACTTAACCTAAGATGAGAAAACCTAAAGGCTTTAGGGAAATAGTTGTAAAATATCCCCAAAAATAAAGTTGAATCACATTTATACCCCTGGGATACCAGAAACCCTAATTGGAACCCTGGAAAACCCTAAAACCAAACCCTAGGGACCTATGTGCAAAATTAGTCCACTTTTGGACTAAAGTGCAAAACCCAAGCCAAATAGGTATCATAAGTCCTTTGGTTCACAAATGTGTGGACTTGGAAGTCAAATGTTGAGTTTTGGACTTAAATGCAAAATGGACCTCAATTAGGTTCTGTGCTAAGTCTGAAATTTCAGAGTTTGGGCTCAACTTTGGAGCATTGTATCTTTCAAAATAATGAGAATTCATATTAGGTCACCACATCAAAATTATAGTCTAATCATAGGAGAACAACCTTGCTTAAGGTTGTGAGGTCAGTTGTTAAGAAAAATCCAGAGATAATTAAGCCTGAAGTTGGACTGTCAGACTGCTTGATGTCTGAAATTCAGATTAACAGTGGGATGACATGAACTTAGGGCTTGATTTTAAGCAGGATCCAGTGACTTTTTGTGGGAGCACATTGTAGTAAAGTTATAGATGGATTGTAGATCTACCACTTTGCTACAGATCATTGGGTATGTTGCCATGAAAATTTGTGAGAAAATCGAACCTAAACTATGACTGTCAGGCGCCGTAAACTGAATGTCCCATGGTACAGTAAAGGATAACTGAAGAAGATCCTATCCCTCTGCTCGTCGCCGGTGGTCCATCGCCGTTGATCACCGCTCGCCGTGATTCGTGCGTCGTGGCCATCGGATAAACATAGCTCAGTAAAGATCCTCACCGCCGGTGAGCTGGACACCACTCCGACGGCCTCCTCTGCCTTCCCCTCTGCTTTGCGGCTGGAGCGATAGGCTCGCCGGTGAACCGCCGCCGTCCGACCGTGCGCCACGTGTCTCAACCGCGCCACCGCATCACCGTGACCCCCTCTAACTGTCTATCGATCACCGGAGTTACTGCCACGGCGATAAACACGTGTTCACCGCACCCACGTTCTTCCTCCTCTCCGGCCGCCAGCACTGCTCGGCCGAATTCGTCACCGCCGCCTAACTTCTCTATAAATTGAAGCCACCGCAAGCTCCGTAGGGTAGTCAAGAACCCCGACACCCAGTATTGTCCCCAGTGGATCGCCAGCGAGCTTGAATTTCACAATTCCCCCAATTCGGTTTCCGCCACCGCGAAGAAGACCCCACCGTGGCCAGCTCGATTCAGGTGAGCTCAAGTCCCTCTGCCACTTGTTCTAGCCTCCTTAGGTACCCCGCAAACCCCTCGAACCCTTTAATTGAACTAGACCGCCACCCATCGCCGGGAACACGGCTGTCTTGCCACGATGCTCACGGCCACCATGGCCAGAGCTCCTTAGTCGATCATGAGCCAAATTAAGTTGGGGAAAACCATCTAGGTAGCCTCGATTTCATGTCGGTTGCTCGGAGAACCCAGCCGTAGCCCCAATCGACCGGTTCAGGCGCTCGCCGGAGCTCGGCGGGGCATGAACGCCGTCGAGGATGAGTCGGGTGAAGAAATAGAACATCAGGGGCGTTTCTGTAAACTGTCAGTGATACGTAGAAACAGTAAATGACCTCGTTTGCTGTTTGACAAAAACGCGAGGGCCTCTGTGCAAATCTGTCAGCGCGGGCGCGGGCGCGCGCATTTCTTCTGGTAATGGGCCGACCTGGGCTGGTTTTGGTCCAATACTATTCATCTGTTTTTCTTTTTCTTTTATCTCCAGAGCCAAAACAATTATAGAAAACAGTAGAAAAATGGCAAAATTGTAAAACCAATTTTCCTAGGCTTGTTATTTTCTCTAGTATTTAATAAAAATAATTTCATGATTTTTAGTTTAAATAGAGAATTTTAGGGCATTTAAAGTAGCTTAAAGAATTAGTTATGGATTTTTAGAAAATAATTAGTAAGTCCAAAAATGCCCAAACTTTTTATGGGAACTTAAAACAATATTTAGAAGCCTTGGGTGGGGTTTGAATTGATTTGGACCTTGTTTGATCACCAAACCCCAAACCACCCCCCCTGCTCTATGAACTCCTTTACTGACTCCGGAAACCCTAGGTTCTCGGAGTACCGTGAAGGAAAGTTGTACTCAAGACTTAGATAATAAGTTTATATTATCTTTGCATCCTCATGAGCATCCCGTGGCATCCATTCTTATGCATATATATGGTTATGTTAGAACACGAAGAAGAAGAAGAAGTCACTGAAGAGGGGACTCCACCAACCTCAGATCCTCAAGCAGGCAACTGCTTTTATTTCGATATTTGTGGATCCGAGCAGGACTCACCTGTTAACAAAGGCAAGCCCCGGTGCATTTGCCACCCTCCTTGTTGTTTTAAAATCTTTCTCACTTGCTTGATGCATTAGGTGATAGGAGTTGATTGATAAAACAATTCCTGCATTACCTTCCTTGAATTTGATTACCTTCCTTGATCACCCATTTTACAAAAGATTTTGATGCTTAGCCTTGCTTTAGAAAAACAAAATGTTTTGTTTTTACAAAGGATGATGTGGCAAAAGTGGGTGGGATGTTTTCGAAAATAAAACTTGATGGTGAACCCATCACGGCCTTGATGGATTCAACATCTGGAAAAGATGTACCTCTGCCAGGTACCAAACTTTGGGTTTGAAAAGATTAAGCTGAGACCGGGCGGGTGACTTGCACGAGAAAGGAGTCTCGGTGTAGTGTCTCCGTCTGAGTCGATTAAGGACCTTGTCGATGTAGGCTTGATGATCGAGGACCCTTTAGCTGGTCACATGCCTCGTCATGGGTAAGCCTTGCCTCGGGCAGACTAAGGCCGGAATAAGATAACACGAAATGGGCGTGGAGCGGTGGCAAGAGTAGCGTGTACCCTCCGTGGCAAGAGGCCGGACGGTGGTGTATCTGTGCTCTCGGTTTGCGTGAACCTAATCCGATCTTAAGAACCCCGGTGGCGGGTTGACATATGCAAGGGTTAAGTGCTACATATGTCATGTGATTGGAGATCCTCAGCTGAGTATAATCGATTCGGATCGCCGTACCTTCGCGGTTATGAAGACTTGGTCACTGACCTACACGTAGCATTCCACTAAAGATGATGAGTATTTGTTAAGAAATTGGCTAGTGCAGGACCAGTGATTGAACTAGGGTAGAAAGAACTCTAGTTGCAGGTAATTAAACTTAACTTGACAAATAAAATTTGATTTTTAAGGATCCACTTTAGTAAGCATTTCTGCAAAACAGAGTCTTTGATTATTGAGAAGCCTTACCTTGACTCCCTGAAAGCCAGCATACCCTTGAGAGTCTTCTCTTTAGTCGGGTAAGTCTTGCTGAGTAATTCCATACTCAGGGTTTATCCCTTCGTTGTTTTTAGGTGAGGAAGTAGCAGATTTCTGCTGCTTCTGTGCCAAGGTGGTTCCCAAAGAAGAAACACAAGACTGAAGTGCGGGAGGACTTGGTCCTCCATATAGATCTTTTACTTAAATCTTCTCGGGAGGAGTTTTTGCCTCCCTTGGTTTGTATAATATTATTACTCTGCACTCGTTTGTAGTTCTGGTCTGTAATAAAACAACTTGAGCTTGCTTTTAAAATAAATGTAAGTTATGTAAATCGCTTCCGCATTTCTTTATCTCCGATGTTCTGTAATGTCTGCAAGACGGGTGAATCGTTCCTGGTAAGGTAAGGAAAGGTACCGAACTTGTCAAGTAATTCAGGGGCACCTACAGGGTTGTCTGAAGTCCGTTGGACAAGGACAACTGTAGGTGGGCCTAATTACTTGGGAGGTTCCGTCACAGCTGGTATCGGAGCGTAGCCCTTCTTTGCAGACATTATGAGGCATCTTCAAAAGGATTTTCGAAAGTCTTACCTAAAAAAAAGTTCTTTTCTCTTCTTACCTAAGTATTCTGAAGAGTCTATCTTAAAGACCAGATAGGAAGAGTGCAATATATAGAAGGTTGAATCGACTAAGGTTGATTCTGTACTTATTCATGCATCATGCTAAGAATTATGCTAATAAATTTTCCCCCTTAGAAAGATGCCGCCACGCACAAGGCTAACGGCACGTAAGTCAACGGGACCAATTGGAGTACCCCGGCATCAACTAGCCCCTCGACACGAAAGTAGCAGCAGCGGAAGTAATGACCCCATAGGAGACCTTGAAGCCCGAGTGAGTCGACTTCAAGCAGAGTTGCAACACAGGACCGATGCTTGGGTCGCAGACGGAGATAGAATCAATGAACTAAGAAGGGACATCCGTCACCTGCAGGATCAGCTTGCTGATCGAGACTTAGCACTTGACTGGGCAGTACAGTCTCATTTGCTGGCATGTGCTAAGGAAGCAAGGGCTCAGGCCCGAATTAAAGAACTTAGCTCAACTGTCGACGACCTGCAGGTCTACTGCAATACGTTGCATGAGGAAGTCCATATACTATACTCACAATTACACCCTAGTGTGCCTGCACACTCTGCTGAGGCAGAAGCCGGACCCTCTCACGTTGCGGGACGCGCGTTGGGTGGGGAGTTAGACCTTTTTGAACCCCCTCCTTCTTTGAGGTTGGTTGACGTCTGGACTCCCACACCTGACGATGAGGCCGCCAAAAGTAACGGAAAGCAGGACTAATGGTGTAATAGAAGTAGAGTAGTGTGTTGTAGAATGCACGGTTGTATAATAGGTTGAACTTTTGTATAATGGGTAATGTATCCTGTCATGTAATATCGAGTCTGTATCATTACTTTTTATAGTAATGTAAAATGGAAGGTCTCTTTGGCATATTATGTTTATTCAAATGTTTTTGCCTCAGATGCCGACCAGGACTCACGGACAGGACGCAGCCGGAACTTCTGGGGGTCGGGATGTCACCCCAAATCCACCTCCGGTTCCACCCACGCTAGCCGAGGCGATTGCCGCCTTGGTGAATGCCACCGCAGACAATACCCGCTTCCTTAGGGAAATGGCGGGTCAACAGCAGTTCCAGCAGCAGGCAGTAAGAGGTTTTCAGCAAGGTCCCCGTGAAACCACCTATCTAGACTTCTTCGAAACTCGACCACCTATATTCACCAAGGCAGAAGAACCGCTAGAAGCCGACGAGTGGATACGAGTTATTGAACAAAAGTTTGGTCTTCTTCGTTGTTCTGAAACACAGAAGCCATTGTTCGCGGCACAGCAACTACGTGGCCCTGCCAGTACTTGGTGGGGAAATTTTGTGGCTATCCAACCTGACAACCATCAAATCACCTGGGAAGAATTTAAAGCAGCCTTCCGTGAGCACTACATACCGGAAGGGGTGCTGCATATGAAACAAGAGGAATTCATGAAGCTGAAACAAGGAGGAGATACCATCAATCAATATCTCAACAAGTTTAATCACCTGTCGCAGTATGCCATCGATCAGGTGAATACTGATTTGAAGAAAAAGAACTGTTTTATGAGAGGTCTAAATGACCGGTTGCAGCGAAAGATGGCCACATGTATTGATCTCACATATGGAAAGGCTGTCAGTACAGCCTTATCTGTGGAAGCAAAATACGCAAGTTCTGGGAAGAATAAGGGATTCAGTGGTGAGAGGCCTAATCAGGGCCAGGCGAAGAGGCAACGGTTCGTCATCCGGCCTTCTAGCCAAAACCGTACTTTTTCTCGTCCACCAGCATTCCCTTTCAAACAACCCATTATTATCCGCCCCAACAATACCTCCACTTCCCCAAATCAGCCGGGTGCCCCAGGCACTCGATTCCCTACCTTGCCCGGCTCTTCAACCGGGTGTTTCAACTGCGGCAAATCAGGACATTTTATCAAAGACTGCCCATACCCCAAGCAAAATCAATCCAATGCTCAGCAAGGAACTGGGAAGTCTCCTCAGCCCAAGGGTAATGCTGTGGGAAGAAATACCAAGAAAACGGGGCGTGTATACTACACTCAAGTGGCCACTACACCAGAAGGAGAGCCGGTGATGATGGGTACGTTTCCCGTGGCCAGTCACCCTGCAATTATTCTTTTTGATTCTAGTGCTTCGCATACCTTCATTAGCAAGAAATTTGTGGAGCAACATCACATTGCATGCCATGAATCAAGAGAGGGATTTAAAATTCATTCACCTGCGGGACACATTTTTACTAGAGAAGTGGCCTATGAAGTGCCAGTAACAATGGCCGGACGGAACTTTCCTGCTAACATGATTGTTCTGAAAGGCCATGATATAGATGTAATTTTGGGTATGAATTGGTTAACCCAACACAAGGCAATCCTCAACACTGAACTCAGAACCGTCAGGTTGAGCTATAATCAAGAAGAAATTCTTTTGTCTCTCCCCGTAACCAATCCAGCCAAAGCTTCTGGTAGAATATTTGAAGCCATTGTACCGGAAATCAAGAACATTCCGGTAGTATGTGAGTTTCCAGATGTATTTCCAGAAGATTTGCCTGGACTGCCCCCTGAAAGAGATGTAGAATTCGTAATTGAGCTAAAGCCCGGTACGGCTCCTATCTCCCGAAGATCGTACCGTATGCCCCCTAATGAGTTGGCGGAATTGAAGATTCAATTACAAGATCTACTGAATAAGGGATTTATCCGGCCAAGCTCGTCCCCATGGGGTTGCCCCGCCATTTTTGTTAAGAAGAAGGATCAAACCTTGCGGATGTGCGTGGATTATCGACCCCTGAATGAGGTCACCATCAAGAATAAGTACCCTCTTCCAAGGATCGACATCTTATTTGATCAACTGACTGGGGCAAGGGTATTTTCTAAAATTGATCTCAGGTCGGGCTATCATCAAATCCGTATTCGGCCCGAGGATATACCGAAGACCGCATTTACTACGCGGTATGGATTGTTTGAATACTTGGTAATGTCTTTCGGGCTCACAAATGCTCCTGCCCACTTCACTTATTTGATGAACTCGGTGTTCATGCCCGAGTTGGACAAGTTCGTGGTGGTCTTCATCGACGATATTTTAATATACTCTAAAAATGAAGAGGAGCATGCTCAGCATCTACGGATTGTATTGACGCGCCTGAGGGAACATCAGTTGTATGCCAAGTTCAGTAAGTGCGTGTTCTGGCTGGAGGAAATTCAATTTTTGGGGCACGTGTTATCAGCCAAAAGAATTGCGGTAGATCCTAGCAAAGTCAAAGATATTCTAGAGTGGAGACCCCCAACTACTGTTCACCAGGTCCGAAGTTTTCTTGGACTAGCGGGATATTATCGCAGATTCATACCCGATTTTTCTAAGCTTGTGAAGCCAATCACAAGTTTATTGAAGAATGACATTAAGTTCAATTGGTCTTCTAAGTGTAATGAAGCCTTTGAGCAATTGAAGACATTGTTAACCACTGCTCCGGTATTGGCTCAACCGGACATCACTAAGCCTTTTGATGTATATTGTGATGCATCTGGCAGTGGACTCGGCTGTGTATTAATGCAAGAGGGCCGAGTAATTGCGTATGCTTCAAGGCAGTTGCGCCGGCATGAGGAGCATTACCCAACTCATGATCTGGAGCTAGCTGCTGTGGTTCATGCCCTGAAAATATGGCGTCACTATCTGCTGGGAAATATCTGTCACATATATACAGATCATAAAAGTTTGAAGTACATATTTACCCAGTCAGAGTTAAATATGAGGCAAAGACGATGGCTTGAGCTCATTAAAGACTATGAACTAGAGATCCATTATCACCCAGGCAAGGCCAATGTGGTGGCAGATGCATTGAGTCGTAAGACTTCCTGCCACTGTCTTATGGCGAAGACCTCCGAGAACACTTTATGTCAAGAAATGGAGAAGCTAAACCTGGGGATAATCCAACAAGGGACTCTGAATCAGCTAAAGCTTGAGTCAACCATTTTGCAAAGGATAATTGATGCTCAAAAGGATAATTTGGGTATGAAGCACATACGAGAGAAGATAAGGGCTGGAACAGCCAAATGTTTCAAGGAAGACGATCAAGGTGTGATATGGTTTAAAAACCGCATAGTAGTGCCAAAGAATGAAGAACTCCGCCAGCAAATCTTAGATGAAGCGCATCTTAGTCGCTATTCTATTCATCCGGGAAGCACTAAGATGTATGATGATCTAAAAAGCACTACTGGTGGACGAAGATGAAAATTGAAATTGCACGCTATGTGGCTAAGTGTGACACTTGCAGACGTGTCAAGGCCATACACATGAAAACTGCCGGTCCATTGCAGTCATTACCAATACCAACATGGAAATGGGAAGACATAAGCATGGACTTCATTGTGGGATTGCCCAGGACCGCAAAAGGGTATGACTCTATCTGGGTGATTGTTGATCGACTTACAAAGGTTGCTCATTTTCTGCCGGTCAAGACATATTACCCGATACTTACCTATGCGGAATTATATATTGCTCGTATTCTCAGTTTGCATGGTGTTCCAAAGACTATAGTGTCGGATCGTGGACCACAATTTGTATTCAAATTTTGGGAAGAACTTCATAAATCCCTGGGTACTAAGTTATTCCACAGTTCGGCCTATCATCCTCAAACCAGTGGACAAACTGAGAGAGTGAACCAAATACTTGAAGATATGCTGCGGGCATGTGTCCTGGATTTCTCACCAAAATGGGATGAATGTTTACCTTTGGCGGAGTTTTCATATAATAATAGCTATCAAGAAAGTATCAAGATGGCACCCTTTGAAGCTTTATATGGACGACGGTGTCGGACTCCGCTAAATTGGTCTGAACCTGGTGAAAGGTGCTTCTTTAGACCTGATCTGGTGAAAGAAGCCGAGGATAAGGTTCAGAAAATTATTCATAATATGAAGAAAGCACAAGCTCGTCAGAAGAGTTATGCAGACACACGGCGAATGCCCTTATATTTCCTGGAAGGAGACTATGTTTACCTGAAAGTCTCACCAATGAAAGGAGTATCGCGTTTTGGGGTTAAAGGGAAGCTCGCACCCAGGTACATTGGTCCATTCCTGGTACTTGAGCAATGTGGACCAGTGGCATACCGACCCCAACTACTCGAAACCTTGTCTGCTATGCATAATGTGTTCCATGTGTCACAATTAAAAAAGTGTCTTCGGGTTCCCGATCGAACCATTGAAGTGACAGATGTTGTCCTGGAACCAGACTTAACGTACTCGGAACATCCTATTCGAGTTCTGGATCAAAAGGACAGGGTTACCCGGAGAAAGACTCTCAAGTTCTACAAGGTACAATGGAACCAGCATTCTGAGGAAGAGGCTACGTGGGAAACTCAAGACTTCTTGAATAAGAATTTCCCAGGCTTTCTAGCCTCATGTAATTTGTAAAGTGTATATAGTTATTGCAATAAAGAAGTGAACCCCCACACCACCCCTGCCTTGTACCAAAAATAAGGAAATAAAAATGTGACACATTTCCTTTTCCATTACTCACCCTAGGACTTTAAATCTCGAGACGAGATTCTTTTATGGGGGGAAGGATGTAACACCCCTGGTGTTACTATGACTAAAACTTGAGCATGACATCATAAGCATTGGCATTGCATGTGTTTGACACACCTAGAGTGCAATCACTAGGCAAAAATTTCAAACAAGTTGTATTGTTTTAATGTTTTTGCAAATAAAACCCTGGTTAAGGAACTTAACCCTATATAGAGGTTAAAGGGGTAAAACTTAACCTAAGATGAGAAAACCTAAAGGCTTTAGGGAAATAGTTGTAAAATATCCCCAAAAATAAAGTTGAATCACATTTATACCCCTGGGATACTAGAAACCCTAATTGGAACCCTGGAAAACCCTAAAACCAAACCCTAGGGACCTATGTGCAAAATTAGTCCACTTTTGGACTAAAGTGCAAAACCCAAGCCAAATAGGTATCATAAGTCCTTTGGTTCACAAATGTGTGGACTTGGAAGTCAAATGTTGAGTTTTGGACTTAAATGCAAAATGGACCTCAATTAGGTTCTGTGCTAAGTCTGAAATTTCAGAGTTTGGGCTCAACTTTGGAGCATTGTATCTTTCAAAATAATGAGAATTCATATTAGGTCACCACATCAAAATTATAGTCTAATCATAGGAGAACAACCTTGCTTAAGGTTGTGAGGTCAGTTGTTAAGAAAAATCCAGAGATAATTAAGCCTGAAGTTGGACTGTCAGACTGCTTGATGTCTGAAATTCAGATTAACAGTGGGATGACATGAACTTAGGGCTTGATTTTAAGCAGGATCCAGTGACTTTTTGTGGGAGCACATTGTAGTAAAGTTATAGATGGATTGTAGATCTACCACTTTGCTACAGATCATTGGGTATGTTGCCATGAAAATTTGTGAGAAAATCGAACCTAAACTATGACTGTCAGGCGCCGTAAACTGAATGTCCCATGGTACAGTAAAGGATAACTGAAGAAGATCCTATCCCTCTGCTCGTCGCCGGTGGTCCATCGCCGTTGATCACCGCTCGCCGTGATTCGTGCGTCGTGGCCATCGGATAAACATAGCTCAGTAAAGATCCTCACCGCCGGTGAGCTGGACACCACTCCAACGGCCTCCTCTGTCTTCCCCTCTGCTTTGCGGCTGGAGCGATAGGCTCGCCGGTGAACCGCCGCCGTCCGACCGTGCGCCGCGTGTCTCAACCGCGCCACCGCATCACCGTGACCCCCTCTAACTGTCTATCGATCACCGGAGTTACTGCCACGGCGATAAACACGTGTTCACCGCACCCACGTTCTTCCTCCTCTCCGGCCGCCAGCACTGCTCGGCCGAATTCGTCACCGCCGCCTAACTTCTCTATAAATTGAAGCCACCGCAAGCTCCGTAGGGTAGTCAAGAACCCCGACACCCAGTATTGTCCCCAGTGGATCGCCAGCGAGCTTGAATTTCACAGTTCCCCCAATTCGGTTTCCGCCACCGCGAAGAAGACCCCACCGTGGCCAGCTCGATTCAGGTGAGCTCAAGTCCCTCTGCCACTTGTTCTAGCCTCCTTAGGTACCCCGCAAACCCCTCGAACCCTTTAATTGAACTAGACCACCACCCATCACCGGGAACACGGCTGTCTTGCCACGATGCTCACGACCACCGTGGCCAGAGCTCCTTAGTCGATCATGAGCCAAATTAAGTTGGGGAAAACCATCTAGGTAGCCTCGATTTCATGTCGGTTGCTCAGAGAACCCAGCCGTAGCCCCAATCGACCGGTTCAGGCGCTCGCCGGAGCTCGGCGGGGCATCAACGCCGTCGAGGATGAGTCGGGTGAAGAAATAGAACATCAGGGGCGTTTCTGTAAACTGTCAGTGATACGTAGAAACAGTAAATGACCTCGTTTGCTGTTTGACAAAAACGCGAGGGCCTCTGTGCAAGTCTGTCAGCGCGGGCGCGGGCGCGCGCATTTCTTCTGGTAATGGGCCGACCTGGGCTGGTTTTGGTCCAATACTATTCATCTGTTTTTCTTTTTCTTTTATCTCTAGAGCCAAAACAATTATAGAAAACAATAGAAAAATGGCAAAATTGTAAAACCAATTTTCCTAGGCTTGTTATTTTCTCTAGTATTTAATAAAAATAATTTCATGATTTTTAGTTTAAACAGAGAATTTTAGGGCATTTAAAGTAGCTTAAAGAATTAGTTATGGATTTTTAGAAAATAATTAGTAAGTCCAAAAATGCCCAAACTTTTTATGGGAACTTAAAACAATATTTAGAAGCCTTGGGTGGGGTTTGAATTGATTTGGACCTTGTTTGATCACCAAACCCCAAACCACCCCCCTGCTCTATGAACTCCTTTACTGACTCCGGAAACCCTAGGTTCTCGGAGTACCGTGAAGGAAAGTTGTACTCAAGACTTAGATAATAAGTTTATATTATCTTTGCATCCTCATGAGCATCCCATGGCATCCATTCTTATGCATATATATGGTTATGTTAGAACACGAAGAAGAAGAAGAAGTCACTGAAGAGGGGACTCCACCAACCTTAGATCCTCAAGCAGGCAACTGCTTTTATTTCGATATTTGTGGATCCGAGCAGGACTCACCTGTTAACAAAGGCAAGCCCCGGTGCATTTGCCACCCTCCTTGTTGTTTTAAAATCTTTCTCACTTGCTTGATGCATTAGGTGATAGGAATTGATTGATAAAACAATTCCTGCATTACCTTCCTTGAATTTGATTACCTTCCTTGATCACCCGTTTTACAAAAGATTTTGATGCTTAGCCTTGCTTTAGAAAAACAAAATGTTTTGTTTTTACAAAGGATGATGTGGCAAAAGTGGGTGGGATGTTTTCGAAAATAAAACTTGATGGTGAACCCATCACGGCCTTGATGGATTCAACATCTGGAAAAGATGTACCTCTGCCAGGTACCAAACTTTGGGTTTGAAAAGATTAAGCTGAGACCGGGCGGGTGACTTGCACGAGAAAGGAGTCTCGGTGTAGTGTCTCCGTCTGAGTCGATTAAGGACCTTGTCGATGTAGGCTTGATGATCGAGGACCCTTTAGCTGGTCACATGCCTCGTCATGGGTAAGCCTTGCCTCGGGCAGACTAAGGCCGGAATAAGATAACACGGAATGGGCGTGGAGCGGTGGCGAGAGTAGCGTGTACCCTCCGTGGCAAGAGGCCGGACGGTGGTGTATCTATGCTCTCGGTTTGCGTGAACCTAATCCGGTCTTAAGAACCCCGGTGGCGGGTTGACATATGCAAAGGTTAAGTGCTACATATGTCGTGTGATTGGAGATCCTCAGCTGAGTATAATCGATTCGGATCGCCGTACCTTCACGGTTATGAAGACTTGGTCACTGACCTACACGTAGCATTCCACTAAAGATGATGAGTATTTGTTAAGAAATTGGCTAGTGCAGGACCAGTGATTGAACTAGGGTAGAAAGAACTCTAGTTGCAGGTAATTGAACTTAACTTGACAAATAAAATTTGATTTTTAAGGATCCACTTTAGTAAGCATTTCTGCAAAACAGAGTCTTTGATTATTGAGAAGCCTTACCTTGACTCCCTGAAAGCCAGCATACCCTTGAGAATCTTCTCTTTAGTCGGGTAAGTCTTGCTGAGTAATTCCATACTCAGGGTTTATCCCTTTGTTGTTTTAGGTGAGGAAGTAGCAGATTTCTGCTGCTTTTGTGCCAAGGTGGTTCCCAAAGAAGAAACACAAGACTGAAGTGCGGGAGGACTTGGTCCTCCATATAGATCTTTTACTTAAATCTTCTCGGGAGGAGTTTTTGCCTCCCTTGGTTTGTATAATATTATTACTCTGCACTCGTTTGTAGTTCTGGTTTGTAATAAAACAACTTGAGCTTGCTTTTAAAATAAATGTAAGTTATGTAAATCGCTTCCGCATTTCTTTATCTCCGATGTTCTGTAATGTCTGCAAGACGGGTGAATCGTTCCTGGTAAGGTAAGGAAAGATACCGAACTTGTCAAGTAATTCAGGGGCACCTACAGGGTTGTCTGAAGTCCGTTGGACAAGGACAACTGTAGGTGGGCCTAATTACTTGGGAGGTTCCGTCACATTAGCCATCAAAACCGAAGGTCGTTGAAATGCTGAAGCTTAAATTCCAATTAAACCTCGGCAAAACAAGCAAGTTTAAAATGGCGAGCACAGTGTAAGCAACTGGAATGGCACGAAAAATGTTTTCAATGCGGCCTCCTATTTATATGCCTAGCGCCCCACGGTTTGATGGATCCTGCATGTTAGTGTCATTCGCTATTCTAGCGAAGGGAAGGTGTTTTTTTGGACCTTCGACTAAAGGCCTTCGTTCACGTCACAGTCTAAATTTGTTACAAAGAAACAAATTGATACTGCGAGGGGCTACTGTTGGGGGCCTTCTCCTTCCGAAGGTCCTCAAAAACATAATTAACCACTTGTTTTTAGCATAAGCTATTACAGGAAGCTTCGTCTCCAGGAGATGAAGATGGATTCAAAGAAGATAAGAGAAAACGCCGAAGCTATTGCCAGACGGAAAAGCTTCCGCTCACAACAAAGCATAAGAATGTTGATAATAGCCAAAGGAGGAAAAGACTACTTAGTCCTTTATAATTTGTATTATGATCATGTGTAAACTTTGGGGACATAAATGTACTTTTGCCCGGGCTGCGTCCCGTGCCTATAAATAAATGAACAATAACACCGTACTGTTCACGCTGGATTGTACTCACTCACTCGCATCCTCGCCTTCGAGCAAGCCGAAGGTATCAATGTAATATCAACATTGTTTATATTCATATATGTTTTATGGAATGAAAGAATAAATGAATTATTATAATATGACTATAATATTCATTCCTTCGCATTTCTATTCTTGTATTAATATGATGAAGGTCTGTCTTTCTTGACCTTCGTCCGAGAAGCGTTATACCCGTAAGGAGATAATGCTTCGAAGGAGGAAGGTTCTTAACGATTAACAATTGTGTTGCCTTGTTCTTGACTCACATCATTTGAGAACAAGTGACCAACAATGAGAAAAAGGAAAAGAAATTCTTCAAGAGAAAGGAAGGGAAGCACAAAAGATTCTATAAGAAGAAAAATGGAATGGCATATATTGTTAGTGACTGGCTCACTGACATTGAGTCCTCAAGCGGGTCTTCTTTAAGTGAAGAGAATGATGAAAAAGTTGCCTCTATCGATGGGGACTTCTTTTCACCACCACCATCGCCCTCATCCACTTCTCACCTATGCCTCATGGCCAAAGGTGAACGGAAGGTACAAATTGAGAATGATATTATTGATGATAGTGATAGTGATAGTGATGATGAGTATGTTTCTCCTTCCTATGATGAATTAGCTGACTTACTTAAAGAATATGTCACGGAACCTGCCAAGGTATTAGGCCCACCCACATATGTCCTTATCCTAAGGACCTTAGACAGTCATGCAGATGTGCATAATGACTCGGCAAGTTCGGTTATCTGTATCTTCATCATATCGTCCAAGAGCGTTTAACCGATCACGTAGACATTACAGCTCATCGAACTAGAGAATAAGAAGAAAGGATTACAGTAACATAATTTACATTCATACAAAAATAGAAAGAGTAGTTATCACAGATCTGGGTACTTGAGTGCGTACTTATTATTACATCACCGGGAGGCAATACACTCTCCTCAAAAAGTTTTAATGTTCATCCTCTTGCTTGGGAACCACCTTGGAACAGAAATAGCAGAACTCCGCCGTTTCATCACCTACAACAACATGGGTTCAAAAACTCTGGGTGCGGAGTGTACTTTTGCAAGTCTTACCCGTCAAAGGAAAAGACTCTCAAGGATATGCTGGCCTTCTGGGAATCAAGGTAAAGCTTAACAAGATTCAAAGGCTTCTTTTGTAGAAAAGCTTACTATGAGTGGATCCTTAAAAATCCATTTTACTTGTTATCAGGTTAAGTAGTTACCTGCATCTAGATTTCTTCTATTCTAGATCAACCACTTGGCATATACTAGCCGTCTTTTATTATCCCTTGAGTTCACTTGATTGCTACGTGTAAGTCAGTGACCAAGTCTTTATGTCCGAGAAGTAACGGCAATCCAAATCGATTAATACTCAGCTGGGGATCTCCAACCACACGACATATGTAGCCTTAACCCTTGCATATGTCAACTCGCCATCGGGTTTCTCAAGACCAGAATGGGTTCACGCCAACTGAGAGCACAGATACACACCACCGTCCAGCCTCTTGCCACGGAAGGACACGCTCCTCTCGCCATCTCTCCACTCCCATTGCGTGGTGGCCTTTCTGGTATTGGTCTAACCGATGAAAAGCTTACCCATGATGAGGCATGTGGATAGTTAAAAGGTTCTCGATCATCAAGCATACATCGGTTTGGTCCTTAATCGACTAAGACGGAGACACTACACCGGGACTCCCTTCTCGTGCAAGTCACCAGCCCGGTCTCATCTTTATTATTTAAAACCCCAAAGTTTGGTATCTGGCAGAGGTACTTTTTTCAGACGTTGAACCCATCACGGCCATGATGGATTCACCATCATAATTCTTTTCTTTATAAAAATCCCCATCCAATGTGAAGCATCACCTTTTGTTTAAAACAAAACATTTTGTTTTCTAAAGCAAGGCTAAGCATCAGAAAATTTGTTTGAATAAATCAGGTATCAATGAATGGTAATCAATTTCCAAGGAAAGGAATGCATCAATTGTTTAGCACACAACTCCTATCACCTAATGCATTAGACAAGGTGATAAAGTTTTTAAACAACAAGGAAAGAGATAATGCACTAGGTCTTGCCTTGTATTGCAGGAGGTTCAGAGTCCACTCCGCAGATGTTGAAGTAAAAGTTGTTCTCGGCTGGAGGATTTTCAGTTTGGGAGACAACTTCTTCTACCACAGTTTCCTCCTCGTGTTCTATACATGACAATACATGTACATGCATGAATGCTTATGTGATGTCATGAAGATGCAGTTACACAACAGGAACATACTAAGTTGTATATTGAATACAACTTCCCTTCATGGTACAAACTAATCACTAGGGTTTCCTAAGTTGGTATTCTATTAGTAATAAGTAACTTAACCCTAGGAGGCTAGTTATTGGGTTTTTGACCAAACAGTGTCCAAATCATTTCAATCTTCACCCAGGGTCTTCAATCATGACTCTAAACCTACCCAAAAAGTTTCACAATTTTTGGAGTTACTAAATTATTTCTAAAATTCTAAAAGACTTGGTTTGAGCATCTTTAAATGCTAAATAATTCCAGGCTTAGGATAAAAATCTTGAAATTATTTTTATTAAATACTCTATGATTTTAGGAGTCTAGGAAAATTGGTCTCATAATTTTATCAATTTTCAATTATTTTCTATAAATTTCCTAAGCTGACAGTAAAAAGAAAAAGAGAAAGGATGAATAGTATTGGGTCGAATTTGGCCCAAGCCAGCCTGCCATAGAAGAACCGCACGCGTGCCTGCGCCCGCGTTACAGATTTGCGCGAAGGTCCTTATGTATTCGAATAACCAGTAAAGAACCCCATGTACTATTGTAAGTGCAATCAACCCTGACTGAGGGTTTTGGTGATTAAATGACAAAACAAATAGAGTTTATAACAAGTTTGCTCCTAGTATGTATACAGTCATCCTAAAGACAGGAGGAGCACAGATTCCATGTGTACACAAAAAGGGAAAGCACAGCGGATTAAAATTCTACATCATATGGCGTGCTTCAAGTGCTTGTGAACAACGACGGTTTAAATTTTACAATTCTTGAGTCATAGGAATCACCGTTCAATTAAGAGGGATCTGCAAAATTAAGTAAGTTATTGTGATGAGCTCAGTCCAAACCTATTCAAAATCCTCTAAGAAAACATTTTATTAGATCATGAATGCTCTTGGAAAAACCACTTTTATTTCCCACTCAGACTTCCCAAGGTTCTGTTCAGTTTTCTAAAAACCAGCTCAACCAGTTTTTTTGAAAACCGACTAACCCTGTCTGAAAACTGGCTGAACCGATTTTTGCACTGTTCACCCTTCCTTTTTCTTCACTACCAGTCTACCATGTCAGAAAAGCAGTGCACAGACTGTTGAAAAACTAGCTTAACCGGTTTTGGAGCTAGCTCATCCGGTTTTGAAACCGGTTCACTTACTGGTTGAGCCAGTCCCTTAACCGAGAACCACTCTGGTGGAAACCGGCTCAACCGGTTTAAGGACCGACTCAACCAGTTTTCAGTCAGGATACCCCAACGGCCACCAGCTTTTGGGGGCTCCTTTATATACCCCTTGCAATCTCTCTCTCTCTCTTCATTCACTTCTGCCCCATTCACGATTTCTTGGCTGACCTACTCTCAAACAAGAGCATGCACTCTACTTCTCACACCCAAAATCGCATCTCGTTCAATTGATTGAAGGACCCTTGGTGTGAGGTGAAGTTGGTCTAACTCGCTGTTGATTTCATCTCGATTCTCCCTTTCTCTTCATCTCTCGAGCTCATCGCAAACTTGAATCTTGTGCGGATTTGTTACTCTTGGAACCTTTTTTCCTTGACAGATAGAGGTTGTTTGGGAGTCTCCAAATTTGTGGATGACCCCAAGAAGTTTGTATCACCCGCTTGTTGAGCTAAGTTAAGAAGAGATTGCCTTGACCTTGGTCGGTTTCTGGAGGATTAGAGTTGGAAAAGACCCGACCCTTTGTGGGCTCCTCAACGAGGAGTAGGACACCTTTGTGGTGGTTGCCGAACCTCGTATTAAACCATGTGTTCTTGGTGTGTTCTTGAATAGTGCTTTAATTGTTGGTCAATTTAGATCTGTTTATATTGTGTGCAAATTTTTTGGAACCGGTCCACATCGATTTGTCACCCATTCGAGTGAATTTCCTCTAGGGCAAGTCTTAAGAAAGAATCTCTCATTACTTGGTGATATTTGTTTATCTGTTTATCTAATCTAAGTTGAGCAGGTTCAAACTTGTTCAGCTGTGAACAAAATCAGCTGAACCAGTTTGCACCAGTGCAACTTGAATTTGACACTATCTCGAAGTTTTTTGGTGAGAAATTTTAGGTGTAGCCTATTCACCTCCCTCTAGGCTACTTTCAATTGGTATCAGAGCTTCCTGTCTCATTCTACGCTTAACCGTGTGAGGTTGCGATCATGTCTACGCAAAGGGACCATGTGGATCCTCTTCTCGAGGAAATTCCTACCACCTCCACCGGTGAGGAAATGGACCCCAAGGTCCTCAACCTTGCCATGAAGATTGCAGAGAAAATGTTCCTCAAAATGAAAGAGGAAGATGCAAAGAAAAAGGCCAAAGAAGAAGAAGAAACAAGACAAAAGGCCGAAGAAGACAGAGGAAAAGGAAAAAATGAATACAATGATGACTTGGTGGAACTTTTGGTGTCAAGGGTGATGAGCAAGGTAAGTCTCAACACCAAAGGATCATCAACCAAAAGTAAAGGTACCGAATTGAATAAGGTTCAATTTGATTATTCTAGAAATTTTATTCCCAACTTCTCTTCGGCTCCACTCGAAAAGTTACCAACTCTTAGTGAGTTGAACTATGATGAGTGGGCCGATAAGATGAAGTCGCATTTAATCGGTGTGCATCCTAGTCTTTGGGAGATTCTTAGTTTAGGTATGCATAAGCCTACCCAAGGAGAAGAGATGACATCGGAAATGATGCAAGAGGTGCATCGCAATGCTCAAGCAGTGAGCAAAATCAAAGCAAGCCTTTGTACGGAAGAGTACCAGAAAGTTCAAGGAAGAGAAGATGCATGTGACATTTGGAATATTCTGAAAATGTCACATGAAGGAGACCCCAAAGCTAAAATACACATAATCGAAGCTTTGGAAAGCGAACTTGCAAGATATGATTGGTCTAAGGGTGAATCTCTTCAATCACTCTTTGGCCGATTAATGGTATTGGTCAACAAAATACTAGTGCTAGGTAGTGAAGATTGGAGTGACTCGAAGGTCACTAGGCTATTTATGAGAGCCTATAAAGAAAAGGACAAGAGTCTGGCAAGAATGATAAGAGATCGAGATGATTATGAGAAGATGACTCCTCATCAACTATTTGCCAAAATTCAACAACATGAGTATGAAGAAGCGCCAATCAAAACAAGAGACTCACATGCCTTGTTTTCAAATGAGCAAGATTCTTCCAAGAAAAGAAGAGACCACAAGTCAAAGAAAGTGGTTGAAACATCAAGTGATGAAGAGAGTTCAAGTGATGAGGACACTGCTATGTTCATCAAGACCTTCAAGAAGTTTGTAAAGAAGAATGACAAGTATCAGAGAAAAGGAAATAAGAGGGCATTCTATGAATGTGGCCAGACTGGTCACTTCATAGCGGATTGTCCAAACAAAAAGGAACAAGATGCCAAGAAGGATTACAAAAGGGACAAGTTGAACAAGGGAGGCAAGAGCAAGGGATACTTCAAGAAGAAGAAGTATGGCCAAGCTCATATAGATGAAGAATGGAACTCCGACGAAGAGAGTTCAAGCTCGGAGGAAGAAGAAAAGGTGGCTAATGTCGCCATTCAATCCACCTCGACCTCGCAACTCTTCACCAACCTCTCTAACGACTCCTACACTCCCACTTGCCTCATGGCAAAAGGATATAAGGTAACCTTATTTAATGATGATTTTACTAATGATGATGATGAACAACTTGCTATGAAAAATAAAATGATTAAAGAATTTGGCTTAAATGGATACAATGTAATCACTAAACTAATGGAGAAGCTAGATAAAAGAAAAGCAACTCTTGATGCTCATGAAGACTTGCTCATCCTTCAAAAGGAGAGAAACCTAGAGCTTCAAGAATTGCTATCCAATAAAGATGAGATGCTTGAAGTTTTGACTAAGGAAATATCTTTAATCAAAATAACTATAGAGGATAAAGAGAAAGAAATGGCTAATGTAAAAACCTCTATAGTTAGTCTTGCAAATGAAAAGGATGCACTTGAATCAAGCTTGTTATGCTTAACAGTTCAAAATCAAGAACTCCAAGTGCAACTTGAAAGTTGCAAGAACTTCAACACTTCATCTTTAGTGGTAGAGTCTAAGGCTAGCTCCTCAAATAATAATATTTGTAAACATTGTACAAAATATCATGCTTCTTGTTGCTTGACTAACCATGCAAGGAAGGAAAGCTCACAAGTTAAAGTCAAGGAAATATTGAAGAAATGCTCTAGCAATGATGGGTTAAAGAAAGTTGAACCCAAGTACAAGTCCTTGAAGCCCAACAATGGGAGAAAGGGGCTTGGGTACAACTCATACAAGGTGAACCCTAGCATAGAGCATAAGGGGTGGAGATCCCCCAAGTTCATATTGGGAACTACTCTATATGATGCCTTGGGGAGGATTCATTCCTCAAATGACAAGTCAACTCAAGTGAAGGTAAACTTGAGTCACACAAAGGATAAGATAAAGGATGTTGTCTCCACAAATGGAGAAAAGTTTAGAGCTCCCATTTCTCACTCTTACCTTTGTGATTATATGTTGACCTGGGATTCAGGTAAACTGGTTGTGAAATATGTGGGTGCCTACACAAAGAGAAAGGTTATGAAAAGGAGTGTGTGGGTACCCAAGGCGATAACTAACACTGCAGGACCCAATTCAATTTGGGTACCTAAAAACATAGCTTAAACTTGTTTTGCAGGTCTACTCCTCCGGTGGGTCAAGCTGGGTGCTTGACAGTGGATGTACAAATCACATGACCAGGGAGAAATACATATTTCACTCCTTGCAACTAACTCAAGAAGCACAAGAAATTGTGTTTGGAGATAGTGGTAAGAGTGAAGTGATTGGTATTGGTAACATTCCTATCTCTGACCACCAGTCACTTTCAAATTTTTTGTTAGTAGATTCATTAAGCTACAACTTGATGTCCATTTCACAACTTTGTGAATGGGATATGATTGCCTATTTACTGATGTGGATGTGAAGATCCTTAGAAGGGAGGATTCCTCTGTTGCTTTTACGGGTCGCTTGAAGGGCAAACTTTATCTTGTTGATTTCACAACAAGTAAGGTGACGTCTGAGACTTGTTTAGTGGCAAAATCTGACAAGGGTTGGCTGTGGCATCACCGGCTAGCTCATGTTGGCATGAGGAACTTGGCCAAACTTCAAAAGGATAGTCACATCATTGGACTAACAAATGTTGTGTTTGAGAAAGATAGGATTTGTGGCGCATGCCAGGCAGGAAAACAACATGGCGTTGAACATCAATCAAAGAATGTGGTCACAACTAAGAGGCCTTTGGAGCTTCTTCATATGGACCTATTCGGTCTAGTGGCCTACATAAGTATTGGAGGAAGTAAGTATGGATTAGTCATTGTTGATGATTTTTCTCGCTTCACCTGGGTTTTCTTTTTGAGTGACAAAGGTGAAACCCAAGAGACATTGAAGAAATTTATGAGAAGAGCTCAAAATGAGTTTGAGGTAAAAATCAAGAAAGTGAGAAGTGACAATGGGACGGAGTTTAAGAATACAAGTGTTGAAGAGTTCTTAGGCGAAGAAGGGATCAACATGAGTTCTCGGTCCCCTACACTCCACAACAAAATGGTGTAGTAGAAAGGAAGAATCGAACACTAATCGAAGCAGCCAGAACCATGTTGGATGAATACAAGACACCTGACAACTTCTGGGCAGAGGCGGTCAACACCGCCTGTCATGCAATCAACCGTCTTTATCTTCATAAGGTTTATAAGAAGACTGCCTACGAGCTTCTCACCGTTAACAAACCTAAGGTTGATTACTTTAGAGTCTTTGGTTGCAAATGCTTCATTCTTAACAAGAAAGTCAAGAGCTTGAAGTTTGCTCCTAGAGTGGATGAGGGTTTTTTGCTTGGTTATGCATCAAATGCGCACGGATATCGTGTTTTCAACAATACCACCGGTCTTGTTGAAATAGTGATAGACGTGACATTTGATGAATCTAATGGCTCGCAAGGGCATATTTCTAATGATATTGCAGGAAATGAAAAATCACCATGTGAGGCCATAAAGAAGCTTGCAATAGGTGAAGTGAGGCCTCAAGAAAAGAACGATGACAAAGAAACTCTTTGGATGACAAATGAGGTCATTGATGTGGGCGGAAAGGTGGTGGGTGATTGTGACACCCCATGTGTCTATTTCGTGTTATGTTGGGAGATTTGTCCCTAACTCGGATTGTCAGTGAAAATTTCTATTTCTCGATCGCGTCTATCTCCATTCATCAAGTTACTCATGAATATTTCACCAAATTTGGAATTATTCGATCTCAAGAAATGCCAAATTTGGAGCCTATTAAAACTCTTTGTTTCTTGAAGCAAACACAAATTCGAAAGTCAATCTCGTCTCGCAACTCCTGTCCAGACTCATTTATTCGGACTTTCGACAATTGTTATGTTATCCAATCGGTGTTCGAATCCGCTTTCTCGATAGTCGATCTATGTCCAAATACATAGTCTGAATCCGCATTCTCCAGCGAAATCTCTATTGTGTCAACCTCTAATTATATTTATGCAAATCAGTTTGTTATCTCTATGACATCATTCATCTCTAGCTATCAAGTGTCTTCTAAAGATTTCTCGAAGTTGAACCAAAAGCTCGCATAAAAAGATGAATCCTATACTTGCTTGAAACTTCTCATTTGGACAAATGCAAATATTGAAATTCAACCAAACCTTGCCATCTTGCTCAAACAACTCTATATGAACTCTACAACAAAGGTTATTATGAGTCCATGCCAAGAAAATGTCGAGAAAATACCCCGATTGCCTTAAAAATATAATTTCAAGCTTTATAATGATGCTACCTTGACCAAAGTGAAACTTTAATTTATATTCAAGATATGAGGTTTGACCTTTAATAAAAGTTGTAGAACATGTGTTATACAACAAATTTATAATTAAACCAAGCCTTGATTCAATATATAAGTATCTTAAACAGTGCCATCGAGATAGAATAAAAATCTGATTTCAGGATTCGGATTCTTCTAAGTCTGGAATCAGTGTCGTTCGGGTCGACGTCTCGCGTTCCCAAATTTTTGTTTAACAACTTGAGTTTCCTCAAATATAAAAGTTGTTAATAACTAATAGAGGCACAATATGTTAAAAGATGGCATTCATCTGACTTGATTTGACAAGGTTTTGACAACGATTTCTAATCACCATCAACCCTCTGACACTAGTAAATTGGGGCGTCATTATCTCCTTTTATAGCACTCTAATGGTTGAGAGCCCTTAATACGAATCAAAGACCAACATGTCAGCTTCCACTTTGCTATGGACGCCTAGGACTGAATCTGCTGGGAATATGCCTGAATGTCGACATAATGTCAACATCCTTTGCGTCTGCCACATGCTTGCCAGTATGCCTCACATGAAAACACCTGGACGCCATGCACAGAGCTTGCTAGCTCCATTACCGCCACATGTCCATGCTCTTCTGCTCCTCCTTGCCTATAAATAGACGCCCTTGGCCTCATCCTCTCCCTCCCCAATGCCTTCGCCACTCCCGTGCCT
The DNA here is from genome assembly GCA_029449295.1 of Zea luxurians. Lineage (NCBI taxonomy): Eukaryota > Viridiplantae > Streptophyta > Magnoliopsida > Poales > Poaceae > Zea > Zea luxurians. The sequence goes on along the minus strand of JAOPSE010000045.1, from coordinate 4,146,364 downwards.
CTCCCTCCTCAGCGCCCGGCGTCGCCGTGACCAAAGCAGCAGCTGGGTCTGCACGCGTGTGCAAATGGAGAGAAGTGATGCGTTGGAGAAGAAGATGGAAGGGGCGTGGCCGTGCCGTCTAGTGCTTGCCGGAGCGCGCCAGCGGCTTGTGCCCATGGCCTAGCCGGTTGCCGATGCCCTGTTGCCAGGCGTTCTCTATTGCCGGAGAGGGAGTGTCCGTGCATTCTGAAGGAAGAAGAAGACCCCCTTTGGGTCTATGACACGTGGGCCCAGAGTGAAGGTAGAAGCACTTAAATTTGCAGAATCTGTCCTTAACTTTGAAAATTCGTAGAAATTCGTAGACAAATCGTAAAATGACAAATGAGAACTTTTTGGAATCCTTGGGAAATTTTCTATGTAGTGTATCTATATGTTGGTATGTTTTAGTGGAAAAGGTTTTCTGTAGAAATTCATATTTAAAACAGGTTTAGAAAATAAATGAACTTGCTTCTATCCATAGTTTTAATTATAAAAATCCAAAAATGATCAAACTTGTTTTGTTAGTTAAATGTTGTCATACTACATCTGAGAAAAATATAAAACTTATATGTTTTCAATGTTTTCTTGGTGTGCTAATTAAATCATGTTAAATAGGAAAAAGTTCATGATTTATGGTTGATGTATCACTAAGTTAGTGATTTAACTTGTTTGATGCATATTATGTAGTTTTAAATGATTTATAAATAACATATAAATGTAAAAATGGAGAGTGGTGTTCCACTGTCTTTGCATGATGTTTTAGTGACCTAATAAAACTTAATATGGTCATGCATTCACAGAAAATAATTATTTTTAGATTTAACTTGCTTTCACATGCTTTATTGTATTAACAACTTGTTATTTTTGTAGTAAATAAAATATAAAACCTGAGCATGTGAAATATATACATTAGTCATGATTTGTCATTACCTATGCCTTATAAAAATTCTAGCCCCAAATTAGATAGTTTCATATGGTGCTAAAATAACACCTCTTTTATAATTACAAGAGTTAGTGAAAAATTAGGAGTAAACAAAATCATGCATGTTTCATGGAATGCTTGAGTTACACCTTAAAACCAATTAGAGGTTAAATGGTTATGTCATGATGGTCTAAAGTTAAATATTAGTACTTCATCATAATTTTGTGTGATGTCGGGCATGTGTGCCGAAGTACTTTATTTTGGTGCATGTGTTTGTTAATTGTGTGGTAACTCTAGCGTATGAAATGACTCGGATGAAATTGGTAAGTGAATTGTTGGTCCTCATTTGATTGTTTTAACTCTAACAAATGGTAAAGTGTTAGGTGCCGTTTGGTTCACATATTGGTAATGTAATGGGTAACCGATAACGTTAAATCATGTTTGTTTAAGTCCAACCGTAATCGATACCACACTACAAATGGATACCGCCTTATTCAAATTTGTTACCGCCGGTATTCGAGTGTGAATCATTACCATAACCATTAACGTTACATTTCGTGAACCAAACGACACCTTAGAATAATTCAAGTCTCTAGAACATGGCAATTCTTGAAGTAAATAGGAGCTGAAATTTATTAGTTGCTGTTTTGGGCTGCACACTTATTAGTTGCTGTTTTAGGCTGCACACACTGTTTTCATCGTGTTGTTTGTTTAATAAACTAAATCATGTTTTCTATACAAAATTCATATATAAAAGTTGTATATAACTTTATTATCTTACTCGTGTTAAAATTTGACAGCCATAAGTCTGATCGTTTAGAAGTTATGCTTTTCGCAAATTCAGTAACTGAATCTGTCCAATTTCTATACAGATTTCAGAGATTGCATTGTTTTCTTAAGTTAATTTTACAATCCGTTCATGGTCGTTATAAGAAAGTTGTAGATGCTTTTCTTATCTTGCTTGTGTTAAAATTTCATCACCATAGGCCTGATAGTTTAAGAGTTATGAATTTTACAAAATGGTTGTTGTGTTCTGTCCACTGTCAGAACATATTTAAACTAAATTGTTTGATTTAGTTAAACATAAAGTCACTTCTTGGTGATTATAAAAGTTATATAGTACTTTTGCTAAGATTTCCAAAAAAAAGTCTTGGATCACTCTTTCTGGTGGTCTGAAGATTAAGTTATAGGTGTTTAAAGTGTGAAGACTGAACCTGTCCAGTTCTTGACAACAAAGCCTTCTAGTGTCTTTTACACTTGATACATGTTAAATCAACCTAAGATGTTCATAAATGAATTGTATACAATTTCATTATCTTTCTAGAAAGTCTAGGATCACTTTGTTTGGATACATGAATCTCTAGTTATGGATTTTTGAAGTCGCAAGTCTGAATCTATCCAAATCTGAATAAAGCTGTCGTTTATCACTATTTAACCTTGTTAAGTGTCTAATCACCTTAAGGTGACAATACCAAAGTTGTAGAGAACTTCTTAGACTTTCCAAAAGTATTTTATCACTATTTTTAGATGAATATCTTGTGAGTTACGACTGAAACAAGTAAATATTGTGCTGCTGTCCTAATCTTGTTGATTGTGGTTGATTCTCTACTCTCTTGTCTTGCTTGAGTATGATTGATAGTGTTATCTCATGATCCCTATATTAGTAGATTATATAATTGGATATATACAAATAACTAGTGCAGTAGTAAATTAAACGGTTGATGTCTAGTAAGAAATTAGCTTCGATCAACGTCAATTTAGCAAGTGTCACTATATGGACGAGAAACAAAATTAATGAGATGTTACCATTTCTAATAATTGTGCTGCTAATCTGAGTATTACTAAATAACCAACCTCAATAGATTAGTATAATAAGCAGTATGATTAGGCTATCACTTTCTTGTGTGCCCTTGGATGTATGCTTGCATTAGAGTCTTGCGAACAATTGTAAAACCTAATTAAGTGACTATTCCTTTTTAACTATGTTTGTCTATCTACAAGTCCTAGCCAATTTAGGTGTACTTAACTAGTTTAATAATAAGTAGCCAATGAATGATTAAAGTGAACATGGTGAATGCTTGTACTCGTGATATCGTGTTTGTGTTGGTTAAATATAGAAAATGTTCGTCATCTTTCTAGTAACTTTGACTTGTTGTGCCCAATGACATATAAATAACTAGCGCTTGCATATAGTTGTTACAGTGTCTTACTAGTTAATGTTAGTTTGCTACCGTGTATTAGAATATCTTGTGCTACTTTCATCATATTCATACATATGCATCCTACATCTCATTTAGGACCGAGAGATGATGGTCGTGCAAGTAATATGGTGCGAACCACAAGGTGCAGTTGGTGGACGACCTGAAGAAGGATGGACTTAACTAGTGGATGCTCGCCATGCAAGTGTCATCTAGCAAACACTATCTAAGTGTTGAATTCCAGGCAAGCCCCGGTTTTATGCATAACCATTTATATATGCTACTTTACTACACTTAATGTTTGTACGCTTGTAATGTGCACTTAAGTGTAGGAGTTGCTTGAAACCCTTAGTTGCATGAACTCAAGATTCCTTTTTGAGATGGATACTAGTATGCTAGGTCGAGTAGCTGCTTTGCTAATCAGGATCTCGGTAGAAGTCGAGTGATTTTTCTAGCACTCGCACGAGGTCAGGCATTGATTGTATTCATCTTGATAACAGGATCTATGATGGTCTATGGACTTGGATTTAGGGTGGATACCTTGTCTATGAGATGGAAATAGAATTAAGCATTAATGTGGATACCTGAGTCAAGCGTTTGAATGTACTAAACACATGTTGGGAAATATGGTAACCGGTAAGCCTAGTACCTGATTGATCTTGCCCGCAGACTTTACCCCTCACTAGACCTGAGACGAGTTCTCCCATGCTAGCTATGGTGGGTACAAGTGCGGCCGTTGCACGGCGGCAACCGGGGACAATTGGAGTATTGTACGCCAAGGTCGTGAGCCCTGTTCTGTTGCTAGGGAATCGATAGGGACGGTTGACGTGTGTGGGGTCGGAGTGCCCCTATATGTCGTGTGTTTAGGTTTACCTTGCAAGGATAAAAACTTGATTCAAATTGTCTACTTCTCGCAGCTAATGAGACTGCTTAACCTCTTGTACTGCATTGAGTAAAAAAAAGTGAAATGTGGTATTACTTGACATAACATGTTGATCGTACTAATTGACTGTTATCATGTATGCTTAGAAAGGAGCAAACCTTTAAGTATGCTAGAATTGGAAAAGCTAAAACTGATTTTTGACTTAGCTAGTGCTTTTGGCAAACCAAACCCCTCAGCCAAACAGCTGCATGGTCTAGAGGTAGATGAGTAGACTCCTCACACCGGGTAAGTCTAGCTGAGTATTAGTATACTCAGCCTTGCTTATGGCACAATTTTTGCAGGTACGCTACATGACATGGTTGACGGTGTGACTTGGCCTTCCACCCTGCCACAGGGTTGGACGGTTGAGTGGGATGCTGCTCCGGCAGGAGAGGATCAGGAGGAGTAGTGGGCTAGGCCTTGCCCTATTCCTCAGTATTCGACGTTATTAATTATCCGCTGCACTTTAATTATGAACTTGTTTTCTATTGTTAAAACTCCAATTATTGTAATAACTCTAGTACCTTAACTTGTGGTTACATGTTTATTGTATTCTCTCTGTGACTCACCTTCGAGTGAGCTAGTGGTATTCGATCTCGGGGAAGTGGCTTTATCATACTAGATCTGAGGGACTAACGGTTCTTCCGATTTAAGTGTGTTGCCGCCCCTAAGACGTAACTTGGGCATTTAAGCTGGAATAATTCGGGCGGATCCGCCAAAGCTAGTATCGGAGCGAATAATGAAAGTCGCCTAGAGGGGGGGGTGAATAGGGTGAAACTGAAATTTACAAAGTTAATCACAACTACAAGCTGGGTTAGCGTTAGAAATAATAATGAGTCCGAGAGACAGGGCGCAAAACAAATCGCGGGCAAATAAAGAGTGAGACACGTGGATTTGTTTTACCGAGGTTCAGTTCTTGCAAACCTACTCCCCGTTGAGGTGGTCACAAAGACCGGGTCTCTTTCAACCCTTTCCCTCTCTCAAATGGTCCCTCGGACCGAGTGAGCTTCTCTTCTCAAATCAACCAGGAACAAAACTTCCCCGCAAGGACCACAACACAATTGGTGTCTCTTGCCTCGGTTACAATTGAGTTTTGATCACAAGAACAAATGAGAAAGAAAAGAAGCAATCCAAGCGCAAGAGCTCAAAAGAACACAACAAATCTCTCTCACTAATCACTAAAGCTTTGTGTGGAATTGGAGAGGATTTGATCACTTGGGTGTGTCTAGAATTGAATGCTAGAGCTCTTGTAAGGTGTAGAAGTGTGAAAACGTGGATGACTTGAATGTGGGGTGGTTGGGGGTATTTATAACCCTAACCACCAAACTAGCCGTTTGGTGAAGGCTGCTGTCGATGGGCGCACCGGACAGTCCGGTGCGCCACCGGACAGTGTCCGGTGCGCCAGCCACGTCACTCGACCGTTAGGGTTCGACCGTTGGAGCTCTGACGAGTGGGCCCGCCTGGCTGTCCGGTGGTGCACCGGACATGCCCTGTAGGCTGTCCGGTGTGCCACCCGTGCGTGCCTTGCTCCTCTGCGCGCGGTGGCGCGCATTTAATGCTGTAGCAGGTGACCGTTGCGCCGAAGTAGCCGTTGCTCCGCCGTTACACCGGACAGTCCGGTGTGCATCGAACATGTCCGGTGAATTATAGCGGAGCGAATTCCCGAAGCTGGCGAGTTCAGAGTCGCATCTCCTTGGAGCACCGGACACTGTCCGGTGTTAACCGGACAGTCCGGTGAATTATAGCGCGGCGCCTCTGAGTTTTCCCGAAGGTGCGAAGTTCAGCTTGGAGTCCCCTAGTGCACCTAACACTGTCCGGTGGTGCACCGGACACTGTCCGGTGGCACACCGGACACTCCGGTGCGCCCGACCAGGGTGCCTTCGGTTGTCCCTTTGCTCTTTTGTTTGAACCCTTTTTCTTGGTCTTTTTATTGGCTTATTGTGAATCTTTGGCACCTGTAGAACTTATAAACTAGAGCAAACTAGTTAGTCCAAATATTTGTGTTGGGCAATTCAACCATCAAAATCAATTTAGGAAATAGGTGTAAGCCTAATTCCCTTTCAATCTCCCCCTTTTTGGTGATTGATGCCAACACAAACCAAAGCAAATATAGAAGTGCATAATTTGAACTAGTTTGCATATGCAAGTGCAAAGGTTACTTAGAATTGAGCCAATAAATAATACTTACTAGATATGCATGGATTGTTTCTTTATTTTTAACATTTTGGACCACGCTTGCACCACAAGTTTTGTTTTTGCAAAATCTTTTTGTAAATCCTTTTCAAAGTCTTTTTGCAAAATAGTCAAAGGTAAATGAATAAGATTTTGAGAAGCATTTTCAAGTTTTGAAATTTTCTCCCCTTGTTTCAAATGCTTTTCCTTTGACTAAACAAAACTCCCCCTCAAATAAATTCTCCTCTTAGTGTTCAAGAGGGTTTTAAGATATTAATTTTGAAAATACTACTTTCTCCCCCTTTTGAACACAATAAGATACCAATTTGAAATTTACCAATTGAAAATCATTAGTTTTAAAATTAGGGTGGTGGTGCGGTCCTTTTGCTTTGGGCTCACATTTTCTCCCCCTTTGGCATGAATCGCCAAAAACGGATACTTAGAGTGAAATATAAGCCCTTTTCTAAACTTTCTCCCCTTTGGCAAATAAAACATATGAGTGAAGATTATACCAAAGACGTAGAGATGCTTGGAGCGATGGCGAAGGATGAGTGATGGAGTGGAGTGGAAGCCTTTGTCTTCGCCGAAGACTCCAATTCCCTTTCAATATACCTATGACTTGGTTTGAAATACACTTGAAAATACATTAGTCATAGCATATATAAAAGAGACATGATCAAAGGTATAATATATGAACCATGTGTGCAAGACATCAAAAGAAATTCCTAGAATCAAGAATATTTAACTCATGCCTAAGTTTGGTAAAAGTTTGTTCATCTAGTGGCTTGGTAAAGATATCGGCTAATTGATCTTTAGTGTTAATATATGCAATCTTGATATCCCCCTTTTGTTGGTGATCCCTAAGAAAATGATACCGAATGGCTATATGTTTAGTGCGGCTATGCTCAACGGGATTATCCGCCATGCGGATTGCACTCTCATTATCATATAGAAGAGGAACTTTGGTTAATTTGTAACCATAGTCCCGCAGGGTTTGCCTTATCCAAAGCAATTGAGCGCAACAGTGGCCTGCGGCAATGTACTCGGCTTCGGCGGTAGAAAGAGCGACCGAATTTTGCTTCTTTGAAGCCCAAGACACCAAGGATCTTCCCAAGAACTGGCAAGTCCCCGATGTGCTCTTTCTATTAATCTTACACCCCACCCAATCGGCATCCGAATAACCAATTAAATCAAATGTGGATCCCCGATGGTACCAAAGCCCAAACTTAGGAGTATAAGCCAAATATCTCAAGATTCGTTTTACGACCGTAAGGTGAGATTCCTTAGGGTTGGCTTGGAATCTTGCACACATGCATACGGAAAGCATAATGTCCGATCGAGATGCACATAAATAGAGTAATGAACCTATCATCGACCGGTATACCTTTTGATCGACGGATTTACCTCCCGTGTCGAGGTCGAGATGCCCATTGGTTCCCATGGGAGTCTTGATGGGCTTGGCATCCTTCATCTCAAACTTGTTTAGAATGTCTTGAGTATACTTCCTTTGGCAAATGAAGGTGCCCTCTTGGAGTTGTTTTACTTGAAATCCCAAGAAATACTTCAACTCCCCCATCATTGACATCTCGAATTTCTGTGTCATGATCCTACTGAATTCCTCACATGTAGATTCGTTAGTGGACCCAAATATAATATCATCAACATAAATTTGGCATATGAACAAATCATTTGCAAGAGTCTTAGTAAATAAAGTAGGATCGGCCTTGCCGACTTTGAAGCCATTAGCAATAAGGAAATCTCTAAGGCATTCATACCATGCTCTTGGGGCTTGCTTGAGCCCGTAAAGCACCTTAGAGAGCCTATAGACATGGTTAGGGTACTCACTGTCTTCAAAGCCGGGAGGTTGCTCAACATTCCTTGATTGGTCCGTTGAGGAAGGCACTCTTTACATCCATTTGGTAAAGCTTGAAGCCATGGTAAGTAGCATAGGCTAATAATATACGAATTGACTCAAGCCTGGCTATGGGTGCATAGGTTTCACCAAAATCCAAACCTTCGACTTGGGAGTATCCCTTGGCCACAAGTCGAGCTTTGTTCCTTGTCACCACACCATGCTCATCTTGCTTGTTGCGGAAGACCCATTTGGTTCCTACAACATTTTGATTAGGACGTGGAACTAAATGCCATACCTCGTTCCTAGTGAAATTGTTGAGCTCCTCTTGCATCGCCATCACCCAATCCGAATCTTGAAGTGCTTCCTCTACCCTGTGTGGCTCAATAGAGGAAACAAAAGAGTAATGCTCACAAAAATGTGCAACACAAGATCTAGTGGTTACCCCCTTATGAATGTCGCCGAGGATGGTGTCGACGGGGTGATCTCGTTGGATTGCTTGGTGGACTCTTGGGTGTGGCGGCCTTGGTTCTTCATCCTCCTTGTCTTGATCATTTGTATCTCCCCCTTGATCATTGCCGTTATCTTGAGGTGGCTCATCATTTTGATTTTCTCCTTCATCAACTAGAGCCTCGTCCTCATTTTGAGTTGGTGGAGATGCTTGCGTGGAGGAGGATGGTTGATCTTGTGCATTTGGAGGCTCTTCGGATTCCTTAGGACACACATCCCCAATGGACATGTTCCTTAGCACGATGCACGGAGCCTCTTCATTACCTATCTCATCAAGATCAACTTGCTCGGTTAGGAGTTCGTATGATGTCTTCTTGAGGATTCGGTGTAGATATAACCGGTTTATGGCGTAGCAAGCGGTGTTAACCGCTTCGGCCCAAAACCGATCCGGCGTCTTGTACTCATCAAGCATGGTCCTTGCCATGTCCAATAGAGTTCTATTCTTTCTCTCCACTACACCATTTTGTTGTGGCGTGTAGGGAGAGGAGAACTCATGCTTGATGCCCTCCTCCTCAAGGAAGCCTTCAATTTGTGAATTCTTGAACTCCGTCCCATTGTCGCTTCTAATTTTCTTGATCCTTAAGCCAAACTCATTTTGAGCCCATCTCAAGAATCCCTTTAAAGTCTCTTAGGTTTGTGATTTTTCCTGCAAAAAGAACACCCAAGTGAAGCGAGAATAATCATCCACAATAATTAGACAGTACTTACTCCCGCCGATGCTTATGTAAGCTATCGGGCCGAATAGGTCCATGTGTAGGAGCTCCAGTGGCATGTCAGTCGTCATTATGTTCTTGTGTGGATGATGAACACCAACTTGCTTCCCAGCTTGGCATGCGCTACAAATCCTGTCTTTCTCAAAATGAACATTTGTTAATACTAAAATGTGTTCTCCCTTTAGAAGCTTATGAAGATTCTTCATTCCAACATGGGCTAGTCGGTGGTGCCAGAGCCAACCCATGTTAGTCTTAGCAATTAAGCAAGTGTCGAGTTCAGCTCTATCAAAATCTACCAAGTATAGCTGACCCTCTAACACTCCCTTAAATGCTATTGAATCATCACTTCTTCTAAAGACAGTGACACCTACGTCAGTAAATAGACAGTTGTAGCCCATTTGACATAATTGAGAAACGGAAAGCAAATTGTAATCTAATGAATCAACAAGAAAAACATTGGCAATGGAATGGTCAGGAGATATAGCTATTTTTCTCAAACTTTTGACCAAACCTTGATTTCCATCCCCGAATGTGATAGCTCGTTGGGGATCTTGGTTTTTCTCGTAGGAGGAGAACATCTTCTTCTCCCCTGTCATGTGGTTTGTGCACCCGCTATCGATGATCCAACTTGTGCCCCCAGATGCATAAACCTACAAAACAAGTTTAGTTCTTGACTTTAGGTACCCAAACGGTTTTGGGTCCTTTGGCATTAGAAACAAGAACTTTGGGTACCCAAACACAAGTCTTGGAGCCCTTGTGTTTGCCCCCAACAAACTTGGCAACTACCTTGCCGGATTTGTTAGTTAAAACATAAGATGCATCAAAAGTTTTAAATGAAATGTCATGATCATTTGATGCACTAGGAGTTTTCCTTTTAGGCAACTTAGCACGGGTTGGTTGCCTAGAGCTAGATGTCTCACCCTTATACATAAAAGCATGATTAGGGCCAGGGTGAGACTTCCTAGAATGAATTCTCCTAATTTTGCTCTCGGGATAACCGGCAGGGTATAAAATGTAACCCTCGTTATCCTGAGGCATGGGAGTCTTGCCCTTAACAAAGTTAGACAATTTCTTAGGAGGGGCATTAAGTTTGACATTTTCTCCCTTTTGGAAGCCAATGCCATCTTTGATGCCAGGGCGTCTCCCACTATAGAGCATACTACGAGCAAATTTAAATTTTTCATTTTCAAGTTCATGCTTGGCAATTTTAGCATCTAATACTGCTATATGATCATTTTGTTGTTTAATTAAAGCCATATGATCATGAATAGCATTAATATCAACATCTCTACATCTAGTACAAATAGACACATGTTCAATGGTAGATGTAGAGGGTTTGCAAGATTTTAATTCCACAACCTTAGCATGTAATATATCATTTTCACTTCTAAGGTTAGAAATAATAACATTGCAATCATCAAAATCTTTAGCCTTAGCAAGCAATTTTTCATTTTCAATCCTAAGGCTAGCAAGAGAATCATTCAATTCTTTAATCTTAGCATGTAAATCAACATTATCATCTCTAAGATTGGGAATTGAAACATTATAAACATGGGAATCAACCTTAGTATTTAAACTAGCATTTTCATTTCTAAGGTTGGCAATAGTCTCATGGCAAGTACTTAGCTCCCTAGATAATTTCTCACATTTTTCAACTTCTAGAGCATAAGCATTTTTAACCTTAACATGCTTTTTATTTTCCTTAATTAGGAAGTCCTCTTGAGAGTCCAAGAGATCATCCTTCTCATGAATAGCACTAATTAATTCATTCAACTTTTCCTTTTGTTGCATATTAAGGTTGGCAAAAACAATGCACAAGTTATCCTCCTCATTGCTAGCATCATCCTCATCACTAGAGGTTTCATATTTAGTGGAGGATCTTGATTTTACCTTCTTCCTTTTATTGTCCTTGGCCATGAGGCATTTGTGGCCGACGTTGGGGAAGAGAAGACCCTTGGTGACGGTGATGTTTGCGGCGTCCTCGTCGGAGGAGGAGTCGGTGGAGCTCTCGTCGGAGTCCCATTCCCAGCAAACATGGGCATCGCCGCCCTTCTTCTTGTGATATCTCTTCTTCTCCTTTCTTCTCCCCTTCTTGTCGTCGCCCCTATCACTGTCACTAGAAATAGGACATTTTGCTATAAAGTGACCGGGCTTACCACACTTGTAGCAAACTTTCTTGGAGCGGGGCTTGTAATCTTTCCCCCTCCTTTGCTTGAGGATTTGGCAGAAGCTCTTGATGATGAGCGCCATCTCCTTGTTGTCGAGCTTGGAGGCGTCGATGGGTGTTCGACTTGGAGTAGCTTCCTCCTTTTCTTTCGTCGCCTTGAATGCGACCGGTTGTGCTTCGGACGTGGAGGGGCCATCAAGCTCGTTGATCTTCTTTGAGCCTTTGATCATCAACTCAAAGCTCACAAAATTACCTATAACTTCCTCGAGGGTCATTTGTGTATATCTAGGATTACCACGAATTAATTGAACTTGAGTAGGGTTAAGGAAAAAAAAAGTGATCTAAGAATAACCTTAACCACTTCGTGGTCATCCCATTTTTTGCTCCCGAGGTTGCGCACTTGATTTACCAAGGTTTTGAGTCGGTTGTACATGTCTTGTGGCTTCTCCCCTTAGCGAAGACGGAAGCGACCGAGCTCCCCCTCGATCGTTTCCCGCTTGGTGATCTTGGTCACCTCATCTCCTTCGTGCGCGGTCTTTAGCACGTCCCAAATTTCCTTAGCACTCTTCAACCCTTGCACCTTGTTATACTCCTCTCGACTTAAAGAGGTGAGGAGTATAGTTGTGGCTTGGGAGTTGAAGTGTTGGATTTGGGCCACTTCGTACTCATCATAATCCTCATCCCCTACGAATGGTACCTGTACACCAAACTCAACAATATCCCATATACTTTTGTGGAGTGAGGTTAGGTGATATCGCATCATATCACTCCACCTAGCATAATCTTCACCATCAAATGTTGGTGGTTTGCCTAATGGGACGGAAAGTAAAGGTGTATGTTTAGGAATGCGAGGATAGCGTAGGGGGATCTTACTAAACTTCTTGCGCTCATGGCGCTTAGAAGTTACGGATGGCGCGTCGGAGCCAGAGGTCGATGGTGATGAAGTGTCGGTCTCATAGTAGACCACCTTCCTCATCTTCTTGTGCTTGCTGCTACTCCGATGTGACTTGTGGGAAGAGGATTTCTTCTCCTTCCCCTTTCCCTTGTTGCGGGATTCTTCCGATGAAGTCTTCCCGTGGCTAGTAGTGGGCTTGTCGCCGGTCTCCATCTCCCTCTTGGTGTGATCTCCCGACATCACTTCGAGCGGTTAGGCTCTAATGAAGAACCTGGCTCTGATACCAATTGAAAGTCGCCTAGAGGGGGGTGAATAGGGCGAAACTGAAATTTACAAAGTTAATCACAACTACAAGCCGGGTTAGCGTTAGAAATAATAATGAGTCCGAGAGAGAGGGCGCAAAACAAATCGCGGGCAAATAAAGAGTGAGACACGTGGATTTGTTTTACCGAGGTTCGATTCTTGCAAACCTACTCCCCGTTGAGGTGGTCACAAAGACCGGGTCTCTTTCAACCCTTTCCCTCTCTCAAATGGTCCCTCGGACCGAGTGAGCTTCTCTTCTCAAATCAACCGGGAACAAAACTTCCCCGCAAGGACCACCACACAATTGGTGTCTCTTGCCTCGGTTACAATTGAGTTTTGATCACAAGAACAAATGAGAAAGAAAAGAAGCAATCCAAGCACAAGAGCTCAAAAGAACACAACAAATCTCTCTCACTAATCACTAAAGCTTTGTGTGGAATTGGAGAGGATTTGATCACTTGGGTGTGTCTAGAATTGAATGCTAGAGCTCTTGTAAGGTGTAGAAGTGTGAAAACTTGGATGACTTGAATGTGGGGTGGTTGGGGGTATTTATAACCCCAACCACCAAACTAGCCGTTTGGTGAAGGCTGCTGTCGACGGGCGCACCGGACAGTGTCCGGTGCGCCAGCCACGTCACCCGGCCATTAGGGTTCGACCGTTGGAGCTCTGACGAGTGAGCCCGCCTGGCTATCCGGTGGTGCACCGGACATGCCCTGTAGGCTGTCCGGTATGCCACCCGCGCGTGCCCTGCTCCTCTGCGCGCGCTGGCGCGCATTTAATGCTGTAGCAGGTGACCGTTGCGCCGAAGTAGCCGTTGCTCCGCTGTTACACCGGACAGTCCGGTGTGCACCGGACATGTCCGGTGAATTATAGCGGAGCGAAATCCCAAAGCTGGCGAGTTCAGAGTCGCATCTCCTTGGAGCACCGGACACTGTCCAGTGTTCACCGGACAGTTCGGTGAATTATAGCGCGACGCCTCTGAGTTTTCCCGAAGGTGCGAAGTTCAGCTTGGAGTCCCCTGGTGCACCGGACAGTCCGGTGCACCCGACCAGGGTGCCTTCGGTTGTCCCTTTGCTCTTTTGTTTGAACTCTTTTTCTTGGTCTTTTTATTGGCTTATTGTGAATCTTTGGCACCTGTAGAACTTATAAACTAGAGCAAACTAGTTAGTCCAAATATTTGTGTTGGGCAATTCAACCATCAAAATCAATTTAGGAAATAGGTGTAAGCCTAATTCCCTTTCAAATACCATTACACAGAAGTCAATAAGTCATGAATACCAACTTTTTAAAAGTAAAACTTGCTTAGAAACTAATGTTGGATAGATCGTCAGGACGATAAGGTTAGACCTAGGAAGTGAAGCCTTAGGAAATAGATGGGTAGCTAGGTGGCTATTTATATAGGTCGTAAAGGCTACTATTACTATTAGTAGGAAGGATGCTGTAGAAGCACCCAAAAGGTAGTTAGGTCTGAGAAGACGTCTAGAATGAGCATGCATCATGATTGTCGCATCATTGTCTTTTGTGCACCAACATGCTTCTCTCACCTTTATTCCAATAATAAGAAATTGTGAATAATGTGTTGTATTGCTATGAACTGCAAAAAATGTCTTATCCTGTGTGTCATGATAGTCTTGACTAGGTTGTGTTATGTGCTTCTCTTGTCTTGCTATCTAGGAAATGTTTTAGTTGTTCAACCCTTTTTGCCCCAACCAGCAATATATATATATATATATATATATATATATATATATATATATATATATATATATATATATATATATAATGTTGTTTGTTTCGCTAAAAAACCCCTCCAAACAACCTTGAGTCTGGCAAGTGAACCCTCTTAAAAAAATTATTGCTTGTGTTAGTATTTTCTAGCCCTTGTGTGTTGCTCCACCTATTATACACCCACATAGCTTGTAGATCTCCACAGCTTGACTGCTAGACCAACCCAAGTCTCCTTGTGCACTTGTTGTGTCAAAGAAAAAAATTTGTTGTTTGGTGTCTAGTTGCACAAACCCTATCAAGGCCATGTTTCTTTCCATAGATCATGTCCCGAATCTTCATAACCTTTCTGCTGCTCATCCTAATCGATCCCATGCGTCTACCTCTCTTTTGATATGGTAATCTTTTTCCTTGTGAATCATGTTGTGGCCTATCATCCGAATCTTCGGATCCTTCATTGATTCTGCCCTATTATCTTGTTATTGGCTATAACCCATTCTCAAGCACTGAATGTTGATAAATCCACTGCCTCATTCTAGTCATTCTCATACTCTTTCTCTAAAGATCATGCTACCATTTTGTCAACTACATCTATAAGTGGCGTATCCACCTAGTTCAATAGATCTTTGCTATTGACATGGATTCTCTCGTGTCTCTGCAAGTTTAATAATCTCATAATTTCCTCCTTCTCGTATCCCGTCCCATACTAATCTATGGCCTGATAATCTCCATGATGATCATAAAAGAGTATATGGAGTTGAAGAAGATTCTCATGTGTTACTCGTTTTTGCCAACAATTCTATGTTTGAAGTCCTGTCATGATCTTATTTTTTGAGCCATACTCTCAAGGGCTATATCTATCTGTGCTATGTGAATTTCTCGTTGGTTGCATTTGGTAATGGTATTATGGCTAGCGAATGATGGTGCCACGATGAAACCGAGAGCCTCCTATGGGTGCACACATAAGGTTGAGCTGCTCGGCACGCAATGGTATCGCAGTTAACAGTCATGATCCATTATGGGACTATACCAATGTGCTATCTCTTGTGAACATTCTCTCAAAGTGATAGCTGCATTTTATCTCAATATGTAGCGACATTTTGTCTGTATCTTTCTTCCATACCTTGTCGTATGACCTCTCATGAGTTGGTATCTACCATCAGCCTGGGAGTTACATGCTTCTCCACCCTTAAAGATCCTCATTCGAAACTCAGGACAAGATTCTTTTAAGGGGGGAAGGCTGTGACACCCCATGTGTCTATTTCGTGTTATGTTGGGAGATTTGTCCCTAACTTGGATCATCAGTGAAAATTTCTATTTCTCGATCGCATCTATCTCCATTCATCAAGTTACTCATGAATGTTTCACCAAATTTGGAATTATTCGATCTCAAGAAATGCCAAATTTGGAGCCCATTAAAACTCTTTGTTTCTTGAAGCAAACGCAAATTCGAAAGTCAATATCGTCTCGCAACTCCCGTCCAGACTCATTTATTCGGACTCTCGATAGTTGTTATGTTATCCAATCGATGTCCGAATCCTCTTTCTCGATAGTCGGTTTATGTCCAATTACGTAGTATGAATCCGCATTCTCCAGCGAAATCTCTATTGTGTCAACCTCTAGTTATTTTTATGAAAATCAGCTTTTTATCTCTATGACATCATTCATATCTAGCTATCAAGTGTGTTCTAAATATTTATCGAAGTTGAACCAAATGCTCGCATAAAAAGATGAATCCTATACTTGCTTGAAACATCTCGTTTGGACAAATGCAAATTTTGAAATTCAACCAAACCTTGCCATCTTGCTCAAACAACTCTATATGAACTCTACAACAAAAGTTATTAAGGGTACATGCCAAGAAAATATCGAGAAAATACCCCAATTGCCATAAAAATATAATTTGAAGCTTTATAATGATGCTACCTTGACCAAAGTGAAACTTTAATTTATATTCAAGATATTAGGTTTGAGCTTTAACAAAAGTTGTAGAACATGTGTTATACAACAAATTTATAATTAAACCAAGCCTTGATTCAATCTCTAAGTATCTCAAACAGTGCCATCGAGACAGAATAAAAATCTGATTTTAGGATTCGAATTCTTCTAAGTCAGGAATCAGTGTCGTTCGGGTCGACGTCACGCGTTCCCAAATTTTTGTTGAACAACTTGAGTTTCCCCAATTATAAAAGTTGTTAATAACTAATAGAGGCACAACATATTAAAAGATGGCATTCATCTGACTTGATTTGACAAGGTTTTGACAATGATTTCTAATCACCATCAACCCTCTGACACTAGTAAATTTGGGCGTCATTATCTCCTGTTACAACACTCTAATGGTTGAGAGCCCTTAATACGATCAAAGACCAACATGTCAGCTCCAACTATGCTATGGACGCCTAGGACCGAATCTGCTTGGAAGATGCCTAAATGTCGACATAATGTCGACATCCTTTGCGTCTGCCACATGCTTGCCAGTATGCCTCATAGGAAAACACCTCGACGCCATGCACAGAGCTTGCTAGCTCTATTGCCGCCACATGTTAATGCTCTTCTGCTCCTCCTTGCCTATAAATAGACGCCCTTGGCCTCACCCTCTCCCTCCCCAATGCCTTCGCCACTCCCCCTGCCTCTCCCTCCTTAGCGCCCGACGCCGCCGTGACCAAAGAAGCAGCTGGGTCTACACGTGTGTGCAAATGGAGAGAAGTGATGCGTTGGAGAAGAAGATGGAAGGGGCGTGGTCGTGCCGCCCGTTGCTTGCCAGGGCGCGCCAGTGGCTTGTGCCTATGTCCCCTGTTGCCAGGCGTTCTCTGTTGCCGGAGAGGGAATGTGCGTGCGTTCTGAAGGAAGAAGATGACCCCCTTTGGGTCTATGACACATGGGCCTGGAGTGAAGGTAAAAGAGCTTAAATTTGCAGAATCTGTCCTTAACTTTGAAAATTCGTAGAAACTCGTAGACAAATCGTAAAATGGCAAATGATAACTTTGTGGAATCCTTGGGAAATTTTCTATGTAGTGGATCTATATGTTGGTATGTTTTAGTAGAAAAGTTTTTCTGTAGAAATTCATATTTGAAACAGGTTTAGAAAATAAATGAACTTGCTTCTCTCCATAGTTTTTAATTATAAAAATCCAAAAAAGATCAAACTTGTTTTGTTAGTTATATGTTGTCATACTACATCGAAGAAAAATATAAAACTTATATGTTGTTCACTGTTTTCTTGGTGTGCTAATTAAATCATGTTAAATAGGAAAAAGATTATTGATTTGCTTGTTATTTTTTGATCTGTAGCTCTCGTGCTCCAAATAGACTGAAATTTTTATAGTAGACCCTCTGTGTGATGCTTAGTGACTGGTAAAAATTACATGATTTATGGTCGATGTATCACTGAGTTAGTGATTTAACTTGTTTGATGCATATTATGTAGTTTTAAATGATTTATAAAAAACATATGAATGTAATAATGGAAAGTGGTGTTCCACTATCTTTGCATGATTTTTTAGTGGCCTAATAAAACTTAATATGGTCATGCATTCATAGAAAATAATTAGTTTTAGATTTAACTTGCTCTCACATGCTTTATTGTATTAACAAATTGTTATTTTTGTAGTAAATAAAATATAAAACCTAAGCATGTGAAATTCATACATTAGTCATGATTTGTCATTACTTATGCCTCATAAAAATTCCAGCCCCAAATTAGATAGTTTCATATGGTACTAAAATAACACCCGTTTTATAATTACAAGAGTTAGTAAAAAATTAAGAGTAAATAAAGTCATGCATGTTTCGTGGAATGCTTGAGTTACACCTTAAAACCAATTAGAGGTTAAATGGTTTTGTCATGATGGTCTAAAGTTAAATATTAGTACTTCATCATAATTTTGTGTGATGTCAGACATGTGTGCCGAAGTACTTTATTTTGGTGCATGTGTTTGTTAATTGTGTGGTAACTCTAGCGCACGAAATGACTCGGATGAAATTTGTAAGTGACTTGTTGGTCCTAATTTGATTGTTTTAACTCTAACAAATGGTAAAGTGGTAGAATAATTCAAGTCTCTAGAACATGGCAATTCTTGAAGTAAATAGTAGCTAGAATTTATTAGTTGTTGTTTTGGGCTGCACGCACTATTTTCGTCGTGTTGTTTGTTTAATAAACTAAATCATGTTTTCTGTACAAAATCCATATAGAAAAGTTGTAGATAACTTTATTATCTTACTTGTGTTAAAAGTTGACAGCCATAAGTGCGATCGTTCAGAAGTTATGCTTTTCACAAATTCAGTAACTAAATCTATCCAATTTCTGTACAGATTTCAGAGATTGCATTGTTTTCTTAAGTTAATGTTACAATCAGTTCATGGGTCGTTATGCATCCTGCATCTCATTTAGGACCGAGAGATGATGATCATGCAAGTAATGTGCTGCCAACACACGGTGCAGTTGGTGGACGACCTGAAGAAGGATGGACTTAACCAGTGGATGCTCGCCAAGCGAGTGTCATCTAGCAAACACTATCTAAGTGTTGAATTTCAGACAAGCTCCGATTTTATGCATAACCGTTTATATATGCTACTTTACTACACTTAATGTTTGTAGGCTTGTAATGTGCACTTAGGTGTAGGAGTTGCTTGAAACCCTTAGTTGCATGAACTCAGGATTCCTTTTTGAGATGGATACTAGTATGCTAGGTCGAGTAGCTGCTTTGCTAATCAGGATCTCGGTAGAAGTCAAGTGATTTTTTCTAGCACTCGCGTGAGGTCAGGCATTGATTGTATTTATCTTGATAACGGGATCTATGATGGTCTATGGACTTGGATCCAGGGTAGATGCCTTGTCTATGAGACAGAATGGAATTAAGGATTAATGTGTGGATACCTGAGTCAAGCGTTTGAATGTACTAAACACATGTCGAGAAATATGGTAACCAGTAAGCCTAGTACCTGATTGAACCTGCCCGCAGACTTTACCCCTCACTAAACCTGAGACGGGTTCTCCCATGCTAGCTATGGTGGGTACAAGTGCGGCCATTGCACGGCGACAGCCGGGGACAATTGGAGCATTGTACACCAAGGCCGTGAACCCTGTTCTGTTGCCAGGAATCGATGGGGACGGTTGACGTGTGTGGGGACGGAGTGCCCCTACATGTCGTGTGTTTAGGTTTACCTTGCAAGGATAAAAACTTGATTTGAATCGTCTGCTTCTCGCAGCTAATGAGACTGCTTGACCTCTTGTACTGCATTGAGTAAAAAAATTGAAATGAGGTGTTACTTGAGATAACATGTTGATTGTACTAAATGACTGTTATCATGTATGCTTAGAAAGGAGCAAACCTTTAAGTATGCTAGAATTGGAAAAGCTAAAACAGATTTTAGACTCAGCTAGTGCTTTTGGCAAACCAAACCCCTCAGCCAAACAACTGCATGGTCTAGAGGTAGAGGAGTAGACTCCTCACACCGGGTAAGTCTAGCTGAGTATTAGTATACTCAGCCTTGCTTGTGGCACAATTTTTGCAGGTAGCTACAGGACATGGTTGATGGTGTGACTTGACCTTCCACCCTGCCACTAGGTTGGACGGTTGGGTGGGATGCTGCTCCGGCAGGAGAGGATCCGAAGGATTAGTGGGCTAGGCCTTGCCCTATTCGTCAGTATTCGACGTTATCGATTATCCGCTACACTTTAATTATGAACTTGTTTTCTATTGTTAAAACTCCGATTATTGTTATAACTCTAGTACCTTAACTTGTGGTTACATGTTTATTGTATTCTCTCTATGACTCACCTTCGAGTGAGCTAGTGGTATTCGATCCCGGGGAAGTGGCTTTATCAGACTAGATCTGATGGACTGATGGGTTATTCCGATTTAAGTGTGTTGCTGCCCCTAAGGCGTAACTTGGGCACTTAAGCTTGAATAATTCGGGCGGTTCTTCCACAGTGATAAACCATCCACCCAAGCAAACACATCAACCTCAAGTTATCCAATCCTTGAGGAAGTTCATCAACCACAAGAGTTGCCATCAATTGTGGAAGATAAACTGAAGTAGTTGTTAGTGAAGTTCCTCTTGATCAAGAGGATGATGATGAAGGGCAAATTCAAAGACAACCATCAGTGACTCATCCTCGAGTTCACCATACCATCCAAAGAGATCATCCAGTGGATAACATTCTTGGCAGCATCAAAAGAGGGGTAACAACTAGATCCCGTTTAGCAAATTTTTGTGAATTTTACTCGTTTGTTTCCTCCCTTGAGCCACTTAAGGTTGAAGAAGCACTAGGTGATCCCGATTGGATAATTGCAATGCAAGAGGAGCTAAATAACTTTACTCGGAATGAAGTCTGGTCCTTAGTGGAAAGACCTAAGCAAAATGTGATTGGAACCAAGTGGGTCTTCAAAAATAAGCAAGATGAACATGGTGTTGTCACAAGGAACAAAGCATGGTTGGTTGCTCAAGGTTTCACTCAAGTGGAGGGACTTGATTTTGGGGAAACCTATGTGCCAGTAGCAAGGTTAGAATCAATAAGAATATTAATTGCCTATGCTACTAATCATGATTTCAAGTTGTATCAAATGGATGTCAAGAGCGCATTTCTAAATGGGCCACTACAATAGCTGGTCTATGTGGAGCAACCGCCGAGATTTGAAGATCCAAGGAAGCCAAACCATGTTTTTCTCCTTCACAAAGCGCTCTACGGGCTTAAACAAGCCCCTAGAGTTTGGTATGAATGTCTTAAAGATTTCCTACTTAAAATGGTTTTCAAATAGGAAAAGCTGACTCTACTTTATTTACTCGCAAAGTCAATAATGAATTATTTGTGTGCCAAATTTATGTCGATGACATTAGATTTGGCAGTACTAATGAGAAATTTTGTGAAGAATTTAGTAAGGTAATGACGAACAGGGTTTGAGATGTCTATGATGGGTGAGCTCAAGTTCTTTTTGGGATTTCAAGTCAAGCAGTTAAGGGAAGGAACGTTCTTGTGACAAACCAAATACACTCAAGATATGTTGAAAAGTTTGGTATGGCAAAGGCAAAACCCATCAAGACCCCAATGGCATCAAATGGACATCTCGACCTAAATGAAGAAGGTAAACCGGTAGATCAAAAGCTATATAGATCAATGATAGGTTCACTACTATACTTGTGTGCATCTAGACTTGATATAATGTTGAGTGTATGCATGTGTGCTCGTTTTGAAGCAAATCCAAAAGCATGTCATCTTGTAGCCGTTAAGAGAATCCTAAGATACTTAGTCCACACCCAAAATCTAGGATTGTGGTACCCTAAAGGCTCATTTTTCGATTTACTTGGCTATTCTGACTCAAATTATGTTGATTGCAAAGTAGATCAAAAAAGCACTACAGGCACTTGCCAATTCATTGGCCGGTCCTTAGTGTCATGGAGTTCCAAGAAATAAAATTGTGTTGCTCTTTCCACTGCAGAAGCTGAATACATAGCAGCTGGTGCATATTGTGCACAGTTATTATGGATGAAGAAAACCCTGAGAGATTTTGGTTGTGAGTTTAACAAAATTCCACTACTGTGTGAAAATGAGAGTGCCATTAAACATGCAAATAATCATGTGCAACACTCTAGAACTAAACATATTGATATTAGACATCATTTCTTGAGAGACCATGAAGCCAAAGGAGATATCGAATTATTCCATGTGAGCACCGAAAATCAACTAGCCGATATCTTCACTAAACCTCTTGATGAGACTAGGTTTTGCTTTCTAAGGAGTGAACTAAATATCTTGGATTCTCGAAACGTGTCTTGAGAAATAACACTTAAATAATGATTGATTTGCATAAATTTGTTTTGTGACACAAAATTACATTTAAAATCTTACTTTTATTGTCTATAATGTTAAAAATGGTCATAACATTAATGTTGTTTGTATACTTAGCCATATTTGGCTCCTTCTGAAACCTGGTTGAGTAAACCGGCTGAGCCAGCCACTCAACCGGTTTCTCTCTGGTGAAAACCGGTTGAGCAGGTCCAAAAATAGCTGAACCGCTTTCTGTGTCTCGGCGACTACGCTGTCAGTCTGTCTCGCAGTATGCGCTATCAGCTCATTAGTAATCTGCGCACGTCAGTCCTCTTTTTCTGCACATTTACTATGCGCGCTGTAGCAAAACCGGTTGAGCCGGTTTCCAGACCGGCTGAACCGGTTTTGGGCAGTCTGCCCAGCTGTAACACCCCAGGTGTTACTGTACGTAAACAGCGAATATGGACGTAAGTACGGGAATATTAATGAGAATAACAGTCTCTCTGTCGTAATCTATTTCGTCTGTCGCGATGTTCGACATCATTTTGATTTTTATCTATCCGGGCTCTTCCTAAAATTTTGTGATATTCGGAACATAGTTGTTCCGAAAATCGGTGCGTCCGGTGATTATTTAAAATTCATCGTTCGCGCAAATACGAATTTGGAAGTTTAGTCCAGTCCTCTGATTTCATCTCAAACAGATTAAGTAGAACTCGACGACTAAATTTTCAGTGTAAAATAATTTAGTCCCCTCTCGTCAAGCGAGACATCGTGTCTGCAGGTTTATAATCATGGTCGGTTTCCAACAAATTATCCTCGACAGAGGAATCAAATAGGTTCAAATGCAGATAAATATTTGTTCGATTTCAGCTACATCAAATATCATCTGAAGTATTGAAGCCGGTATTATTTTGGATCTGTCTGTTTATGTGTTGTCCAAGAGAAGCAATGCGCCAGCTCATTAGTCGAATTGTTCTCTAATCAAATATTCGAATAGCGGGTAAAAATTCATCTGAATTCCAGAGTATTCACTAAATCAAATTCTATCTAAATTTGTGTATCGAATACAGTCTACAATATCGAAGCCGATCTCGTTTAGTTCAGTTCATGGGTTCCTTGCCTCGATATAAATCTTCAAATATAAATAACTGGTATAAATTTATCTGATTCCAGGAACCTTCACCAAATTAAATCCGGTCCAAATATTGTTGTCGATCTTATTTTATTCGACCCTTTTATATATCTTTTAGACCCTTATTTCATACCCCATTTAAACTCTAATTCTAAATTTGGATTGTTTATTCTGCGTAGAAGAAAATATCTCTCTACCCTTATCCCTGAAATGTCTCCTCCTTTCTTCTTATCCTGAGGTGTATGATTTTCTAGAGACCTCTCTCATCACACGTCGTTCTTCTTCTAATTCTCCACGCTTCTAATTGCCCTTGGATTTTTATCTATCCACGTCTCCTTTCTTATCCTTTCTCTTGCCGCTCAACCTGGGAGCAATTCCTTATCTTCTATGGTCCTACTGCACGCACATATGCCTCTACTCTCTTCCGTTCAGCGTCCTTTCATTGTGCTTGGAGCACTACTCGGACTCCATCTGCGATCAATGTCGCTCCAGCCCACGCAGCGCGCTCACCTCGGCTTCCTCATCACCATCGTGCCCACAGCCCAGCTCCTGCTCCTCCCAGCCATGGAACCCTCCAGCCGACGCTCCTCCAATCGCCCAGCCCTGCCGGAGCTTCACCCATGACCGTGGCCGCGGTACTCCGGCTCATCTGCGCGCGCCGCTATCAAGTTCCACGCCTGGGTCCCCCTGTGCATATCTCTCATCTTGGCGCCTGCTGCCATGCGCGCTTGCTCCGCTTTGCTCGTCGGTGTCCTTTGCTCCTCCAGTTTGCCGAGGCCCCTCACAGCCGCCGTCCTGCTCAGCCACAGCAAGCCAGCGACCTCCCTCGTGTCCTCCCCCATCACGCCCAGGTTCCCTGCCCCAGCGTCGTGCGCCCTGGAGTTCGCTATGGACACTGGATGCCATTGTCGTTCTCTGGCGCTGCCTGTCTGTGCTCGTTCAGAGCCGCGTCGCGCCGATCTACTCGTCCTGGTGACCGAGCTCCTCCCTGCTCACCGTACTAGCTGTCTACGTCATCGTCGTACTTGGCTCCCCGACCATCATGGCGTTGTTATTTCCTGCGCGTCGTGACATCGTCGAGCTCCGGTGCTTAGCGTCATGGTCGCTGCGCTGTTATCGCTCTGACTTCCTTGTCCTCGTGCGGTGTGTGGCGGTCATGTTCGCATCCGCGGCATCAGCGTTCCCATCGCCGTTGAACTCCCAGACATGTTCCTCTCTGTTCGCTTGTCCTCGGTTCCGACCAGGTCTCACGCGCGTGATTTTGAAGCTCTGCGCGTTCGTCGTGTCGCGATGTGTGTCGATATTCTCTACCGGCAGACCTCGCCGTCGACCATGTTCAAGTGATTGCTCGGCTCCTTGCCTCCCTTGCATCTTCCCAATAGACCGCTCGCTCTGCTTCAGCTCGTGTCCTAGGATGTCGTACCGCGCTATCATCACCTCCTATCGTAAACTCAATTCCCGTTGTCGTCACTTCACCGTACTCGTTGGTCGTACGCCCTTGGAACTCCCTGTTTAGTAAAATAAATGAAAGGATCATCGTCTCTCATCTGCCAAGCCGATTCGGTCATGGTAACCGATTT